>CM017195.1:29215335-29570335 GCA_004837865.1 Musa balbisiana
TCCATTATATTTCTCATTTATTGTCGGGTCTGCGTGCCTATGATTAAGTTGTAATCACATAATGAGGCACAGCGGGAGCATGGATGTGATAGCAGGACCTACGAGATAGATGATCGCGATGCATGGAGATGCCGATGTAATCGACGAGGATGAGATGGATGATCACAAGGCATGGAGATGCACCACTGCACACATAGATCTTGTTGTGAGTGATTAGGCCTACTGGCTCAGGCCTAATCACATTAGGCTATGGTCCATAATCATCTGGTGTAATTGCTCATGTGATGTGTGATTGCCTATATACCTACTAGATATGTATATATATATTTGCATGCGATGTAGATATATATTAAATATATATGTGGATGACATGTCAGAGACCAAATCAAAGAAACCTCTCTCTCGACAATATTAAGTCAGTAAACATGAAGCAATTAGATTGACCCACATGGCCTTCCATCGTTATAGGTAGGGACCGATTCTCGGTATATGTTAAGTTGGTCGAGTCCCTCGAGGCTCACCTATATTGTGATTCGCTATCTTGCTTATGATATAGAGATGTCACCGGTGATCTTAGGACATGGTATGTTTGGTCGAGTCCCTCGAGAGTATATCATCGAATCAGACTCATCTTGTAATGATGGTGTTGACTTAACTTAGCATCATTGTTGGTCGAGTCCCTCGAGACCATAGTGATTCGGAGGCCGAACATGATGGAAATCACAAGGAGTTATGATCGGCAAGAGTTGCCTACCTTTTGGGCTTAGTGTGATTGGTCGAGTCCCTCGATGTTACACTAAGACATTGATTGGATCCTAATCCCCACTAGAAGTCTACTGGAGACTTCTGTTTCACATGCTGAGGGTGTCATGTGACTTGCTAGTAAAATAGTGTGAGCATATTAAGATAGAAGCTCATATCTTGATTATTTATTTTTGTAAAATCTGCATGTTATTTATTTTTGTTGTATCTTTATTTTTAAAAAATGTCGCTTTCAAATCCCTTACGTGGCATACTCGATGCCAATTGCCTCACTGGTCCAAATTATACTGATTAGCTCTATAACTTGAGAATTATTCTCATGATAGAGAAAATCGCATACGTCCTTGATACAGTGATGCCTATGCCCGAGGAAGGGGCAAGCAAGGATGAGATTGCTCGCTACGTGAAGTACATTGATAACTCCACTCTTGCTCAGTGTTACATGTTGGGCTCTATGACTCCTGAGTTACAGAGACAATATGAAAAGATAGATGTTATATCCATTCTCCTACATGTCTGCAAACTATTTAAGGAATAGGGAAGGACTCAGCGATATGAGATATCCAAGAGCTTCTTCCGCGCTAGGATGATTGAGGGGACACCGGTTCAAAAACATGTTATAAAGATGATTGAGTAGATAGAGAAACTCATAGGTCTAGGAATGGTTTTAGAGGATAACTTGTGTATGGACATTGTACTTCAGTCCCTACCAGATTTTTTTTCATAGTTCATAATGAATTTTAATATGAACAAGCTTGAGGTGACTCTCCCAGAGCTCCTCAATATGTTGAGGGAGGCAAAAAGCACTATCAAAAAGGAAAAGGCAGTTCTCTATACTAGTGAGATCAGAAAGAAAAGGAAAGCAGAAAAGTCCTTTAAGAAGGGCAAGGACAAGGGTAGACCAGGTAAAGCAAAGGTTGATAAGAAAGACCCGGCAAATGATAAAGGCCAATGCTTCCACTATGGCAAAGATAGGCACTGGAAGAAGAATTGCAAAAAGTACCTTGCAAAGAGGGCAAAACAAAAGCTTAGAGAAGCTTCAAGTACATTCATAATCAATCTCTAGTTGTTAGAATTTTATGATAGTGCATTAGTATTGGATACTAATATTGTTTATCACATCTGCAATTTATTGTAGATTCTAGCAAAGCCTTGGAGATTCATGAGAGAAACATTGTATAATGGTTTGTTTATACTAGACACTACTCCACATGTCATGAATGCAAGTGTGTCTAAGAAGAAATGAGATGAGGTGAACAATGCATACCTCTAGCATTGTAGGCTAGGTCACATCCATGAGGAAAGGATTCGGAAGTTGCTAAAGGATGGATATCTAGTTTCATACGACTATGAGTCATATGCAACTTATGAGCCTTGCCTTCATGGAAAACTAACCAACTCTCCATTTAGTGGAACTAGAGAGAGAGCTATTGAGCTGTTGGAACTTATAGATAGTGATGTATGTGGACCCACATCAACTCATGTCATTAGTGATTACTCCTACTTCATTACCTTTACTAATGATTTCTTAAGGTATAGATATGTATACTTAATAAAATATAAGTCTGAGCCCTTTGAGAAATTCAGAGAGTATAAGAATGAAGTGGAAGAACCAGATTGGAAAGAGTATCAAGACTCTTTGATCAGATCGAGGAGGTGAGCACTTGAGTACAGAGTTCACCTAGTTCCTCATGGACCATGAGATTCTATCCTAATGGACACCTCCTTATACACCTTAGCTGTCTATTTGAAAGGAGGAATCGTACGCTGTTAGACATGGTACGGTCCATGATGAGTTTCGCTGACCTACCCATCTCATTCTAGGGATATGCCCTAAAGACTGCAACTTACCTTCTGAAGAGAGTTCCAACTAAGTCGGTAGTCTCTACACCATGTGAGATATAGAAAGGGAAGAAGCTCAATCTTAAGGTTGTTAAGATTTGGGGCTGCCTTGCCCACGTTAAAAGGCACATCCCTGGTAAATTAGAATCAAGGATGGAGGAGCGGTGCAAGTTCGTAGGATACCCCAAGGAAACTTATGGGTATTATTTCTATCATCTCGAGGACCAAAAGGTCTTTGTAGCTAAGAGAGTGATGTTCCTTGAGAAGGAACATATTCTTGGCAAAGATAGTGAAAGCATGATAGAGTTGAGCGAGTTTGGAGAACCTAGCTCAAGCACCACTCTACAGCCCAAGTCTGTTCAAGTACCTAATATACAAGTTCCAACTTTACGTAGGTCCGACAGAGTATACCATCCTTCTGAGAGATACTAAAATCCATCTGATTCGACTGGCTATTGCAGCACACTATGATTATGAGATCTGGCAAATGAGTGAAAATCGCATTCCTCAATGGGAACCTCGAGGAGGAGGTGTGTATGATACAACCCAAGGGATTCGTGTCCAAGAACTGCCCAAATAAGATATGCATATTGCTTAAATCCATTTATGGACTAAAGCAAGCTTTCTGAAGTTGGAACATAAGATTTGATGAAGCAATCAGATCTTATAACTTCGTTAAGAATGAAGATGAGCCTTGTGTGTATAGGAAGGTAAGTGGGAGTGCTATCACTTTCTTGATGTTATATGTGGATGATATCCTAATCATTGGGAATGATGTAGGAATGTTATCTATAGTAAAGTCTTGGTTATCTAGATACTATCGGACATAATAAAGGAGAGGATGTTGAGGATATGATCCTCGGACCTACGAGGAGGCTATTATGAGTATATACTCTGGGAAGTGGTAAGAAGCCATGAATTCTGAGATGGATTCCATGTACTCCAATAAGGTTTGGAACATAGTTGATGCACCTGATGGTATTGTACCCATCGCTTGTGAGTAGATCTTTAAGAAAAAGATCGGAGTAGATGGAAAGGTAGAGACTATAAAGTAAGGCCAATAGCTAAGGGGTATTGTCAAAGGCAAGGTGTTGACTATGACGAAACCTTCTCACCCATAGCAATGCTAAATCCTAATCCTCATCTGAATTCGACTGGCTATTGCAGCACACTATGATTATGAGATCTGGCAAATGGATGTGAAAATCGCATTCCTCAATGGGAACCTCGAGGAGGAGGTGTGTATGATACAACCCAAGGGATTCGTGTCCAAGAACTGCCCAAATAAGATATGCATATTGCTTAAATCCATTTATGGACTAAAGCAAGCTTTCTGAAGTTGGAACATAAGATTTGATGAAGCAATCAGATCTTATAACTCGTTAAGAATGAAGATGAGCCTTGTGTGTATAGGAAGGTAAGTGGGAGTGCTATCACTTTCTTGATGTATATGTGGATGATATCCTAATCATTGGGAATGATGTAGGAATGTTATCTATAGTAAAGTCTTGGTTATCTAGATACTTCTCCATGACTTAGGAGAAGCATTTTATATCTTGGGGATTCAGATCTATAGAGATATATTAAGGAGGATGCTTGGCTTGTGTAACATCCCTCATTTTTTTGAAAATTATAAGGACTTATTTGTAAATATGAGGATTTTTTTAAGAATTATTTAGCACTAAATATATATATATATATATATATTGAAAGTATTGTGAGGGACCAAAATGTGAATCTCTTTAATTGGAGGTGATTTGTGAAAGATTCACACTAAGAAAAATAATAAAATAAAATAAAATGGAGGAATTGTGGCATTAGCAAGGATGAGTCATTTACATTTATTCTAAAGATGACGCCTAAACCTCCATGTATTCTTGTCACCTCACTATTTTAGCATGAGCTAAACCTAAGTAATTTAAGGCACAATTAAGAGAAACTTTACAGCTAACGTAACTTGAGAAGAGGAGAAGGAATTGAAGGAGAAGAGAAAGAGAAATAACTGAAAAAGAAGTTTTATCTTGGCTTAAGGCTTTGCATCAATTCCCCCACATTTGGAAATCAAAACTTTTTAAGGCAAGTATTCTAACTCATCCTAGAGATAAATTTTGATCCTTGTTTTCACCTTGATTTTGAGAATATTGGAAGATTATGGCTGCATGTAAGATATCTATGTCGTTTATACATCAAATGTTGAATCTGAAATTTTTCAGATTTTGACCTTTTAGTACTCGTGTGGCCATAACTTTTTGCACCAAATTCAAATTGAAGAAAAACTCTTTTATACGAAAGGAGACTTATAGAGCTTTTATTTGATATAAAAATTAAAAGATTTGGAGTAAATTTAGCTATGCAAACATATAAATGAAAAGACCTCATGTATTCGGTAAAATAGATACTATAGCTTCTGACCTTCTGTTACTAAATTGCTCATAACTCTCTAGTGAAAATTTTGAATTATGCAAAACTTTATTCTTTGGAAACTAGATTCGCATATCTTTCTTTTGACACCTAATTTGGAAATTTTGAAGTATGTTTGTCTTTTAAAACATCTATTTAAATTGATTCTATTAATTCTATAAAACAAAGATGATCAATTCTGACCTTCTGTTACTAAATTGCTCATAACTCTCTAGTAAAAATTTTGAATTATACAAAACTTGTTCTTTGGAAACTAGATTTGCATATCTTTCTTTTTGACATCTAATTTAGAAATTTTGAAGTATGTTTACCTTCTGAAACATCAGTTTAAATTGATTCTATCAATTCTGCAAAACAGAGATGATCAATTCTGACCTTCCGTTACTCTATTTATTGTATCTTCCTATTAGGAACTAAAAAAAAAACTAAAATTAAAAATCCAAGTTCATCTAAAAATATATTGATTCAGCTTTCCAATGACACCCATTTTTAGTGAATTGGAGCATGCTTAGTCACTCAAACAAATCAGGAAATGTACCATTCAAATTCGGCCAAAATTGAAAAACTTTGTTGAGTTTTGCCTATCGAAGTTTTATTCTATTGGAAATTTGATTTCTGCTATATTCTTCTTCAATTGAGCTTTATATTAGTCCTTTGAAATTCTTGTATTGTTCATCTAGAAATTGTTGTATGTTTGAAATTTATTATGTAATGCTTTGTTTGCATTTCCTTGTTTGATAAAGGCACACGTATATCTCCGTTGTTCCGCATGTGCTTCGGATATATGCCAATGTTATTATTCATACTACCCTTTTGTACTCTGGTGTCTTGTGGGATATTGTGAACCTATGCCAGAAATGGTAAAGGGAGTTATGCATAGAGCCCACGATGCTCTATCGGCCCCCATTGACTTCACTTAGACGTGGGTGGATGGAGCTCCCAGACGTGGGAGACTTATGCTTGGTGGTTATCTTAAAATAGATGAATCATATTATGTATGTGGTCCCACAGCATCCTCTATATTTTTGATATGATATCCAAAGATTTGCTTATGAGTTTATATTTATGCTTTGGATAAAAAATGGAATGCATGCTATATCAAAAATGACATACAAGTTTGTGTTTATTATTCAGTTCACTTGTTATACTTTGAAGTGTTTCATATGTCATTGTTATGCACCCAAACACTCTTACGCCTATGCACCTAAATGCTTCATGTGTCATTTGATACATGCCTAAATGCTTTTTTTGCCAATAAAATGCTCCAATTTCCTTTCTCCTATTGTTATGTCTAATGCCTATTTTCGAATGAGGTAACCCTTTGTGATTTTTATATCAAATGAGATGATTTCAAATGAACACTAGTATTTCTACTTTTGTTATCTTAATACTAAGCCTGCTTGAACTTCTCCTATCACCATGGATATGTTAGTCGCTTGCTGAGCTCTTTATGCTCACCCCATTGCTATATAAATTTTTCAGGGTTGCTTGTCACGCACTGAAAAGCTAGAATTGGGTTGAAGTAGTGAAAGGCTAGAAGATTTTTTGGCTAATCTTTGTTGATTAATAGGTTTTTGTTGTATAGTATACTTTACTTCTGATGTAATGTTAAGGATATGTTGATACTTATGTGTTGTAAAAGTTTAAAGGACCGCTCATGTTTATGGAATGATAAGTTTAAGTTGTATAAGGATAAGAACTCATGGTAAATAATTATTTTTTATAATTATATATATTTCTACGATTATGGATTTGTGTTGTAGTTGATGTTTAGTTGAGTTGTCTTTGAATTTTATGAATCTTTGAGTGAAGTGGAGTATGATTTATGAAACGTACAGGTTTATGAATTGTGAATATTGATTTGAATGATTCTTAGTATCCTCAAATGTTAGATTGGATCCTGGATTGATTTGTGACGATGAATTATAATATTATTGATTTTTAGACAGGGTCATACCTCTTGAATGTGATAATTCAGGGGGCATGATAGAGTTGGTATCAGAGTGTGATTTAAGGATTTCTAAGAATTTTGATATGCTAGATGTGTAATAAATTTTGAGGTTTAGTGATTTCTATCTAGAGACTGATCAAAAGTTTTCTTTTGTTATTTTTAGGAAGCAAGGATGACGAGGTCATCTGGTTCTCTTGTTGCATCAACTCCTAATCAATTGAGTGGAATTATGAAAACCCTAGAGGCTATGACACAAGTAATGCAACAACAAGTCCGACAAGGATGAAATGATGAAACGGGGAATTCAAACTAGACTGGGTTGGGAATTGAAAAGTTTAAGAAGCTTAGTCCTCCCAGTTTTAGTGGTGAGCCTAATCCCAAGGTAGCCGAACAATGGATGATGCGGATAGAGAAAATATTTAATATTTTAAATAGCTTAGATGATAAGAAGGTTTCTCTTGCTACCTTCATGCTAGAAGGAGAGGCTGAGCACTAGTGGCGAACCATGAAGAGGATTTCTAAAACTCGACAAGAGCCAATCACTTGGAAGGTATTTATAGAAAAGTTCAATGATAAATATTTTCTAGATTGTATCAGAGAGCAGAAAGAATTAGAGTTCCTGAATCTCATCTAGGGAAATTTGATAGTAGTCAAATATAAGTCTAAATTCACTGAGCTCTCTAGATTTGCCATGTATATGATTGTTGATGAATATAGGAAAGCAAGAAGATTTAAAAGAGGACTAAGGCCGGCAATAAAAAGCCAGATATCAACTTTAAAACTCCAGGTATACACTGATGTAGTAGAAAGAGCTTTCATACTTGAAAAAGACTTGGAGGAGATCCAAGAAATCAGGGACAAGAACAACAAGGATAAGTTTGTTGGTAAAAGTAAAAGAGGAAATGAAGTAGAAAGAAGTAACAAGAGGGTAAAGGTACCTAGATTTGAGAAAGGAACTCTATCGTGTACAAAATGTGGACATAATCATGAAACAAGTGAGTATTTTCGGATGACTGGAGCCTGTTTTGCCTGTGGAAAGTTAGATCATAAAGTCAAATGCTGCCCACTAAACAAGAAGAAAGAGCCACTGCCCCCTAAGTCAACAACCCATGCTAGAGTACAAGCTATCACATAACAAGATTCCAGAGCCTCTAAATCAGTGGTTGAAGGTATTCTACATGTTTCTAATAGAAATGCAAAAGTTTTGTTTGATCCTGGTTCTAACTTATCTTTTGTTTCACAATATTTTGCTTGTCACTTGGGCATTCAACCTAAACCACTGGATTATTTGCTACATGTAACTACTGCCGTTGGGGATTCGTTGACTACAAATCCGATTTATCCATCTTGTTTGATTTCTATCGGAGAACATGAACTCGTTGCCGATTTGATACTCCTATAAATCCAAGGTTTTGATATTATACTGGGCATGGATTGGTTATCTTCCTATCATGCTAGTATTTATTGCTATACAAAAATAATTACTTTTTTGTATACCAAATTAGCCTATCTTCTACTTTGAGGGTATTAGACATGATTTGTCTCTTTGCTTAATATCGGCACTTCAAACTCAACGCCTTATATAGAAGGGATGTTTTTATTATGTTATATGTGTAAAGGAACATTCAAAACAAGAAACTCACCTAAATGAAATTTTCGTGGCTAAAGAGTTCCCTGATGTATTCTCAGAGGATTTGCTTGGACTACCTCTAGACAGGGAATGTGAATTTGTTATTGATTTAGTCCCTAGGACAGCCCCAATATCTAAGCCCCCCTGCAGAATGGCACTACTCAAGCTCGAGGAATTAAAGAAGCAAATACAAGAGTTGTTAGATAAGGGTTTCATTCGACCTAGTGTCTCACCGTGGGGTACTCCAGTGCTATTAGTTAAGAAGAAGGACGGGACATTGAGACTTGTATTGATTATAGACAGTTGAATCAGGTGACCATCAAAAACAAGTATCCCTTACCCAGGATTGATGACTTGTTTGATCAATTATAGGGTACGCAAGTATTCTCCAAGATTGATCTAAGATCAGGTTACTATCAGTTGAAGGTCAAGAAGGAGGATATTCCAAAAACAACCTTTAGAACTCGATATGGTCACTATGAATTTTTAGTAATGCCTTTTGGCTTGACTAATGCTCCTGCAGCTTTTATGAAACTGATGAATAAAATATTTCAGCCACTCTTAGATGATTGTGTAATTGTATTCATTGATGACATATTAGTATATTCAAGGAGTAATCAAGAGCATGATAAACACTTGAGAGATGTATTATCTATACTAAGAGAAAAGAAGCTGTATGTAAAGTTCAGCAAATGTGAATTTTGGTTGAAGGAAATTGCTTTCTTAGGCCACGTGATTTCAAGAAAGGGCATATCTATTGATCTAAAGAAGGTGGAAACAATAGTTAATTGGGAATTGCCAACAAATGTAATAGAAGTTAGAAGTTTCTTGGGCATGGCAAGTTATTACAGGAGATTTGTGGAGGGATTTTCTCAAATTGCTCAACCCCTCACCAAACTGACTCAAAAGAATGTGAAATTTGAATGAAGTGGTGATTGTGAGCAAAGTTTCCAAGAATTAAAAAGAAGATTGACTAGTGCCCCTATTCTCCCTATTCCGAGTGGTAATGAAGGATTTGTAGTTTATACTGATGCTTCAAGAAAGGTCCTTAGATGTGTTTTGATGCAAGAAGGGAAAGTAATTGCTTATGCTTCAAGGCAGCTGAAGAATTATAAATTGAATTATCCGACTCATGATTTGGAATTGGTAGCAATCATCTTTGCTCTAAAGATTTGGAGACATTACTTGTATATGCGAATATTTGATATCTTTACTGATCACAAGAGTTTAAAGTACATTTTTACACAGGAGTTAAATATGAGGTAGCGAAGATGGATAGAACTTCTAAAGGATTATGATTGTACCATCCGTTATCACCCAAGTAAAGCAAATATTGTAGTTGATGCACTTAGTAGAAAATCTACAAGTTTTATGGCTAGTCTGGTTATGAAACAATGGAAGCTATTAGAAAGAAATTATGATTTGAATGCAATGAGGAAGGACAAGACTCAATAATGTTGATGGACTCTATCCAAGTGCAAATTAATCTCATTCAATAAATTAAAAAGGACAACTATGAGATCCACATTCAATATACTTGAGGAATAAAGTTGAAAAGGGATTGAAGTTGAATTTTCAAATTTCAGATGATGGCCTATTGAGATTTGGGGATAGACTATGTGTTCCAAATGACCCAGATATCAAGAACCAAATCTTGAACGAATGTCACAATTCAAAGTACACCATGCATTCTAGTAGCACGAAAATGTATAGAGATCTCCAAAGTCATTATTGGTGGAAAGGCATGAAGAAGGAGATTACAATATATGTTTCAAGGTGTTTGACATGTCAGCAAATCAAAGCAGAACACCAGAGACCTGGAGGTTTGTTACAGCCCTTAGATATTCCTGAATGGAAATGGAAATGCATTACTATGGACTTTATTTCAAGACTACCCAGAATCTCTAAAAAGCATGATGCTATTTGGGTCATTGTTGATAGGTTAACCAAATCTGCATATTTCTTACCAATCAATATGACTTATTCTCTTGATAGGCTTGCAGATTTGTATGTTGATGAAATAGTAAGACTTCGTGGTGTCCCAAAGGAGATCATCTCGGATAGAGACTCTAGATTTCTTTCTAGATTGTAGAGGATATTACAAGATTCTATGGGCACCAAAGTAAAGTTTAGCACTGCCTATCACCCTCAGACTAATGGTCAATCTGAAAGAACAATTCAAGTACTTGAGGATTTGCTTAGAGCCTATGTTATGGATTAGAGAGGTGAATGGGATAAAGATATTTCTCTTATTGAGTTCACTTACAATAATAGTTACCATTTGAGCATTCAGATGGCTCCTTATGAAGCATTGTATGGGCGAAAGTGCAGGACGCCTATATGTTGGGAGGAAGTTGGTGATAGAAAGTTGTTAGCACCAGATAAAATACAAGAGATTACTGAAAAGATTCAAGTTATCATAAAAAGGCTAAAGGTTGCTCAGAGTCGGCAAAAGAGCTATGTTGATAACAAAAGACGAGATATCGAGTTCCAAGTAGGGGATTTTGTATTCCTAAAGGTCTCCCCTTCCAAAGGCATTGTAAGATTTAGAAAGAAAGGAAAGTTAAACCCAAGGTTCATTGGACCTTTTGAGATCCTTGAAAGAATTGGCTCGGTCGCTTACAAGATTGTCTTGCCACCATCGATGTGTCATATCCATGATATATTTCATGTATCAATGCTCAAAAAGTATATACTTGATCCCTCTCATGTCATTGAGTATGAGCCGATTATGATTAAGAAAGACTTATTTTACAAGGAAGAGCCCATTCGGATTATTGATAAAAAGGAGAAGATCTTAGGAAATAGAATCCTTACTCTGGTTAAAGTAATTTGGAAGCATCAACCTACAAATGAAACGACCTGGGAGCTAGAGGAAGAAATGAAAAAAGCTTATCCTCATCTTTTCGCCGAAAGAGGTAAGACAAATTTAGAAGACTAAATTTTCTTTTGAGGGGAGAGTGTAACATCCCTCATTTTTTTGAAAAATTATAAGGACTTATTTGTAAATATGAAGATTTTTTAATAATTCTTTAGCACTAAATAGTATATGTATATATATATATATATATATATATATATATATATTGAAAGTATTATGAGGGACCAAAATGTGAATCTCATTAATTAGAGGTGATTTGTGAAAGATTCACACTAAGAAAAAAATAAAATAAAATAAAATGAAGGACTTGTGGCATTAGCCAGGATGAACCACTTGTATTTATTCTAAAGATGACACCTAAACCTCCATGCATGCTTGCCACCTCACTATTTTAGCATGAGCCAAACCTAAGTAATTTAAGGCACAATTAAGGGAAACTTTGTAGCCAACGTAACTTGAGAAGAGGAGAAGGAATTGAAGGAGAAGAGAAAGAGAAAGAATTGAAGAAGAAGAAGTTTTATCTTGGCTTAAGGCTTTGTATCAATTGCCCCACATTTGGAAATCAAAACTTTTTAAGGCAAGTGTTCTAACCCATCCTAGAGATAAATTTTGATTCTTGTTTTCACCTTGATTTTGAGAATATTGGAAGATTGTTGTTGCATGTAAGATATCTATGTCGTTTATACATCAAATGCTGAATCTGGAATTTCTCAGATTTTGACCTTTTAGTACTCATGTGGCCATAACTTTTTGCACCAAATTTAGATTAAGGAAAAACTTCTTTCATACGAAAGGAGACTTATAGAGCTTTTATTTGATATAACAATTGAAAGATTTGGAGTAAATTTACCTATCTAAACATATGAATAAAAAGACCTCATATATTTAGTAAAATAGATACTACAGCGTTTGGCCTTCTATTACTAAATTGCTCATAACTCTTTGATGAAAATTCTGAATTATGTAAACTTAGTTCTTTAGAAACTAGATTTGTATATCTTTCTTTTGACACCTAATTTGGAAATTTTGAAGTATGTTTGCCTTTGAAACATCTGTTTAAATTGATTTTATCAATTCTGCAAAACAAAGATGATTAATTCTGACCTTCTTTTACTAAATTGCTCATAACTCTCTAGTGAAAATTCTGAACTATGCAAAACTTAGTTCTTTGGAAACTAGATTCACATATCTTTCTTTTAACATCTAATTTGAAAATTTTGAGATATGTTTGCCTTCTAAAATATATATTTAAATTGATTCTATCAATTCTATAAAACAGAGATGATCAATTCTGACCTTCCGTTACTCTATTTGTTGTAACTTCCTGTTAGGAACTCAAAAAAAAAATTAAAATTACAAATCCAAGTTCATCTGAAAATAGATTGATATAGCTTTCTAATGACATACATTTTTACTGAATTGGAGTATGCTTGGTCACTCAAACAAATCAGGAAATATACCATTCAAATTCTGCCAGAATTGAAAAACTTTATTGAGTTTTGCCTATTCAAGTTTCATTCTATTGGAAATTTGATTCTGCTAAATTCTTCTTCAATTGAGCTTTATATTAGTCCTTTAAAATTCTTGTATTGTTCATCCTAAAATTATTGTATGTTTGAAATTTATCATGTAATGCTTTGTTTGCATTTCCTTATTTGATAAAGGCACACGCATATCTCCGTTGTTTCGCATGTGCTTCTGATATGTGCCAATTATATTATGCATAGAGCTCGCGATGCTCTACCGACCCCCATTGACTTCACTTAGACGTGGGTGGATGGAGCTCCCAGACGTGAAAGACTTATGCTTGGTGGTCATCTTGAAATGGATAAATCACATTATGTATGTGGTCCCACAACGCCCTCTATGTTTTTGATATGATATTCAAAGCTTTTCTTATGAGTTTATATTGATGCTTTGGATAAAAAATGGAATGCATGCTACATCAAAAATGGCATACAATCTTGTGTTTATTATTCGGTTCACTTGTTATACTTTGAAGTATTTTGTATGTCATTGTTATGCTCCCAAACACTCTTACGCCTTTGATATGTACCTAAATGTTTCATATGCCATTTGATACATGCCTAAATGCTTCTTTTGCCAATGAAATACTCCAATTTCCTTTCTCCTATTGTTATGTCTAACGTCTATTTTCGAATGAGGTAACCCTTATATTACGACAACTATGGGGCGATTACTCAAATAAGGGAACCCGGGTCTCATCAGAAGTGTTTTGAGAAGGTTCCAGCTTATTAGAGAGATCATGACCCGAGAAGATATAGTAGTGAAAAGAGTTCCATCCGAAGATAACATTGCAGATCCACTAACAAAGTCATTGTCTCATATTATCTTTGAGCATCAAAAGGGTCTGATGGGATCAGACAGATAGGTGATTGGCTTTAGGTCAAGTGAGAGATTGCTAGTCATATGTGCTCGGTAAGTCAATCACGTGAGTGATGACACATGTGACTTGACACGCAGTCTTTTTGCACATTATATTTTGGCATTTATCACTTTATATTGACTATTGCATATATGCATATATATTTTTGTGATGTCCTTAGATATGTGCAATGGGAATCAGATCATGATGAGATCATGATAATGAGATCGATTTACCTTTAAACATAGATCCTAAATAATCTCAGTCATAGGTTACTCGAGAGGGACATCGAGATAACCGGACAGACTGATGTGCTGTATACCCATCCATATGATAGATGTAGTTGGTCTTATAGCTGCTCGTGTGGGGACACTAGGGATATAGTACAGGTGCTCATTGGGGAATAAGTTTACTGATTGATCCGCTTACGAACTATTGGATAGTTGATGATACCTTATTGTCAAACAACGATTTCGTAGTCCCAATGATGTATCTGGTCCTTAGACTTAAGATACCAAGGATGTCCTGTATGAGTGCTCTACTCTTTAATACTGGACTTATAGGTTTGGATGTCCCAGATCTAGTACAATCGGTTACTAGGAGTGGCAGTCAACCTTACGAGAGCTATTGAGTGTCGATAGAGGATCATTCACTCTCGATGTCATGAGAGGAATATCTCATGTGTTCTTACTTAAACAAATCCCTGCCTAGGGTCATTTGAATTGACAAAGAAAGAGTTCTCCGGGGGAATCCGATTAGAGCGAGACTCGAGTAGAAATCGTATATGTCTGATAGCACCATGCCTGGTATACAATCTTTGGGATATTAGACGGATGAGGGACTATAGGTATATGGTAATTGAGGACAGACAAGTCTAATGGATTGAATTCCCTTATATTATCTAGGGACTGCGGCATAGTGGCCTAATACGTTCGCAGTCGATGAGTCGAGTGAATTATTATGTAGATAATAATTCATTAAGCCAGAAGGAGTTCTAATAGGTATGACTCATGGCCAGCTCGATATTGGCCCTAGAGAGTCACACATATGGTAGGCATTGCGATGAGTAGAGGTTTGAATATGAGATATTCACCGAAGCCCCTATCTTATTGGATATCCAATAAGCCCATGAATTATTGGATCATATGGATGAGATTCAATAAAAGCCCATGATAGATTATTGGATAGATATCCACAATATAAGAGGCTTGGGTAATTGGATGCAGATCCAATACCTAATAGGGGAGGATCCAATAGGGTTTGATAGGGAACCTCTATAAATAGGATGGATTTAGTGGTTCATAGGCTAGAGCCTTTGCTTGCCTCTCCTATTCTCCTCCCATTCTTCACCTCAGAGCAGGCCTGGAGTTTTAAGGAGTGTCATCGTAGCCCTGTGTGTGGATCACCATTGGAGAGGAGGACGCTTGACCTCCTTCGCCCTCTCCTAAAGATATGTAGAGATCCAGGGATATACGATCTCCCTAGGTAACATAATTTATTTTATATATAGTTTTAAATTTCATGGATTTTTGTACATCAATCTTATGACGATGAACAAATCATTGGGAAATTGGGGGTTTTATTTTCTGTTCTTCCGCTGCGCATGAGATGTCGCCCCCTAGATTTCCAAACACGTCCGTAGTCGATGAGTCTAGTGAATTATTATGAAGATAATAATTCACTAAGCTAGAAGGAGTTTTGATAGGTAGGTGTAGAGGGTCAAGTGAATTATTATGACTCGTAGCTAGCTCACTATTAGGCCTAGAGGGTCAAACACATACGATAGGCGTTGTAACGAGTAGAGGTTCGGATATAAGATATTCGTTGGAGCCCCTATCTTATTGGATATCCAATAAGCCCCTGAATTATTGGATCCCATAGATGAGATCCAAAAAGAGCCAATGATAGATTATTAGATAGAGATCCACTAATCTAAGAGACTTGGGTAGTTGGATGAAGATCTAATACCCAATAGGGGAGGATCCATTAGGGTTAAGTTGACGACAGGCCTCTATAAATAGAAGGGAACCAAAAACCCATATGCTAAAGGCTTCTTAGTTGCCACCTCCTATTCTCCTCTCCCTTTCTCCTCCTCAAATAGTAGGTGTGGAGATTTAGGTAGTGATTTGAGGAGTGTCGTTACAGCCCTACTATATGGATCACCGCTAGAGATGATGACGCTTGACCTCTTTCATCATCTCCTATATATCTATAAGGATTCAGGGATATATGATCTCCCTAGGTAACACAACTATCTCAAACGTGAATTTAAGTTTCTATGTTTTTGTGCATCAATTTTCGCATGACGACGAACATCTTTTTAGGAAATTTGAGGTTTTCGTTTTCTATTCTTTCGCTGCACAAGTGATGTCACCCTTAGATTTCCCTACAATCATTATATAGGACTACTAGATAAACAATAATAGTTAGTTAAATTTTTTAATTAACTATTTTTTTTGAAATTTGAGACATCTAGGGAATTTTTTGAATTATGAAGGGTATTTAGGTAATTTGGACAAAAAAGGATAAACTATGAAATTTTTAAAATTCATAGGGGTAAAAATATCTTTTGTCCATAGAACCCTAATCTCTTGCTTGCGGGCGTTGTGCCCGTGGGTGCCGCCCCTCCGAGCACTATCGTGGGCAAGCCCCGCCCTCCACAGGCGATTGGCCCATGGGCGCCACCAGCCGCCTGCTCGTAAATGGCCAAGGCTGTAAGCAGCCTTTGGCCACTTCTGTGAGGGAAGCAAGGGCAGCAACAGTTGCTGCCCTTTCTCACCTTTGCGTCAATAATTTTGACGCTAAAAGTTTTTTCTAAAACACAACACATGCAGTTCAAAACCAATCTTTTATGAACAATCTAACTCTGATACCACTATAGAAAAATCTAGGAGCGACATCACACATACAACAGAAGAATAAAATGAAAAATCTCATATTTCCACAAAAAGGTTTTAATGTCGTGCGAAAATTAGTGCACAAAAACTCCCATAATTGAAAACTACGTACGTGATAGTTGTGTTACTTAGATAGATCATATATCCCTAAATTCCTACTGATCTGTGAGAGATGATGAAGGAGGTCAATTGTTCTCCTCTCTAGTGGTGATATACATGGTAGGGGCTACGAAGACGCTCCTCGAATCACTTCCCAAATCTCTACACGCCCCAAACAGGGGCTATTGGCTAAAGAGGATAATACGAGAGGAGAATAGGTGGTAGCCAAAAAGGCCTAGCCTATGGCCCTTTGGTTCTCTCCTATTTATAAAGGCTCCCCTATCAACTTAACCCTAATGGATCCTACCCTATTGGGTACTAGATCTCCATCCAACTGCCCAAGACTCTTAAATTAGTAGATCTCTATCCAATAATCTCTTATTGGCTCTTATTAGATCTTATCCATATGATCCAATAATTTAAAGGCCTATTGGATATCCAATAAGATAGGGGCTCCAATGGATATCTCATATCCAAACCTCTATTTGTTGCAACACCTATCATATGTGTATGACCTTCTAGGCCCAATATCGAGCTAGCCATGAGTCATATTTGTCAGAACTCATTCTAGTTTAGTGAATTATTATTTCCATAATAATTCACTCAACTCATCGACTATGGATGTGATTACTAGGCCACACCATAGTCCCCAGACATATAAGGGAATCCAATCCTTTGGACCTATCTATCCTCAATTATCGTGTAACTATAGTCTCTTATTCATTTAATATCACAAAGATCGTATACCAGATATGGTACTATCAAGCACGTACGATTTTTACTCAAGTTTTATTTTAATCAGATTCTCCCAAAGAACTCTTTCTCTCTCAATCCGAATGACCATAACTAGGGATTTGTCTGAGCAAAAACATATGTGATATTCCTTTCATGACACTAAGAACGGATGATCCTCCATCAACACTTATAGCCCTTATAAGGTTGGTTGTCATTCACGATAACTAGTTGTGCTAGATTTGAAACTTTTAGGCCTATAAATCTGGCATCAAAGAGTGAAATACTCCAATAAGCACATATACTGTATCCTTAGTGTCTTAAGTCTAAATACCAAATACACCATTGGGATGACGAAATCTTTGTCTGACAATAAGGTATCATCAACCATCCAGCATTCTGCGAGCAGATCAATCAATGAACTCATTCTCCAATAAGCACATATACTGTATCCTTAGTGTCTTAAGTCTAAATACCAAATACACCATTGGGATGACGAAATCTTTGTCTGACAATAAGGTATCATCAACCATCCAGCATTCTGCGAGCAGATCAATCAATGAACTCATTCTCCAATAAGCACATATACTGTATCCTTAGTGTCTTAAGTCTAAATACCAAATACACCATTGGGATGACGAAATCTTTGTCTGACAATAAGGTATCATCAACCATCCAGCATTCTGCGAGCAGATCAATCAATGAACTCATTCTCCAATAAGCACATATACTGTATCCTTAGTGTCTTAAGTCTAAATACCAAATACACCATTGGGATGACGAAATCTAATACACCATTGGGATGACGAAATCTTTGTCTGACAATAAGGTATCATCAACCATCCAGCATTCTGCGAGCAGATCAATCAATGAACTCATTCTCCAATAAGCACATATACTGTATCCTTAGTGTCTCCATATGATCAGCTATGAGACCAGTCACCTCCACCATATGGACATGTAGAGAGTACACTAGTTTATTCGATTATCTCAATGTCTCTCTCAAGTAACCTATGACCGGGATTATTTAGGTTCTGTATTAGAAGGTGAATCAATCTTATTATCGTGATCTCATTATGATTCAATTCTCATTATACAGATCCATACACATCATAATATATATATATATATACAATAAGCAATATAAAGTAAGAAAATACCATAACAATAATAAGCAAAAAGAGTATGTACCATATCACACGTATCATCACTCATGTAATTGGCTTGTAGGGCACCTATGACTAGCATGCACTCGGAGAGATGTTCAAGCAAAAAATAACTTGGAAGTTTCACGCATCATGAAGAAGACATTTGAAGCTATCGAATGAAGGGAAAATTAGAATGTGTCTTTTGCTTCTTTCATTTTAGAAGGGAAGACAAACACTTGGTGGACCTCAAAAAGGAGGATGTTGGAGGTTGAAGGTAATGTGGTGACTTGAGTGCAGTTTAAGGATGCATTTTATGAGCAGTTCTTTCATGATTTAGTTCGCTTTGAGAAGCAATAAGAGTTCTTTAGTATCCACCGGGGAAGTATGACTGTAATGGAATATATGATCATTATTTCGCTGAGTTGACCCAATTCTCTTCACATATTGCTTTTAATAAAAATCAAAGGGCTCGTTACTTTGAGAGGTGACTTTGTCCATCAATTAGAAAGTTCATTGTAGTATTGATTTTACTAATATATGCTAGAGTACTAAATCGACTTTAGTGGTGGAGAAATTAGATAATGAACTATAACAAGCAAATGATCAAAAGTGACCTTTTAGTGCTACATTATCTATATATTGGGGTTATACTTTAGATCCTCAAAAAAAGGCAAGGGCAGATAGTTCAAGCATCAATAAGTAGGAGATTTCAGTAATCAAGTCATCATAATATGTTATTTTTATGGTAAGACCAATCATGTTTCTACCCCATGCCCCATGGGATAGTATATATGTTTTTATTGTCAATAACCGAGGTACGTGTCGAAGGACTACCCATGGAAGCAATATCAATACTAAGCTCCACCCCAAACAGTTGGACAATAATAGCTAGGGCCTAGTGAGGAAGGTCAAGTGAGGGTCTATGCACTGATTCATCAAAATGCTGAAGCCTCGAGATCTATTATTAAAGATATCATCACACTTTATAGTATGTTTGCTTTTATGCTTATAGATTTTGGTTGTACGCATTCTTTTATATCATCTTATTTTGCTATGAGATTGTATAAAAATCTTAAGATAATAAATAATACGGTAGCAACACTAGTTAGAAATTCTCTAATAGCCAATAGATCTTTTTCTATTAGAGTTTTAAGATTTCAATGCTATCTTGGGTATGGATTGGCTTTCAACATACTATGCAAATATTAATTATTTTCAAAAGATTGTTATTTTCTCACCCCTAGATCAACCACCCTTTTAGTTTATTGGGATTCAAGAAAAGCTCTCTCCTATTAGTTTAGCCTTTAGTACTACTCAACTATTACTAAAAGGATGTCAAGAGTACTTGACCTTCATTTCTGAAGAAGAATCTAAGAAGCCAGTATTAAAAGATATCCCCAATGTGTTGGATTTTTCAGATATTTTTTCTGAAGATCTACTTGGATTGCCACTAGACAAGCATATTGAATTTATAATTGACCTTCGACCTAGCATTGCACTTTTTATAAACCCCTTATAAAATGGCAACAATTGAGTTGAAGGAGTTAAAGAAATAAATCTATGAGCTTTTGGACAAGGTTTATATTCAACCCAGAATATCACTTTAGAGTGCCCATGTCTTGTTTATGAAGAAGAAAGATGAATCCATGTGACTATACATCGATTATAAACAATTCAACTAAGTGACTATAAAAAATAAATATCCCCTTCCCTAAATAGATTACCTATTTAATCAATTTCAAGGTACTCGAGTATACTCAAATATTGACTTGAGATCTGAATATCATTAACTGAAGATAAGGGAATGGGCCATATAGAAAACTAGTTTCAAAATAAGATATAGTTATTACGAATTCTTAGTAATACTTTTCAGACTCAAAAATGTATCAATTGCCTTCATGGATATCATGAATAGGGTGTTCCACTCTTATCTTGATAAATTTATAATTATGTTCATTAATGACATTTTGATCTACTCTAAAAGTAGGGTGAAACATAAACACAATCTTAAGACAGTTCTAGAAGTCCTAAGATAAGTAGAACTATATGCCAAATTGAACAAGTGTAATTTTTGGCTCAATAAATTTATGTTTCTCGATCATGTAATTTTAAGTACCTGTATATCTATTGACCCCCAAAAGATTGAAGCTATGATAAATTGGAAGCAACCTTCTACTATTTCAGAGACCAAAAGCTTCTTAGGTTTAGTTGGATATTATAGAAGATTCGTAGAAGACTTTTCAAAAATAACAGCACCCTTGACCATGTTGACACAAAAGAATATAAAATTCATGTTAGACGATAAATGTCAATGAAGTTTTCAAGAATTAAAGAAAAAATTAATCAGTGCTCCTATCTTAGTGATTCCTTCGGGGGGAGAATGTTTTATAGTATATAGTAATGCCTCACTTCAAGGAATTGATTGTGTTCTAATGTAAAATGAGAGGGTAGTTGCTTATGTATATAGACAATTGAAGTCTTATGAGAAAAACTATCCTACTCATGACTTAGAGCTAACAACTATTATTTTTGCACTGAAAATATGAAGGCATTATCTCTATGGACAAACTTTTAAAATCCTTACAGATTATAAGAGTCTCTAGTACATCTTCACATAGAAAGATTTAAATATGAGACAAAGAAGATGAATGGACTTTCTAAAGAATTATTATTTTAGTATCAACTAGCTAATGTAGTCACTGATATCTTAAGAAATAATTCAAGTCTTATAGCCTATATGAATATTTAAAATAATTTTATGATGACAGAGTTGGTAGATTTGAAACTTAAACTTTTATTCGAGACAAATAAAAGTTTTCTAGTATACTTGATGGCATATTTGATAGAAAGGATTAAAGAAAGTTAGAAGGAAGATCCATATCTTCAAATGATAGATAAGGAGATAGTTAAGGATTTAGATCTGAATTCCTCCAAGCCAAAGATGGTTTTATTACATTTCACAATCGACTTTGTATTCCTAAAAGTCATCCATGAAAGATATAATTATTGAAGGAGATCCATATATCAAAATTTAATATCCATCCTAGGACTACTAAGATGTATTAGGATTTGTATCAAAACTACTAATAGCATGGGATGAAGAGAAATATAGTAGGTTTTGTCTCTAAATGTCTGATTTGCCAACAAGTGAAGGCATAACATCAAGTACCTATAGGAAAACTACAAAGTATTTCAATTCTTGAATGGAAGTAGGAGCAGGTCATTGTGGATTTTATGACAGGACTACCCAAGACTACAAAAGGATATGATGAAATTTAGGTAGTAGTAGACAAACATACTAAATATGTTCATTTCCTCCTTGTTAACAAAAAGTATTCATTGGATAAACTACTAAACTTATATATTAAGGAGATTATTCGATATCATGAGGTGCCAATTAATATTATCTTATATAGAGATCCAAGGTTCACCTCTAAGTTTTGGAGAAGTCTACAAAAATCTTTAGGCACATAGTTAAAGTTTAGTATAACTTTTTACCCCCAAATTAATGGTCAAACTGAGAGAACAATACAAACTCTTGAAGATCTCTTAAAAGCTAGTGCCTTAAACTTTAGTGGAAGTTGGGATATACACTTATACCTAATTGAGTTTGCTTACAATAATAGTTATCACTTTAGTATATAGATAGCCCTATTTGAAGCTCTTTATGGGAGAAAGTGCAAATTATCTGTGCATTGGGATGAGATAAGATAATGAAATATTTTGGGACCTCAATTAATTAAAAGAGATATTGATAATATTCAAATTATATGTTAGATATTATTAACAGTTCAAAGTTGCTAGAAAAATTATGCAAATCGAATGTAAAGAGATCTAGAGTTCAAAGTTGATGATCATGTCTTCTTGAAAGTGTCACCAACTAGGAGAATCATGAGGTTTGGTCTAAATAAAAAGTTAGCCCCTAAATTCATTGGCCTATTTGAAATCTTACAAAAGGTTGGGCTTGTGGTATACAAATTAGCATTGCCTTCAGTTTTGGCTAGCATCTGTGATGTATCCTATGTTTCTATGCTCTAGAGATATATTAGGGATCCATCCCATGTTATATCTTACTATTCTATGTAACTAAGAGATAATGCCACATTTATAGAATAACTAACCTATGTCTTTGAAAGAAAATAATATGTTCTAAGAAATAAAGTCATATCTTTAGTAAAGATCCATTGATAGCATCATTCAAACCAAGAAACAACTTAGGAAAGAGAAGAAAATGTACAGTAGTATCTTTACCTATTTTGTTAAGGTAAGCTAAATTTGAGAACCAAATTCCTTTTAGGAGGAGAGAAATATAATCAAATCTTAAATTAAGAATTTATTTTTATTTTCTTGCTTACCATTATGATTTAAGAAATATTAATTTTAATTTCCTTGATTATCATTGTAAATTAGGAAATAACTATTAAGCATTTCACATAGTGTCATATTTGTTAGTATATTAAATGAAACTTTATATTAAATAAATATAAAAATTAAAAAAATCTTTATAAATGAAGGGCTCATCTCCTCCTATTTAAGAGGAGAGATTTCTTTTCTTCGTTTTTCACTAGGCTGAGCCCAACAATAGGAGAAATGAGGAGTTGCATCATGTTGAGGAGAGGTATATTTCCTTACCTTTTTTGAAAAATAAAAGTTTCGTTGATTCTTTTCAATGTTGAAATTTTATTTTTAGGATTAAAATTTTTTATATGAAGTTAAAAATATTTCTCGATCCTTTAAATGTTATTGTTTTTTATTGTTAGATTAAAATATATCAATTGAATTTTTTTAACTCTTTTAATGTTTAGAATTTTATTGTTTAATTAGGTAATGTTGAAATTATTCATGTTATTGAAGGTATAATTTCTAATTCTTATTGAATTAAGAATATTATTTTCTTGTATTATAGTTTATCTTTCAATCTTATCTTTTAATTTGTTATTATGTGTTTTAATGTATTATTGTAAATGAATATATATTATCACAATTCAATATTGATGAAATTAGATAGGAATTTGGTTGAAACAGCCCGCAAGTCAAGCCCAACCCGTAGGTCAAACCATAGTTTACTAGCTAGGCCTAATCAATAGATCAGGCCCAGCCTGTAAGCTAGTTCCAACATGTAGGTTAAGCCTTACCTCATAAGCTAGCTTAGTCTAGCCTAACATGGGCAGTTATGTGTGATGCATATGACTAGTCCATGAGCCAAGGGCTAGCCTAGCCTGGTGTGGTGCATCCACTATCATGTGCAATGCAAAATGACCAATATATGGGCTGGCCCAACCTAGCCCAGTTTTATGAAGTTATTGGATTTGATCATAAACATTGATTGAACCAAATCAGATCTAATCAATTAGATCGATTCAAGGTGATTCTGAATTGGTTTGACTTATTTAAATATATTTAATTTAAATTGAACCTAATCTAATCCAAATAATACTAGTCTAGGGTCATTTCAAACTAATTAAATAAGAATTAGATATTGGTTCAATTGAGTTTTAGTTAAATTAAATTCAATTAGACCTATTGAATTATGGTCTAAATCAATTGAGGGCTAACTAGTATCATTTAATATTGATGATGTTTGAAAGAAATATTTTAAATGTATTATTTCATCCCGATATAGATATAATCAGTATGAGATGATGTTATTGTTAAATATATGATTTTGATAATAAAACTAATTGTAGTGTTGTTCTAATATTCGTTTGAGTGACGTAGGGCTAACGTCGATCAGGAGAGGTAAATTGATTAAAGCAGAAGGAATAAGACGTTGGGCTGGAATAAACATGTCATAATATTGGACGTTAGGCTGGAGGAACGTTCGATGTGTCGGCTTCAGGCTTCAGGCTGAGAATTCGGGCATCGGGCCTAAAAGAGCGAACATTACACCAAGGATATCGGAGTTGCGAAGGTCAACATATCAATTGGGCAAAGGCCCAAAAGAGAACGATGCGCCGAAGGATCGGACAAAGCGTCGGAAGAACCAATGACATGCCGGACAACACATGATTAGTGCTTGTAATAATTTACCTAGATCGAGTTAGGTTTTAGGTCTAATTGAGTCGGTATTGGGGTGAAACAATACCAACTCAATTAGGGGCTAATTGAGCGTAAATTGGGAGTGATTTGGGCTCATTAGGAGGCCCGTTCAATGATCCAAATATTGGGTCAAGTGATGGCACCACCAGAATAGGCGGTAGAATCGCTTATGAGTTGGAAAACTCGAAAACTTGGTCTCCGAGGCTATTAGGCGGTGGTACCACTAGTCTGGGCGATGATATCGTGAGACTGGACGGTGGTACTTGTAGAGGTGTTTCCCTCCACCTCTTAGAGTTTAGAGTTCATTCTAAGAGAGATGTAAAACTTGTAAAGGTTCTCTCCTGAGTTTGTTAAAAGAATAATAGAGTTGTAAGAAGGTAGTTGGTCTTCGCTTATTGAAAGAAGACCGTTAGTGGATGTCGATGGCCTCGATGAAAGAGGAATTGGTGGAGTGGATGTAGGTCACGACGACTAAACCACTATAAAAATCTAGGTTGCATTTCTTTTGGGCAATTTACTTTAAGTGCAAACTACTTTACTTGCTTATTGCTTTCAATACGTTTATGAACACGCTTTCAAGTCAGGTATATTTCCAAAACGGGTTTAATCGAACGAAAGATTTCCAAAACTAACGTTTTTACCCGCTACACTAATTCACCCCCCCTTCTTAGTGCTGACTTATTTCTAACAGTTGGTATCAGACCCTCTTATTACTCATTTAGTTTAACATCCAAGAGAAATAACTCTTTTTGGCTTTCAAGAGGGTCACTCTCTTATTCATCCTCCCTTGTTTAATGAGACAGATTACATATATTGGAAAACTCGAATGAGAGTTTTCTTACTTTCTTTATATTTAAATTTATGAAATATTGTCGAAAGTGGTTTTCAACTATCTTCTCTTCCAATAAACCATTGGAATGATTTGGAAAAGAAGACTTTTTCTTTAAATGCTAGAGCTATGAATGCTCTATTTTGCGCTTTAGATAAAATGAATTCAATCAGGTTTTTACTTGCGAAATGACTTTTAACATTTGGTACATACTCGAAATCACACATGAAGGTACTAGTAGAGTTAAAGACTCTAAAATTAATTTTTTAATGCATGAATTCGAGTTGTTTCATATGAAATCAAGCGAAACTATTATTGACATGTACACCCGTTTTACGGATGTCATCAATAGTTTAAAAGCACTTGATAAAAGTTTTTCAAATTTTGAACTTATTAATAAAGTTTTACGTTCACTTTCTAAAGATTGGGATTTGAAAATAACGACAATACAAGAATTAAAGAACTTGAACTATTTTCTGATCGAAGAACTTATTGGGTCTTTAATGACCTATGAAATGAATTGTATGGCACAAAATGAACTTAAAAACAACATTCCAAAAATAAAAAGGATTTTACACTTAGAACACAAGAAGACCACTCGAGCGAAAGCTCAAGTGATGGTGAACTTGAACTTCTCACTATAAAATTTAAAAAGTTTATGAAACAAGAATTAAATAATAAAAATAAATTTAAAAAAATGTAACTACTTACTATGAATGCAAGAAGAAGAAAGCACTCTGGGATGAATCGAGCTTATCTGAAGATGAGGAGAAAATCAACAAAAGCGAGGTGGTAAACTACGCTTTAATGACTTTCGACAATGAGGTAACTAAAACCCATTTGCCTTATTTCGAAATTACTTGATGTTTTTCATGAGTTATTTTTAATTAAGTTTAGAAAAATTATATATATTTTTTTAAATTGCATGTTTAATAATGTAATGAAAATGTTTAAAGTTTTTAGATCATGCTTATCTTTTTAGTAATTTTGATATGTTTTATGAAAATACAATAAAATGTTAATCTAATGTTTGTACACCTAGTAAGATTAATCTTATATATATGTTTAAGAAGCAATAATGTGTATCATGTTGATCTTCATATTGCTTTTCGATTTTGATTAAAGAAGCCTTATGTTTAATGTGTTATATTTTTTTTTTGTCTTGATGATTTTTATGACGAAATTTATTTTTCGATCCTAAACGTTGATGCATATTTTTATTTGGCATAAAAAGACAAAGATATGCTTGTATGAAACAAACAACTTCAAATGAAACACAAAAAAAAAGGAATACAATTTTTCATCTCCATCTTATTGATTTTTCAATAAAAGATTAATGAATCCACGTATATTATGCTTTTGTGAATCTCTTGGACTATGAAAATAATTTGATGAATTTGAATGAGTTTTATCGAAATCATAATTTCTCGAGACTTATAACATGAAATCTTTTGTGAATCAAGATCTTGTATTTGATCTCCTATGCTTCTTTTTGTCATTTATAAATAAGGAGAATTTTGTAGATGAATTATGAATTTTCATCAATCGTCCTCTAATGATTCCTCTTGGTATTTTTTTAAGAGAAGATTTTCTAATATGAATCTTAAGAATTCTCATTCATGATAGGATGTAATGTAATTTGACATTTTGATACCATCATAATTTGAAATATTTTTTATTTGGAATGATGCATGCGATTTATTGCTGAAATGATTGGTATCATGAATGCAATACTATGATTTGTTGCTGAAATGATTGGTATCATGAATGCTTTAGTATCATGCATGAGAAAAATTATCATGCCTTAGTATAAATCATCACTATGGGCATATCATACATGATACGAAAACATTAAAAACTTTCGTATGATAAAACCATTTCCAACATAAAACCGTTTTCAGAAACTTAACTTGAAAGCGAGTTCGTAAATGTATTGAAGGCAATAAACACTTAAAGAAGTTTGCAATAAAGATAAGATGCTCGAAGTAAATGCAAACCGAGATTTTAAAGTGGTTCGATCAATCGTGACCTACATCCACTTTCGGCTTCCTCCTCCGACGAGGTCACCGGCGTCCACTAGAGGCCTTCCTTCAATAGGCGAAGGCCAATCACCTTTTACCGGGTTTAGGAGATAACCCTTACAAGCACTCACACTCCTCTCTTACAGAAATCTAACACTTAGAGTAGAGGAGGGAATTCTAAAGAGATTGCAGTAGCGTTTCTTTGCTTTTAGACTTTCTGTGCTTGTGTATTTTACCCAGGGATGAGAGGGGTATTTATAGGCTTCAAGTTGATTCAAACTTGGAGCCTAAAAACATCTCATCCCGGGTTCCCCGGGCATGGGCGGTACCACTGCCCAATGTCAGTTTGGCTAACACTGTCTTGAGCGGTACCACCGCCCAAGTCTGGTGGTACCACCACTTGGGGGCCAGTGCTGGGCGGTACTACCGCCTGACATAGTCTTGAAGATTGTGCCATGACAGTGAGACTTCTTGGGGTACTATTTGAGCTTCTTATTGGGCCCAATATAGTTTCTTATATGAGCCTAGCTGGCCCCTAATTGGGTTGGCCCAAATCCAAGCCCAATTACGTGCTAACTACGAAATCCTAAGATATTTGCTAAGCTAAACAAGTCCCTATGTCTATTCTTCCGGCGAGCTTCCGACGAACTTCCAACGAACCCTCGGCGATGCTCCGGCGGACTCCCGGCAAGCTCTTGGACTTCACGACAATCTTCTTGGTGAGTTCCGACGAGCTTCTCTGACAAGCTCCGAGACTTCTCAGCTAGTTCCTCCAGAACTTCTGACGAACGTCCGGACTTCCGACGAACTCTCGAACTCCCAACGTGATCGCGTCCTTGACTTTGGGACTTCATTTTGCTTCATGCCTTACTATCATAGTTAATCCTATACATGTAAAATAAACTTTGATCTAGATAATTAATACAAAGCATTAATCAAGTTGTCCGACATGTCATTGGTCTCTCGATGCTTCGTCCGATTCTTCGGCAAATCGTCCTCTCTTGCAGCCTATTGCCCAATCGGCCAATTGACTCCGCAACTCCAATATTCTTGGTGCAATGTCCACTCTTCTTGGCCTAATGCCCGAATCCATGGCCCGAAGCGTTCTATCGATACGTCGACCGATCCATCGGCCCGACGTCCAATCTTCTGACATGTTTATCCAGCACAACATGATTTTTTCTGCTCTAATTGTCTTATCCTGATCGAAGCATCCTACGTCACTCAAAACGCAGATTAAAACATAAACACTTATAGATTGGTTTCATCATCAAAATCCGAGATTCAACAATCTCTTCCTTTTTGATGATGATAACCAATCGACAACGAAGTTAACCTTAACTCCCGGAGTTTAAATAAACTCCTCCTATCAATAAGCCATATTGATAGAAACTCTTGGATTCAAAAATCTAAGTAACATGTCATGATCAAATCATGCATGACATCAACGTACTTTAAGAAGGGGGGGGGGGTGAATTAGTGCAGCGGTAAGATAACGACGATTTAAAAACTTTTATATGATAAAATCATTTCTAACATAAAACCGTTTTGAAAAGATCTTTAAAGTTAAGAATAAGCGGAAGTATTGAAGGCAATAAACACTTAAAGAAGTTTGCAATAAAGATAAGATGCTCGAAGTAAATGCAAACCGAGATTTTAAAGTGGTTCGATCAATCGTGACCTACATCCACTTTCGGCTTCCTCCTCCGACGAGGTCACCGGCGTCCACTAGAGGCCTTCCTTCAATAGGCGAAGGCCAATCACCTTTTACCGGGTTTAGGAGATAACCCTTACAAGCACTCACACTCCTCTCTTACAGAAATCTAACACTTAGAGTAGAGGAGGGAATTCTAAAGAGATTGCAGTAGCGTTTCTTTGCTTTTAGACTTTCTGTGCTTGTGTATTTTACCCAGGGATGAGAGGGGTATTTATAGGCTTCAAGTTGATTCAAACTTGGAGCCTAAAAACATCTCATCCCGGGTTCCCCGGGCATGGGCGGTACCACTGCCCAATGTCAGTTTGGCTAACACTGTCTTGAGCGGTACCACCGCCCAAGTCTGGTGGTACCACCACTTGGGGGCCAGTGCTGGGCGGTACTACCGCCTGAATAGTCTTGAAGATTGTGCCATGACAGTGAGACTTCTGGGGACTATTTGAGCTTCTTATTTGGGCCCAATATAGTTCTTATATGAGCCTAGCTGGCCCCTAATTGGGTTGGCCCAAATCCAAGCCCAATTACGTGCTAATACGAAATCCTAAGATATTTGCTAAGCTAAACAAGTCCCTATGTCTATTCTTCCGGCGAGCTTCGACGAACTTCCAACGACCCCTCGGCGATGCTCCGGCGGACTCCCGGCAAGCTCTTGGACTTCACGACAATCTCTTGGTGAGTTCCGACGAGCTTCTCTGACAAGCTCCGAGACTCTCAGCTAGTTCCTCCAGAACTTCTGACGAACGTCCGGACTTCCGTCGAACTCCCAACGTGATCGCGTCCTTGACTTTGGGACTTCATTTTGCTTCATGCCTTACTATCATAGTTAATCCTATACATGTAAAATAAACTTTGATCTAGATAATTAATACAAAGCATTAATCAAGTTGTCCGACATGTCATTGGTCTCTCGATGCTTCGTCCGATTCTTCGGCAAATCGTCCTCTCTTGCAGCCTATTGCCCAATCGGCCAATTGACTCCGCAACTCCAATATTCTTGGTGCAATGTCCACTCTTCTTGGCCTAATGCCCGAATCCATGGCCCGAAGCGTTCTATCGATACGTCGACCGATCCATCGGCCCGACGTCCAATCTTCTGACATGTTTATCCAGCACAACATGATTTTTTCTGCTCTAATTGTCTTATCCTGATCGAAGCATCCTACGTCACTCAAAACGCAGATTAAAACATAAACACTTATAGATTGGTTTCATCATCAAAATCCGAGATTCAACAATCTCTTCCTTTTTGATGATGATAACCAATCGACAACGAAGTTAACCTTAACTCCCGGAGTTTAAATAAACTCCTCCTATCAATAAGCCATATTGATAGAAACTCTTGGATTCAAAAATCTAAGTAACATGTCATGATCAAATCATGCATGACATCAACGTACTTTAAGAAGGGGGGGGGGGTGAATTAGTGCAGCGGTAAGATAACGACGATTTAAAACTTTTATATGATAAAATCATTTCTAACATAAAACCGTTTTGAAAAGATCTTTAAAGTTAAGAATAAGCGGAAGTATAGATGATATAAAGCAATGAAGATAGTTTGCAGTAAAGATAAGATGCTAGAAGTAAATGCAAACCAAGATTTTAGAGTGGTTTGGTCAATCATAACCTACATCCACTTTCGGCTTCCTCCTCCAATGAGGTCACCGGCGTCTACTAGAGGCCTTCCTTCAATAGGCGAAGGCTAATCACCTTTTACACCCCTCTTCTCCTTTTACTGGGTTTAGGAGATAACCCTTACAAGCACTCACAATTCTCTCTTACAGAAATCTAACACTTAGAATAGAAGAGGGAATTCTAAAGAGATTGCAACAACGTTTCTTTGCTTTTAGACTCTCTGTGCTTGTGTATTTTACCTAGGGATGAGAGGGGTATTTATAGGCTTTAAGTTGATTTAAACTTGGAGCCTAAAAATATCTCATCTCGGGTTCCCCGGGCACGAGCGATACCACAACCCAATGTCAGTTTGGCTGACACTATTCTGGGCGGTACCACCGCTTGGGGGTTAATGTTGGGCGGTACCACCGCCTGACACCCCGTTAAGGGCGGTACCACTACCTAACACAATCACGAAGACTGTGCCATGACAATGAGACTTCTTAGGGCATTGTTTGAGTTTCTTATTGGGTCCAACATAGTTCTTACATGGGCCTAGCTGGCTCTTAATTGGGTTGACCCAAATCCAAGCCCAATTACGTGCTAACTACGAAATCCTAAGACATTTGCTAAGTTGAACAAGTCCCCATGTCTATTCTTCCGGCGAGCTTCCGACGAACTTTCGACGAACCCTCGGCAATGCTCTAACGGACTCCCAATAAGCTCCTGGACTTCATGACAATCTTCTTGGTGAGTTCCGACGAGCTTCTTTGGCAAGCTTCGAGACTTCTCAGCTGGTTCCTCCAAAACTTCCGACGAACGTCCGGACTTCCAACGAACTCTCGAACTCCCAATGTGATCACGTCCTTGACTCCGGGACTTCATTTTGCTTCATGCCTTGCTATCATAGTTAATCTTGCACATGTAAAACAAACTTTGATCTAGACAATTAATACAAAACCTTAATCAAGTTGTCCAGCATATCATTGGTCTCTCGACGCTTCGTCCGAATCTTCGGCACATCGTCCTCTCTTGCGGCCTATTGCCCAATCGGCCAGTTGACTCCGTAACTCCGATATTCTTGGCGCAATGTTCGCTCTTCTTGGCTCGATGCCCGAATCCACAGCCCGAAGAATTCTGTCGATACGTCGACCGATCCACCGGCCCGACGTCTAATCTTCTAAAATGTTCATTCGACACAATATGATTTTTCCTACTCTAATTGTCTCATCCTAATCGAAGCATCTTGTGTCACTCAAAATGTAAATTAAAACATAAACACTTATAGATTGGTTTCATCATCAAAATATGAGATTCAACAAACATGCCGATTGGGCAAAGGCCACAAAAGAGGACCATGTGCTGAAGGATCGAACAAAGCGCCGGAAGAACCAATGACATGCCGGACAACACATGATTAGTGGTTGTAATAATTTACCTAGATCGAGTTAGGTTTTAGGTCTAATTGAGTCAGTATTAAGGGCCAATTGGGCCTAAATTGTGAGTGATTTGGGCTTATTGGGAAGCCCATTCAATGACCCAAATGTTGGGTCAGGCGGTGGCACCGCCAGAACAAGCGGTAGAATCGCTTGTGAGTTGGAAAACTAAAAAAACTCGGTCTTTGAGGCTGTTAGATAGTGGTACTGCCCAAACACAATCTCCTAGGTGGTGGTACCGCCCAGTGTCAGGCTGCAGGTAGTGGTACTGCCCAATGCATGCGGTGGTACCGCCCGTACCCTGAAATCTCGGGGATTTGAATTTTGGGCTCCAAATTTGAATCCATTTAGAGCCTATAAATACCCCACTCTTTCCTACTTAGGATAGCAAGAATTGGATAGTAAGGGGGAAAGAATCCTTGACGAAAAAGAGTTGAAAAAGCTTAAAAAGTGTTGAGTGTTCTCCTCCACCTCTTAGAGTTTAGAGTTCATTCTAAGAGAGGTGTGAAACTTGTAAAGGTTCTCTCCTAAGCCTGTTAAAAGGAGAATAGACTTGTAAGAAGGTGGTTAGTCTTTGCCTATTGAAGGAAGACCGTTAGTAGATGTTGGTGGCCTCGACGGAAGATGAATTGGTGGAGTGGACGTAGGTCATGACGACCGAACCACTATAAAAATCTAGTTTACATTTCTTTTGAGTAATTTAATTTTATAGCAAATTGCCTCTCCTCCTTACCTTGCTTACGCTCTCATACGTTTCAAGTTAAATACATTTCTGAAACAGGTTTTATCATACAAAGATTTTCGAAATCGATATTTTTATCACTACACTAATTCACCCCCCCCTCTTAGTACCGACTCATTCCTAATAGTTATTTTCCTATCGAGGGTAGATAGGGCGATTCCCTTTGAAGATTAGCGGGCCATTAAATATAACGATTGAATAGTTCCTCCACATTATGTTGGGAGGAATATATTCTAATTTTAGCGGGTGAGGGACACCACTCCATCCATTATTGGGAGTGCAATATGAGTTTGTCTCCATCCACTGTTGGGAGAATACAAACTCATCATATAGGATAAAACCTCCCTATTCGTTATTAGAGGAGTGCTCCTTCGAGTATTTGATATACACCAATGAGATGATTGATTTTTGATCATGTATTTATTTTCAGTTGATGTATATGGGTTCCTACTTAGCGTTATTAAAAATTTTTTATTTTTAATTTTACAAAGCAACCTCCCACTAGCACTAGTCCGAATTCCAATGGATAGTAGACTTTCCTCTACCGCTAAGTAGAAACACTTGAATGCTTTTTCAAGTTAACATCACTTTATTCTTTAATAAATATTTTTGATTTATGATTTGATAAATAAATATTTATAAGTTATGAATAAAATAATATTTATTTATTTATTTAATTCTAAATGTAATTATGAAAAATGTGATCTAATAAAAAAGTTCTACTATGTGACCAGCAACACTTCCTTCATAAATTTTCCTCGTTCTCTTCTCACTCATCTGTCTTTCTTCACCGCTTCTTTTCTCACCCCTTCTTAAAAGAGAGAAGAAAAAAAAAAAATCTTACGAGCCGAACGTGCCGACAAAAAGATGATGACAATCATGAGCGCCGGCAAAGGGCAACTGATGAAACGAGGGATACTTTTATTAAATTGATGATAAGTAAAAACCGAATAAGTCATTTGTTAAAAATCATAATATAACTTATCTAGATAATTTTTTTATTTTTTATTTTTGGTTTTTTTTTCCAAACTCATGGGATAAAATGGGAGTTTATTGATTAGGCAAATGGCTTAATTTTTTTAATAAATAGTAAAATAAATATATAAAATGAAGTTTCAAGTCCTTAATTTTAATTGAATTGACATGTCATAAGAGAATTCTCATATTTGGAAACTGTAGTATATGGAGATTACTATTTGTAATATCTTTTTTGTTATTTATAACCCACATTAAATTTTTTAAATATTTCTATGTTATTCTTTTTTAAATAAATATATATGTCCTCAATTTATAACTTAATTCAAATAAAATCTTCTTATTCCTTACATATAATCCTCTTTTTCTTCTTCTTTATTTTATTCTGATTCTCCTCTTTGTCCTCTTAATCATCAAAGGTGACAAAAAAAAAAGAGGAAAAAAAGACAAATAATGAAATGAAACAAACTAAAGAACAAAAAGAAGTATATGAGAAATAGTTTTTAATATTTATTATAATAATTTAATATTTTTAGTATTATATATATTTTATAATAGTTCAAAAGATACTATCTTTTAGTTAGTTATATTATCACAGAAGATGTCCAGGAGGCTATACGAAAAGAAAAAAAATGAAAAGAAGATAAAAATAATAATAAAAGGGATTATAAATAGTAAATATATTATTTATTAATTTTAAAAAGATTATAAATAGTAAGAAGGAGACTCTAAATAGTAAGCTCATGATATTATAGATCATATATCGATTGAGATTTTAAATTTTAAAATTAAATTTTTATTAAGTATATAATGTTTAATTTTATTAAGTTAAAATTGAGTCAGATATAATTTTTAAATTTTAATTTATATAGATAAAACTTTTTAATTTTGTAATGTAAATAAATATTTTAAGTTTTAATTAAGTGAGTCTGATATATATAATGTAAAAACATATTTTATATTTTTAATTTTTTATTAAGTGAGTCTAGTGTATATTAGATAATAGTTAAATATAAAAAAAATGTAATTTTTATTTAAATACAACCAAAGTCTCGCATGCGGGTCTCCATTCATTATGCATCAGACCGCATCGGACCGGGCCGTGCTTCGTGCGTTCGTTGCGGACCGAGCTTAACCCTTGGCCTGATGACCGAGCTTTGCCGACCATAAATGACAATACAAGGACGTGAGGTTCGACTACTGGAGCGAGCGGGAAATGTCTTTGGACGTCCTCGAGAACCCTAGCCCGCGGCTGTGGCGCTTCACCTGGGAAACCCTAGCCCACATCCCCACCCTCCGCCTCTATCTCTTCCACCCGGACGTCCACCCGTCCGCCCTGTGCGGCAACCTGTCCGCTTCCCTCCGCCTCGACCAGTCCCTGCTCCTTGTCTCCTGGATCGATGACAGAAACGGAGAGGGAACGGGAGATGTCGTCTCTCTCAGGGCTCCCGTTCCCAAGGTCTTGATCGACCCGAGCTGCCCCGTGGAATGCCGGGCTATGGACGATCATATCGAGATCAAGCTGGCGTTGGTCCTCCCGGTAGATCATCCGGTCATGATGGATTTGCGCGGGGTCCTCGATTCTTATATGGGCGAGATGGGCAGACAAGAAGGTGGGCTGTCGGATCGGTTGCTTCCGCTCCCTTTGGATTTAGGTTAGTCTGGTTATCTTTTAGGTTTGTGTTCTTGTCAGTTTGCTGAGAAAGACGTTTGATACATGTGGGAATGCTCATCAGTAGTATTGTTCCTCAATGCAATCCAGATATAAAGAATCTTTCTGCCGGTGGTGTACATTTCTTTTGCAAATCCTGCTCGACAAAGCTGACAAAGCAACCTCTGAGGTGAATTGTAGCCTTTTTTCCAGATTGAACCACCAACCACCATAAATGTGTTCTTAGTTGCATGAATACCAATATATGTGATGTATTGATTGTTGCAATTGCTCATTATCATGTTTGATCAGAATCTATTTAAGAGTTGTAACACAGTAAAATCCTGTTTTGCGCATTATATAACTTATGCAATTATTTTTTCAGCATATATGTTAAAATTTCTTATGGAGATTTAGCTCAAGTAGTTTTTGACAATATCATAGTTGAGAACAAAACATGAAGTTGCTAAATTGGTCTTTAATCCTTTGCCATGAGTTTGTAGAAATATTGAGTTGTTGTCCTATGCTTCTTTGTTGTACTTAAACAAAGCTTTTTCTAAATGGATGATGATGTTGCTGCTACAAAACGTGTTTCTGTTGGTGGTGTGATATTAACAGTTGATCTTCTAGTCTACCAGGTAACTGAAATTATGCTTATAACTGTTGCAACCTCAGATATTATATGAGGAATACTGACAGCTCTATGGTGATCATTTACAATATGATCGTTACTGCTGGTGCTACCTCACTTATCTTTGTAAGCTTGTTTGGAAACACCAAGAATAGACTAGAGACTTGTAGCATGCTATATAATTGGTTTAATTGCTTGCACTATTGGTTTATTACAGGGTTTTTTATGCAGTGGTATACCAGTATGCAGCATACCGCGTACGCTAACCACCCTGTATTGAACGGTCCAGTTAAATTAATAAAATATTCAAAGAAATGGTGGGGCCCATGTCCAAATCATTGTAAAAATGAAAAAAAAAGAGATTAGGGCTCGTGAATGCAAGCCCTCTTCTTGCGTAAGGTATCGTTGTTGTCGTTTTGTCTTTGCTGCCATTGCCACTTCGCCATCACGTAAGGTGCCATCGCCTCGTCATCGTCGCTTCGCCTCTGCTATCGTTGCTGCCTCATCGTCGCGTAAGATGCTGTGGCCTTACCATCGCCGCTTCCCCACTACTTCCACCGCTGCTGTTATCGCTTCGTCATCGCGTAAGATGGTGTTGCCTCGTTGTTGTTGTTCTTTTCCTCTTCTTTCTTTTTCTTTCTTCTTGCTCCACTTCTTCCACTTCTTCCCTCTTCCTTCCTCCTTCCTCCTTCCTCCTCTGTTCCTCTACCTCTCCTTCTACTTCTCTTTCGTTTCCTTCATCACCGATGCATCATTCTTGTAGTCTGCTGAAACAGGTCCGGTACTTGAAAAGGCAAATCCTAGTTTATTGTACGTAATATGAAATTTGATAAATAGAGAGACATTTGGATCTTTATCCCGGGGAATGCCCAATTAACAAGGACCAGTACATCTGACCATACAGACTTGACAACTTAATTCCTGTGAAAAGATGATATACTTCATCTTCTCAATTATCCATTAGGGTGCTTAGCTGAAGCTGGTCGGAGAACAATCTTTAGTTATGTCATGGTTAGATTTCAAGGATGTGCTTATGTTCATTTGCATCTAATTGACTAATCAGGACTGGGATGTTGATGCTTGTCCAAAACCTTTTGCCTTGTGGTAGATATCTATGTAATCATGCAGCTGTAATTTTGAGAGATCTAGAAAGTTTTTTTATTTTTTTCATAGAATTGCTTTATTCTCCTTTATTTGAGTAGGATACTCTATAAAAATAAGGGTTCATGTTACCCTTGCAATTGTGGTGTTAGCTCATATAACATAGAACTTAAGTTAAAAAAGAAGAAAAATGATTTTTTTGGAGAGAAAGGAGCTAATTGGAAGCAATGTTAGATGAATAGTTTAATGAATGGAAAGGGCGAGAAGTTAGTTTTTTTTATTGCTTTAAGTTTACATTAACATGCGTGAAGGTCTGTCTTTAGGTACAAGTTGACATTAACTCTATGTTACAATTATGAATTGAAAAGTTAGAGCCATGTTTCCTGCAGGAACTCTCTACAAATCTAGATTATTGATAAATTGATCATGAGAATGTAAAGCAGGATAACTTTGTAAGGTAGCTTTGATATTACTTATGGAAGCTGTGCCAGTTGGAATTAATTTACTGGAATTGCAATTTCCTTTATATTTACTATGAACAATATTATTTGTTTCTTTTTCTTCAAATTTGTTTAACTTTTCCTTGTACTTTAAAATTTTATCCCACTAAAGTGGTTGCTGCTTGTAGCTTTTGAACCTCTTAATGTCATTCTTATCTTATAATAGTTAACATAATGGATCTTTTCACAGACACTTTGTGGAAATGCCATCAGTGAATTGGCAAGAGGTGGCAGACAATTGGTTTGGAGCTTGCTGCTGTTCTTTTGGAGGTATCAGCGAGAAATTAGTACGTCAGTATGTCAACAGATACAGCTGTCATGAAGGTACATGTCTACTAGATGGTGCTTCAATAATCATATGCCAGGATGATCTAGAGGGCTATTCATTTCAGGAGCTCTTAGCTGGATTTTCTGACCACAAAAATAAGGACCTAGTAGCTTGTAATGTTATAAATGATTCAGTAAAAGGGGGTAGTGGTCAAGATTTTGTTGAAGACAATGCTGATGTCAGTGTAATGCCAGGTTCTTCTAGCAAGGGAGATGTGTGTATGGATCTTGCAACAGAACTCCCTATTAGAAAGAACACTGATCTTTTATCTTGCCCAATACTTAAATCATCAGATATCTGTAACAATGTGCGACGAAGAACTGAATGTGGCTTAAAGGGATGTTCTAATCCTATTGGATCAAGCTTAGATGAGATACAAAGTCCCCAACATGCAAATTTCTTGAATCTTAACTTAGATCATTGCTGTGGGAGTTCTGGGAAGCCTCTTCCAGAGCCTTCTGATGTGTTTCCTTCGGAAGCTCATTGCAATATTTGTGATCATAAATCAAACAATTTGGTAAATTATGCTTCTAGTGGATCTATGCTTGATGTGCCAATTATGCCTGCCAAAGCCCAAGAGTCTATGACAAGTTCAGGCCTTTCAGGAAGTCAGAAGTGGCTACATAATAGTTCTCTTGGAGGTGGTTTTATTGTTAGAACATCCAACCTTTCAAATGATATAGAATGGGTTGGATTCTCATGCAAAAAATGCTCATCTATGATTGGGTGCTATCCTTCTTTTAAAAGCACAAATATCCCTGTAGATGGCGGAATCCGGCTATTTAAGTGCTACACTTCTACATCTGTTCCTGTCGGTGGACCTTGTGACGTATTCAGGTCAGCTTCCTTCTGGATGCATTCTGTATCTGAAATATCTTGAATCAACATGACTGTGGGAATGGACACATTTTATAGTTACACAATGATGTAACTGCACATTAATATTTTAAATGCTTATTAAATATTCTTTTGGATATCATGTCTGGTGGAGATCTGTTTCAGCTCACATTCTATAAGGGTTCTGGGACGTGATTGTAAAGACTTACTAGATGGGATATCCTAAAATTTGTACAACTGGGAACAAGTATTTCTTACGTATTAAAAAAGTTCCAGACACCTCCCGGACCTAACAGAATCTAACCCAATAATTTTCTTAGTAGAAAATTGTACATCAGTGGTTTTTATCTTCATTTCACATGCTCTGATACAATCATACAATGCACAAAGTGTTGGCAATTTGTAGCAATATGAGATACAAAGTAAACTGTAAATCTTATTTCTCATTATAACATAAGCACAAAGCACTTGCTGAAGCTTCTGAAGATAAATTGGTTTCAAGTATCTGATATTGCTAATGTTTTTGTAAAATTGGCATATGGAACCGAAAGTTTTAATCCTAGTGAAATGTAGAGATAATTGTTTGATATATCTGAAGAGTTGAGGTTCTATTTCTATGCATCCATTCACGGCATTACACAATTAACATTCCTCAGTATACATAAAAGAAGCTTTGGACAAGAATATGTCTATGTACATGTTTTTATTATCCATCATTGTATGCTATCCATTTTTCTTCATTTGTGTTATTTGTAGATTACAGATTTAAAATGCCACCTTAAAAATTTGAGTTACCTTTTTCTTTTAACTTACACAATCAGTTTTCCAAACCTTGTATCAAGAATTATTTTGTATTCCTAGATTGATTTATGTATGTCTGCATTCACCATTATTTGGGTATTTTGGACCCATAAACTTAGTGATTTAAAGACTCCTTTTGTGAGTTCTCCAGTTTTCCAAATGGATGTCAAGGATGTTATTAGACTACGAGAATTTGGCACGATTCCAATTTGTATATTGCCAAAATACTGTGTTTGTATTTGATACCAAACAACTTGGATATTAAAAACTGTTAGACTTTTATGGTGCATATACTGGAACCTGTCATTGTCTGTGCCTTCATTAAGGGAACTTCTGTAACATTAAACTGTTTGCTATTTAGTAGCTTATTCTGATTAATACTTGTGACTTGTATTGCTCTTAATTATTTTTCCCTTTAAGTGATGTGTGCTTATCTGCTGAACTATCCTTCTTGGGCAGGAATCACACATTGCAAAGAGTTCTTGCCAATGAGTTTCTTGAAGGCGCTGAAGAGGAACTTTCATACAGAATAATTGTCAGGGATTTGAAATTGAAATCTCCAATGCTGCTGTTAGTTCTTTTAAATTCAAAAGCCTGGAGCTCCAGTGGCTACTGCTCAGAAGATAGCATGGGATCACTTTCTGCTGCAGATCTGCAACCTGTTCTGAAAGTACTTTATTCAGATTGTAGTGTTGCTTCTGAAGCAAATTCAAGGTATATTATTCCCTGTTCTATATTGATTGTATTGTCCTATCACCTACATTTGTACTGATAGTAATATGTTATGAGCATGCGGATGAAATCCATGATATATTCTTATCGTTATTTGATTTACTCTTTGTAGGTATTGTTTGTGATTTAAGATGAATGTTTGATTCCACTATTGAACCAGTTTCCTTTACTGCTAGGACTTCATTTATCTTGTTGTAGTTTGTAGAGTTCTTGATGTCAACTAGTTGTCTGTTAATGGCAGCAGGAACTTTGAAACCAGTCCATTAGGCTGGTGACCTGTATAGTTCCCATCAATGTTATCTGGTAATCATGCCAAAACTGGCAAAAGGAAAGGGTTTTTATTGGTTGTGCACAATAGTACTCCTTCAGTGAAAATAACATGCATGTACTGGATTTTAGAGGAGTCTATCAGTGTCTTAAAAAAAAAAGAAGGTTTCAGGTTATTTTGGTCACTTAATAAGTATTCCTCTTGTATCCTTCAGGGTGAATGGGTGGTTCTGTGCTTTTATATATCTAGATATAATGAATTTGATCCTGTTGAGTTTGCTGGTGAAACATAGCCACTGTGAAGACTATTCTAAATCAGAGTGAAGTTGTGTTAGAGCATGGGGTGAAAATAAATCAGGTACAGAATGGAATCTGGACACTTGGGGGTACAAATTTAGGTATATATGTTAAATGAATGCTATATATTTTAATTTTGTTGTTCTAAGCAAATACAAAGCAAGTTGGTTGTCTGACATATATCAACTGAATTACGTATGAGGCAGATATGGATGTAAATATTTCATGAACCAAAGATTTGACTACGAGTAGTGAAGTCAGTATTTCAAACACAAATGACATTTTTGGCTAAAGCAAATGAAAAAAAATTATGAGAAGAAAATATGCCAGACTTGAAAAAAGCCAACGTAGTGGCATCTTTTTGTAGTTTAAACTTTAATGTAGGTGAGTACTCTAACTAATCACTTTGAAATATGAATTTCCATATATCCAATATGGTTAGAACTGAACCCATATTATTTGTGTCTACAAGACCTCAAATTGAAAACTTTAAATATGGACATGAATTTGTGTTCAAAACTTCAAATCACCATAATAGGCTTTCTGTTCATACGGGTAAAATCTTTCCCAGATGCCCATGTCGGCAGGAGCCTGGTGCATTGGGGTCACCGGGTTCACACTATGAATATGAGACCTAGTTATTTTTATCTAACTATATCAGCTTGAAATGAATTTGGATTCTAGTTGACACATTTCATCCCTAGACATGTTATTCCTAGGGACGATACAAGAAATTTGCCATTTTAAAAATTCATATTCTGTATTACCTAATAAAATTCAAATCACGAAAACAGTCTCTATGTTCATAGGGGTAAACTCTTTCCCAGACCCCCACATTGGCAGGAGTCTTGTGCACTGGGGTCACTGGATTCAGCCTATGAATATGATACCTAGTTATTTTTATCCAAGTACATTGGCTTGAAATGAATTTGGATTCTAGTTGACACATTTCATCCATAGATACATTTTATTCCTAGGGAGGATACAAGAGTTCTGCCATTTTAAAAATTCATATTCTATATTACCTAATAAAATGTCTTTCCATGCTTGTAATCATGCACTTTCTTAACAAGTCTGTATATATTGCATCTGCAGAATTATTGAGGATTGGTCAACCAGAAATCATGCCGAAGAGGTGTATATGACAACATGCCTTGTGGAAGAATTAATAATGTGTCTGAAATCAGCTTTGTACAATCTGCCACCATCTTGTTCTTCTTTGCAAGGAATGTCATTATCATTCTTGGAAAGGTAACTAATGCTTGGTATTCTTGACCTCATGACTTAATGATTAAAATCCTTATTCTGTCTGAGGTGATTCAGGTTAACTTGAAAACTGACGGAGTCCCTCAGTTCTAACTAGTATATCATATAGGCTCAGCTATATTTGTTTTCACTGCACCACAACTTAGCAGTCATCACATTGAAATGGCATAAAACCTCAGCTCCTGAAGCAAGATTCTGGGAAGTTCTTGCAGGAAGATTTATCTGCATTCAATTTTTGATCTTTTGAGGATATAATGGATGATAATGCACACCTTACAAATACCAAAATAGGCCAATATTGTGAGCCAAGTAACTCAGGAGTAGTAGCACTAGCTATCGAAAATTCCAACGGTGGTAGGTTCTTACAGGTTGGAGAGAGGGGTCAAACGAAGATGACTGGTTGAACCATTTCATTTGTACTTAAAGCCTGATTGATGCAAAAGGGGCTTCATTGTTTTCCTCAAGCAGTTGTTTAACTGCGTGTAAAAGACAATGAGCTGGGATACAGGGTACCTTCAGAATACTTTGGAATAATAGAATGGTGGTGGCAAGCTCTTACAGATTGTAGAAAAAGATCAAACGAAGGTGACTGGCTACTGTTTCATTTGTCTAAAGCCTGATGAGTCATAAACCTCTTTGTTTTCCTGGGGCACTCTGTGAAATGACTGCTAAACACCATGAGCCAAAAAAAAAAAAGACAATAGTCTGGAAGATTGAATAGTGGTGTTGCTGATTAAGAGAAACCTGCATTTTCCGGTGTTGAGTGCAAGGAGGATATAAAAGTACAATTATACACGAGCACATATTTTGCTTTTGTTTTGGAGGAAAGACTTTCAGCTTATAGAGATTAGGAAGCAGAAGTTGGTATTCAGAGTGATTATGAAGAGGTGACCACTAAAAAGCTGGATGATTTAGCCAACATTTAGGGAAAAAAGAGTTTGCCACAGAGCGCAGATGAAAAATAACTCTTCTACCAACTACACCCTGGATCATGAGCTTTAGCACAATGGTAAATAGATATCTGACCAACTACAGCCGTAATTGTTCGAAAATAGACTCAAATCAGTGTTAGGCAGAGGGAAGATGCATATAATAGAGGTGATTGTTGAGAATCCATGGAAAAAATATGACCACAGATGAGGTCTACATTAAGATCAAGGTCACTAACACAGTTACACGATAAAATTACCCCTCGAGAAGGGTTAAAGGACTCTTGTATGAAATGGAAGTCACTTATAATTATTAAAAAATCAGATAAGGTGAAAGAATAAAGCTTCTAATAAATTAGGCGCAGAACCTTAGAAACCAGTACTTGTTAAGGGAAGCACTTAACAAGAGATATCTTTAGGCACTAAACACAAGCACAAGCAATGAATTTCTGATTTTCTCTGTGCCTATTCACATTCTCCAATACCGAAGATCATTGCATTTTCATACTCCATTTTTGCCTCGTCGAGCTCAGCGTGGTTTGAATTTGCCTTGTTATGTTGACTTATGGAATGTGTAAAAGGGAAAGCTATGGCAGCAATAAATAGAAATGGCATTCAAGCCTCTGGCCTTGCATCTCTTGGGTTCTCTTATACAGATCATTCTTTTGGTAAAAAAAAATATATATATGATAATGAAGTTACCCTTTAGTAGTTTCCTTGAATTCTTTTTTTGTTTTGGTTTACGCATCATCTTTGCCTCCTATCTAATGGTCGCAGAACTCGTGGGTAAATAATGTTTTTAATTTGGATAGATATGTTTATCTCGATGGATGTAGAATACTGGATGTATCTCATCGTGCTTTACTATCTAGAGTACCAGGAGAAACTTCTTCAACTTTGCTAGATTTAACTTTTTCGTACTAGGAAAAGGCATAACAGTATAAGGCTCATTCAAGTTGACATGACATGAGGTCTTCAATGACCTCAACAGGCACTTTGTTAGCTGGTGTAACGATCTTTAGGCCATTATCAGCAAAATTATATCTTTGCTTTTGTAAATATATCTAAGTGCCCTAACTAAAAGGTATCTTCGTTAATATTTAGCAGTACACATGCGTATATTGTTGGAAGTACTTTTTTTATAAACGGATTGATGACAGTTCTTGGCTTCTTGCGAGGAATCATATGACAGAATCCGTAGTGTTGCTAAGTTTTTGTTTTGTTTTTTATTCTGTTAATATATTATTATTATTATTATTATTATTATTATTATTAGGTGTAGCCCTCCCCGGTTCGACGAAAAATAGCCTGACTTGCCTGTTTCCATTCACGGGCAGCCATTGCCCTCCACGTCCGTCTCCATTTGTTAGTTGTGGCCGTCCCTTCTCACTCGTTCGCTCCCTCGCCTCTCTTTAAACCCCACTGCGACCGATGCTGCCCTCTCAAACCCACCGCTCGCTCGCCGTCGGACCCCAACCCTCCCTCATCTTCTCCTCCTCTTCCCATATCCGTCTCCGCTCTCCTTGCCTTGACCTAAACCCTTCCCCTCTCCCCTTCTCTTCCCTCCACATTTTTTCCGGTTCCTTCTTGAGGCCTGCATCCGTGCAGAAGAGAAGCCCGATCGCTGCTTCTTGTTCCATCCCAAGAACAGATCCGGCGAAGCGGATGTCGGTGACGGCGGAAATGGAGCGGTTCGCGGAGGTGGCCAACACGGTCGCCGACGCCGCAGGCGAGGTGCTGCGCAAGTACTTCCGCCAGAGCTTCGAGATCATCGATAAGGAGGATCTCAGTACGTGCGTCCACCGTCTCCTAAGATTACTGATTTCGTATTACTTTTCATTTTCTTTCTCACCTGTTTTGGTTGTTCGTTGTAAACGAATGGTTCTTCGTAGGCCCGGTGACGATTGCCGATAGGGAAGCGGAGGAGTCCATGGTTTCGATCATATCGGAGAGTTTTCCTTTGCATGCTGTGTAAGATTAGTTAGTCGCCTCTTTTCTTGGGTGTTATTTAGCTTCGGTTGAGGGGGAAAAGAAGTTTCTTGATGTGGGCAATGTTTTGGTGTAGTTATGGCGAGGAGAATGGTTGGAGGTGTCAAGAGAAGTCTGCTGATTATGTTTGGGTTCTCGACCCAATTGATGGCACAAAAAGCTTCATTACGGGTGATTTCTTTGATCTTGAATAGTAAATCTTAAATTCAAGAAATATGAGAAAACTTGAGAGTGTTTGAGCTGATGCGCCTGTGTTGTTATGATTTGCAGGGAAACCTTTGTTTGGTACTCTTATTGCCCTTCTGCACAAAGGGAAACCAGTATGACTGAGACATGCATCATAAGTTATTTGTTTGTTTTAATATACTAGGTTCCATTTTACAATGTATTGATAGGCTATATTATGTGCTCATATGTTGTTAAAATGGTGAAAACTTCTTTCAGTATACTGAACCAAAAGAGAGGTGAATTGAATATTTTATTTTATTTCCTTTTTCTAGTTATTATAACTTTCGCATACATAGATAAGGTCCTGAAAAATCATTGTACTCCTGCTTGCTCAAACAATCTATTTAAGTCCACCAACCAAACTAATTTCAGTAACAGATGGTTGGGTCAAATAAGTTAGTGAGCATCTAGTCTATTACATTTCAACTTTTTCTTGTAAGTCCATACCAATTAAGTTGTATGACCTATGGATTATTGAGAAGGTTGATATTTCTGCAGCTTTTCAATTAGAACATATCCTTTTGGAAATTATATGCTGATAGTTGAGTTAGTGCTCAATAAGTAGCAGAATGTGTGAGTTTATTGTAATGGGCTATGAACAGAAAGTGACCAAAAATGAACAGGTTTAGGGTTATCATGCTATTTTCCTATCAGTAGAAAAGCAATGTCTGTTGTTCAAATAGACAAAAGAGAATAATGTACATGATGGAGAATATAAATGAGCGGGCATTAAGCAACAGACACTGTCAGAGAGTGGAGAAGATAAGAAGTGGTCTTTTGCCAAATTGTACTAAAGAACACTTTGTTTGTAAGATAACAGGAAACAAAAAAAGTATACTATACATTGTTTTTTTTTTGAAGTATGGAATTTCATTGAAAATTAGAGAACTTAGCTGGAGGGTTGGATGACCTACAAGCATCGTCCACTTTACAAGAAGTGGAGAACTCAAAGGTTCTCCCAAAAAGCGAGCTGGTGAGCTTTGCGATTGACAGCACTAGGGATAAGAACAGGAAACTTGCATACGGTTTAAAAAATGCTTAACATCATATATAATTTCACAAAGAAACCAAGGGGTTTCCTGTGAGTGAGCATTAGTTTAGACCCATAGGTGGTTCCATTGTTGGGCTTCCTCATGTTTTAGATCTTCAAAAAAGGCCATAGCCTCAGCTATCGTTGAGTTGTGTGCTTTGCAAGAAGAGCATCCTACAACAATAGTTCTAGTGAGAGGGGAAATGAAGATGAAGCCATACTTGCAAGGGAATCGGGAGAGGTGAAAGAACCATCACAATATAAAATATAGTCAAAATTTCCTTACATAGTGGATTCATAGAGATCATAGTTCTACTCCCCTCGGGATCAAGATAACCTTGATAAATCTCATTCATGAGGGCTGGCCACCCTGAATATGAATGATGGAGGTTTGACATGATTGTGGAATTTGACCTTATTTCTATTGAGCCAAGGAGACCAGAAGCCATAGGAGATGAGTCTAAGGATCTTAGTTGAAGTGGTAATTGCTATAGTTGTTCCTTTCCCTGAGCTAAGTACTCGTGGACCAAGGGCCAAAGTGTTGGAAAACCTTGGGGAGCATCACATGCGCAGCGAAAAGTAAAAAACAAAAATTGGTTTCCCAAAATAATCTTATCAAATCGTCGTGCGAAGATAGGGAGCGTAAAACTCGTGAAACCAAAAACTGTATAAAGTGGTTGAGACGTTTTTACCTAGGGGAACTCGTATGTCTCCTAAGATTGCAAATCCTTGTCTGTGGATGAAGGAGTTCTCGCAAACTCCTCTCTAGCAGTGATCCACATGACGAACGCAATAACGACACACCTCCTTACGCACCACATTCTTTCCTTGCGATTGCACACCACCATGCAGCAGCATACAAGGAGGGATCGGTCCCTCTTGCTATCCTCTCGTACTAGAGAGGGGGCAGTCGACTAGAGGAAGAAGGGGGGACGAGATGAGGAGGTTGGTGACAATAGGGGTCTAGCCTATGACCCTTTTAGTCTCAACTCATATTTATAGAGAGCCTCCTTTAACTAACCCTAATGTATCCCTCTTATTGGGTATTGAATCTCTATCTAATTACCCCTGGCTTAATGTATATTGGATGCCCATCCAATAACCATTCTAAGCTTTATTAGGTCTCTCTCAAGGATTTATTAAAACAGGAGTTTATTGGATATCCCATACCCGATCCTATATTCGTTGTGTTGTCCACCATATGTGTGTGATCCTCTAGGCCCAATACTGAGCTGACAATGAGTTGCATATGTCAGAACTCTTTTTAACTCGAACTTCTGACTCCGTGAATTATTATCCCCATAATGATTCACTTAACTTATCGACTATGGACGTATTAGGTCACTACGCTATAGTCCCCAAATGATATAGGGGGATCTAATCCATTGGACCTGTCTGCCTTCCAGTACCGTGTATTTATAATTCCTCATCCATCTAATATCCTAGAATTCGGTAAACCGGGCATGGTGCTGTTTGGCCTATGGATCCATCCGAGTCTCACTTTAATCGGATTCTCTTGAAGAACTCTTCTCTCAATCTGAATCTCACGTTTATCGGATTTATCATGATCCGATTGACCTGGTCATGGATTTGCCTGAGTGAGAACACACGAGATATTCTCTTATGAGATTGAGGTGGATGATCCTCTATTGGCCACCAATTGCCCTTCGTATGATTAGCTACCATTTGTCAGTTACCGTTACCTCTTGAAGAACTCTTCTCTCAATCTAATCTCACGGTTATCGGATGTACATGATCCGATTGACCCTGGTCATGGATTTGCCTGAGTGAGAACACACGAGATATTTCTCTTATGATATTGAGAGTGGATGATCCTCTATTGGCACCAATTGCCTTCGTATGTTAGCTACCATTTTCAGTGACCGTTTGTACTAGATTCGGAACTTCGTAAGATTGGCTACCATACCCGATCCTATATTCGTTGTGTTGTCCACCATATGTGTGTGATCCTCTAGGCCCAATACTGAGCTGACAATGAGTTGCATATGTCAGAACTCTTTTTAACTCAGAACTTCTAACTCTGTGAATTATTATCTCCATAATGATTCACTTAACTTATCGACTATGGACGTACTAGGTCACTACGCTATAGTCCCCAAATGATATAGGGGGATCTAATCCATTGGACCTGTCTGCCTTCAGTTACCGTGTATCTATAATTCCTCATCCATCTAATATCCTAGAATTCGTAAACCGGGCATGGTGTTGTCAGGCCTATGGAATCCATCCGAGTCTCACTTTAATCGGATTCTCTTGAAGAACTCTTCTCTCAATCTGAATCTCACGTTTATCGGATTTATCATGATCCGATTGACCCTGGTCATGGATTTGCCTGAGTGAGAACACACGAGATATTTAATGGCTACCATACCCGATCCTCTATTCGTTGTGTTGTCCACCATATGTGTGTGATCCTCTAGGCCTAATACTGAGCTGGCAATGAGTTGCACCTGTCAGAACTTTTTTTGACTCAGAACTTCTAACTCTGTGAATTATTATCTCCATAATGATCATTCAACTTATCGACTATGGACGTACTAGGTCACTACGCTATAGTCCCCAAATGATATAGGGGGATCTAATCCATTGGACCTGTCTGCCTTCAGTTACCGTGTATCTATAATTCCTCATCCATCTAATATCCTAGAATTCGTAAACCGGGCATGGTGTTGTCAGGCCTATGGAATCCATCCGAGTCTCACTTTAATCGGATTCTCTTGAAGAACTCTTCTCTCAATCTGAATTTCACGTTTAACGGATTTATCGTGATCCGATTGACCTTGGTCACGGATTTGCTTGAGTGAGAACACACGAGATATTTCTCTTATGATATCGAGAGTGGATGATCCTTTATTGGCACCTAATTGCTTTCGTAAGATTGGCTACCATTCCCAGTGACCGTTTGTACTAGATCCGGAACTTTTAGATCTATAAGTCCAGTATCAAAGAATGAATTAAACAAGACATCCTTGGCGTCTCAAGTCTAAGGAACAGATACACAACTGGTACTACGGAATTGTTGTCTGATAATGAGGTATCATTAACCAACTAGCATTTTGTAAGTGGATCATTTAGTAAACTCATTCTCCAATGAGCACTTGTACTATATCCCTAGTGTCCCCACATAAGCAGTTATGAGACCAGTTGCCTCTATCATATGGACGAGTATATAGCATACCGGTCTGTCTGGTTATCTTGATATCCTCGAGTAACCTATGATTAGGAATATTTAGGATATGTGTTTAAATGCGAATTGGTCTTATTATCATGATCTCATCATGATCCAATTCTCATTGCATAAATCCAAGGACATTACAATATATATTTATCATATAATATAAAGTGAGAAAATGTAATAATAATAATAATCAAAAGAGATTGTGTCGCATATCACACGTGCCATTACTCACGTGATTGACTTGTAGGGCACCTATAACTATCAATGTCCCACTTGACCTAAAGCCAATCACTCACATGCCTGATCCCCATCAGGTCTCGGTGATGCTCGAAAATAATTTGAAACAATGGTTTTGTCAGTGGATCTATAATATTATCTTCGGATGAAACTCTTTCCACTGTTACATTACCACGGGCTACATTCTCTTTGATCAAGTGGAACCTCCTCAGAACATGCTTGGACTTCTAATGAGACTTGGGTTCCTTCTTTTGAGCAATCGCCCTATTCTTATCGCAATACAAGAGAATCAACTCCTCGTTGCTCGGTACAACTGCCTCATTTGCTGCTTCTACTAGAGCAATATACTCCGTCTCAATGGTCGAGTCAGCAGTAGTGTCTTGCTTAGAACTCTTCCAGCTTACTGCTCTTCCATTTAGGGTGAACACATACCCTGAGTTTGACTTGCTGTTATTGACATTGGATTGGAAACTCGAGTTTGTGTAGCCCTCAACCTTGATGTTACCACCTCCGTATATCAATAAAAAATTCTTAGTTCTTCTCAAGTACTTAAGGATACACTTTACTGCCTTCTAGTGTTTGAAACTTGGATCCGCTTGATACTTGTTTGTATCACTTAGAGCATGTGCTATATCATACTTAGTATATAACATAACATACATAATACATCCTATCGCAGAGGCATAGGATATTTTATTCATGTCTGCTCTTTTTATAGGAGTCTTTGGGGACATACTCCTGGAAGGTGATATTTCATGTCTCATTGGTACGAGTCATCTCTTGGAATTTTTCATGCCAAATTTTTTGACAATGAATGTCTATGTACCTAGATTGGGATAAGCCAAGCATCCTCTTGGATCTATTTATATAGATCCAAATCCTTAAAATGTAGGATGCTTTCTCTAAGTCCTTTATGGAGAAGTATCTAGATAACTAAGCCCTAACTGTAGAGAGCATTCCTACATCATTCCCAATGATTAGGATGCCATTTACATATAACACCAAGAAGGTGATAGTGCTTCTACTTACCTTCCTATACACACAAGTTTCATCTTCATTTTTAATGAAGTTATAAGATCTAATTGCTTCATCAAATCTTATGTTTTAATTTCGGGAAGCTTGCTTTAGTTCATAGATGGACTTAAGCAATATGCACACCTTATTTGAACTTTCCATATGAATATCTAAGGTTGTATTATGTATACCTCCTCCTCGATGTTGCCATTGAGGAACATAGTTTTCACGTCCATCTATCAGATCTCATAATTATAGTGTGTTGCAATGACCAACAAAATTCGAATGGATTTCAGCATGGCCATGGGCGAGAAGGTTTCGTCATAGTCAACACATTGCCTTTGACGATAGTCTTTAGCCACTAGTCTTGCCCTATAGGTCTCTACCTTTTCATTTACTTCGATCTTCTTCTTGAAGATCCACTTGCAACCAATGGGTATAATACCCTCAGGTGAATCAGTTAGGTTCTAAACCTAGTCGGAATACATGAAATTCATCTCGGAATTCATGGCCTCTTACCACTTCTTGGAGTTTATGCTTGTAATAGTCTCATCGTAGGTTTAAGGATCGATATCCTCAATGTCATCACTGTTGATATTTCCCATATATCTCTCAGGAGGGTTAGACACTCTACTGGACTTACGCAAAGTTGGAACTTGTGTGCTAGGTACTTGAACACTCGTTATGTGGAATGGTGCTTGAGCTAGATTATCTAATCTCGCTCAACTCTATCACTCTTTCACTGTTTCCATGAAGAATATGTTCCTTCTCAAGAAACACTGTCTTCTTGGCAACAAAGACCTTTTGGTTCTTGGGGTGATAGAAGTAATACTCATAAGTCTCCTTGGGGTATCCCAAGAATTTGCACCATTCCGTCCTTGATTTCAACTTATCGGAGTTGTGTCTTCTAACGTGAGTAAGGCAACCCCAAATCTTAACAACCTTAAGATCGGACTTCTTTCTTTTCCATATCTCATATGGTGTAGACACTACCGTTTAGATAAAACTTTGTTTAGAAGGTAAGTTGCGGACTTTAGGGCATAGCCCTAGAAAGAGACGAGTAGGTTAGCAAAACTCATCATGGATCACACCATGTCCAATAGCGTGCGGTTCCTTATTTTCGATACACTATTGAGCTGAGGTATATAAGGAGGGATCCATTGAGATATGATCACATGGTCTTTGAGGAACTGGGTGAACTGTGTACTCAAGTATTTTCCTCCTAGATTTGATCGAAGAGTCTTGATACTTTTTCCAGTCTGGTTTTCTATCTTATTCTTGTGTTCCTTATTCTGAAGGCTTTGGATTTGTACTTCATTAAGTATACATGTCCATACATAGAGAAATCATCTAATGAATATGAATAACTACCTATGGCCTGAGTTGACATAGGACTATATACATCAATATGTACGAGTCCTAGCAACTAAGTGGCTCTCTCTCCAATTCCATTAAATGGAAAGTTGGTCAATTTTTGTTAGACTCTAGCTAGGAGTCATAAATTGAGTTTCATTGAAAGGGGCATTCATGTAAAACCTACTTAGCCGACCCCTATTAAAGAGGTGAAGAGGTTGACTAGGGTTAAGAGAGTATTTCTTAGAGAAGCATTATGGGTTGTAAGGAATAGGAGTCTTGAGTAGGAGTCCTATTAGGAGTTGGGGTTTAGAAGCCCTATAAATAACCATGTATTTATCCTCTTTTCATAAGCAATAGATGAATATTTTCTACAGCTTTTGAGCAGCAATTTGGAGGAAGGAACCCCTATAGAGTTCCAAGGAGGCCGATCCTTTAAAAGGATCACCAAGCTTAGAATCTATAAGGTTCCAACCGCATAGCACAGTTTGTTTGATCTTGTTATTGCATTTTTTCTATCCAAATCTTTACGAAATTTTTATGACAGCTTTGACACTTCCTAACAGCGGATTTCCCTTTGGTTTTGTCAAAAAATTCTCAATATAAACTATTGATCTTTTATGTCCAAACTGCTATACTTGAAAATCTGTACTGTAAAATTCCAACCGCATAGCACAGTTTGTTTGATCTTGTTATTGCATTTTTTCTATCCAAATCTTTACGAAATTTTTATGACAGCTTTGACACTTCCTAACAGCGGATTTCCCTTTGGTTTTGTCAAAAAATTCTCAATATAAACCATTGATCTTTTACGTCCAAACTGCTATACTTGAAAATCTGTACTGTAAAATTCCAACCGCATAGCACAGTTTGTTTGATCTTGTTATTGCATTTTTTCTATCCAAATCTTTACGAAATTTTTATGACAGCTTTGACACTTCCTAACAGCGGATTTCCCTTTGGTTTTGTCAAAAAATTCTCAATATAAACTATTGATCTTTTATGTCCAAACTGCTATACTTGAAAATCTGTACTGTAAAATTCCAACCGCATAGCACAGTTTGTTTGATCTTGTTATTGCATTTTTTCTATCCAAATCTTTACGAAATTTTTATGACAGCTTGACACTTCCTAACAGCGGATTTCCCTTTGGTTTTGTCAAAAAATTCTCAATATAAACTATTGATCTTTTATGTCCAAACTGCTATACTTGAAAATCTGTACTGTAAAATTCCAACCGCATAGCACAGTTTGTTTGATCTTGTTATTGCATTTTTTCTATCCAAATCTTTACGAAATTTTTATGACAGCTTTGACACTTCCTAACAGCGGATTTCCCTTTGGTTTTGTCAAAAAATTCTCAATATAAACTATTGATCTTTTATGTCCAAACTGCTATACTTGAAAATCTGTACTGTAAAATTCCAACCGCATAGCACAGTTTGTTTGATCTTGTTATTGCATTTTTTCTATCCAAATCTTTACGAAATTTTTATGACAGCTTTGACACTTCCTAACAGCGGATTTCCCTTTGGTTTTGTCAAAAAATTCTCAATATAAACTATTGATCTTTTATGTCCAAACTGCTATACTTGAAAATCTGTACTGTAAAATTCCAACCGCATAGCACAGTTTGTTTGATCTTGTTACTGCATTTTTTTTGTCCAAATCTCTACGAAATTTTTATGACAGCTTTGACACTTCCTAACAGCGGATTTCCCTTTGGTTTTGTCAAAAAATTCTCAATATAAACCATTGATCTTTTACGTCCAAACTGCTGTACTTGAAAATCTGTACTGTAAAATTCCAACCGCATAGCACAGTTTGTTTGATCTTGTTACTGCATTTTTTTTGTCCAAATCTCTACGAAATTTTTATGACAGCTTTGACACTTCCTAACAGCGGATTTCCCTTTGGTTTTGTCAAAAAATTCTCAATATAAACCATTGATCTTTTACGTCCAAACTGCTGTACTTGAAAATCTGTACTGTAAAATTCCAACCGCATAGCACAGTTTGTTTGATTTTGTTACTGCATTTTTTTTGTCCAAATCTCTACGAAATTTTTATGACAGCTTTGACACTTCCTAACAGCGGATTTCCCTTTGGTTTTGTCAAAAAATTCTCAATATAAACCATTGATCTTTTACGTCCAAACTGCTGTACTTGAAAATCTGTACTGTAAAATTCCAACCGCATAGCACAGTTTGTTTGATCTTGTTATTGCATTTTTTCTATCCAAATCTTTACGAAATTTTTATGACAGCTTTGACACTTCCTAACAGCGGATTTCCCTTTGGTTTTGTCAAAAAATTCTCAATATAAACCATTGATCTTTTACGTCCAAACTGCTGTACTTGAAAATCTGTACTGTAAAATTCCAACCGCATAGCACAGTTTGTTTGATCTTGTTACTGCATTTTTTTTGTCCAAATCTCTACGAAATTTTTATGACAGCTTTGACACTTCAACAACGGATTTTTCTTGGTTTTGTCAAAAAATTCTCAATATAAACCATTGATCTTTTACGTCCAAACTGCTATACTTGAAAATCTGTATTGTAAAATTCACAACGCATAGCACAGTTTGGTTTGTTTGATCTTGTTATTGCATTTTTTCTATCCAAATCTTTACGAAATTTTTATGACAGCTTTGACACTTCCTAACAGCGGATTTCCCTTTGGTTTTGTCAAAAAATTCTCAATATAAACTATTGATCTTTTATGTCCAAACTGCTATACTTGAAAATCTGTACTGTAAAATTCCAATCGTATAACACAGTTTGTTTGATCTTATTATTGTATTTTTTCTATCTAAATCTCTACGAAGTTTTTATGACAGCTTTGACACTTCCTAACAGCGGATTTCCCTTTGGTTTTGTCAAAAATTCTCAATATAAACCATTGATTTTTTACGTCCAAATTGCTATACTTGAAAATTTGCACTGTAAAATTCTAGCTGCATAACACAGTTTGTTTGATCTTGTTACTGCATTTTTTTTGTCCAAATCTCTACGAAATTTTTATACATTTTGACACTTCTTAACAGCGGATTTCCCTTTGATTTTGTAAAAAAATTCTCAATATAAACCATTGATCTTTTACGTCCAAACTGCTGTACTTGAAAATCTGCACTGTAGAATTCCAGCAGCATAGCACAGTTTGTTTGATTTTGTTACTGCATTTTTTTTGTCCAAATCTCTACGAAATTTTACGACAGCATTGACACTTTTTAACAGTAGATTTCCCTTTGGTTTCGTTAAAAAATTCTCAATACAAACAACTGATCTTTTACGTCCAAACTCGTACACTTTAGATGTAAAAATCTGCTACAGTACCTTTCCGTGATCCTCAATTCTTCCGAACCTTCCACCACCTATGCTATTAACTCGTCAATAGAAAAAAGACAGGGATATCTCTGATCTATAGGCATATGCTATGGCTTCTCAAGATTCAATTGATGCCAAATTTGAAGCATTGGAATCTCGGACTGAATCGCGCTTGTAGGACAAATTACGCGCTTTGTTTGCAAAATTCAGAATTGGACAACCGTCGAGTCCAACCGAATTGCAATAAGGAGAGGGTTCAAAGAGGCCTCTAGAGAAGGAGGGACAGGCCTCCGACATGCTTCAGCCACACATGAGGGTGGACTTCCTACGATGGGAAGGAGACCTGGCGGGGTGGATTTCGCGCGCCGAACTTTACTTTCGTTACTATCGAACGTCGGATGATGCTATGGTGGAAATTGCTGTCATCCACCATGAAGATGCTATTCAATGGTCCAATTGGTTGGAATATAATCATGGGGCTTCGACGTGGAATCAATTTAAGAACGCACTGCTGAATCGTTTCGGACCTACGGAGTACAAAAATATTGATGGCCAACTCGTAAAGATTCGACAAACCTCTACGATTCAAGAGTACCAAACCAGGTTTGAGAAGCTATCCTACCTTGCTCGTGATTGGACTGACCGTCAATTGTTAGGAACATTCATCGAAGGACTCAAGCCAGAGATAAAAGGGGAGGTTAAGGTGCGACAACCCCGTATCGTGACAGCTGCGATTTTTTTCGCCCGAATACAAGAACGGCTCAACCAAGATGCTCGGAGGATGAGAACTTCTCCTAGGCCCACGACATATAAACCTCCTTCTGCTCCTAGCTATCATTCGTTGCCAAAAAAATTGATAAGAGAAGAACTACGTGACCGATTAGCAAAGGGTCTTTGTTGGCATTGCGACGAGCCGTGGAATCGCGATCATCGCTGTAAAAGGGGCCGTCTCCTACTGATTGAACCTCTTGAAGACATGAGGAGGAGGTTCAGGAGCATGAGGAAGCGGTCACGGATGAAGAATAGCAGCCAGTTGATATTACGATGTATGCCCTTGCCGGTTACGCGAACCCGTAAACGATGAAAGTGGGAGGACTTCTGAAGCAACAACCTATCATTGTTTTTATTGACACTGGGAACACTAATAATTTTATGAACAACAAGGTTGTTGTCCGGATGGCCTTACCTATCGAGAATTGCAGCAGATTTGACGTTAAGGTCGTCGACGGACGGATTTTGAAGTGTGATTGTAGGTACCCGCAGGTGAAACTGTTGCTGTAGGATCAAGAGATAATTGTAGATTTCTTCCTCCTCCCTCTTGATGATTATGAGGCCATGCTCGGCATCGAATGACTGATGACATTAGGTGATGTTTCCTGGAACCTTGCGAAACTAATTATGAAATTTTACAATAAAGGGAAACAAGTGATACTACACGGGAAACGTGGGAGCGATGTAATGACGATTTTGCGAGAACATGTTCTTTTTGTCAAAAAATCGAAGTGCAGCTTTCTTCAATAGAAGGTAGAATATCTAGGGCATATCATATTAGAGGAAGGTGTGGCAGTGGACCCCTCCAAAATTGAAGCAATGCAGAATTGGCCAACCCCGAGGAACATAAAATCGCTATGCGGCTTTCTCGGTTAACAGGCTACTATCGCAAGTTCGTGAAAAACTATGGAAAGATCAGCGTACCCCTTACTTCCCTGCTAAAAAAGGATGTTTTCCAATGGTTGAATAAAGCCACCATCGCCTTCGACGAACTTAAGGCCGTAATGACGACAACGCCCGTACTAGCCATACCCGACTTCGACAAGACTTTTGTTATTGAAGTCGATGCCTCCGGAGTTGGAATTGGTGCTGTACTAATGCAAGATGGCCGCCCCCTCGCTTATACCAGTAAGGCATTATCTCCTTCCCATCTCAAGATGACTATTTACGACAAGGAGATGCTCGCGATTGTGTATGTGTGACCAAATGGAGACCATACTTGATCGGGCGATACTTTCAAATTAAGATTGACCATAAAAGCCTAAAATATTTCTTGGAGCAGAAGATATCTTCCCTTGAGCAATAAAAATGGGTAATAAAGCTTCTTGGATATGATTATGAAATAACTTACAAAAAGGGGAAAGAGAATGTTGTTGCAGATGCGCTTTCACGACTCCCCGAGTAAGTTGAATTTTCGGTCGTTTCACTTCCGACCATCGACTTACTTGAGGATATTAAGAGGGAATGACTGGAAGATCCGATGACCAGTAAGATTGTAAAAAAATTAGAAGAGACACTAAGCTCCATGGCTCATTACAGTTGGGACTCAAAAAAATTGCGCTATAAGGGACGCATTGTGCATGTACCAAATTCTGCTTGCATAAAGATCATCCTTCAAGAGATGCATTCCACATCTGCGGTTTGGCACTCCGGGTTCCTTAGAACCTATAAGAGAATTAAGCAAAATTTTTATTGGGTAAGGATAAAAAATACTATTGCTAAATTTGTGGCACAATGTGATGTATGTCAAAGACATAAAGGCGAGATAGTGGCAAGTCCTGGAAAGCTATAACCTTTACCCATCTCGGACTCAATATGGACTGATATATTAATGGACTTTATTGAAGGGCTTCCCTCATCACAAGGAAAAGGTACAATTCTTGTTGTGGTTGATCGTCTTATAAAGTATGCTCACTTTTGCGTTGTTTGTAATCCCTACACTGCTTCTAGTATTGCTCAAATATTTATGGAGAATATTGTAAAATTGCATGGGATGCCAAGAACTATTGTAAGTGATCATGATAGGGTCTTCACAAGCAGATTTTGGATGAAATTATTCCAGATGCAGGGCACTAAATTAAAAATGAGTACAACATATCACCCACAAACCGATGGCTAGACTGAAGTGGTGAACAGGTGCTTGGAGACATACCTCAGATGCTTCACCAGTGACCAGTCAAAAGAGTGGACAAAGTGGCTTCCCTGGTCGAGTGGTGGTATAATACAACTTATCATTCATCTACAAAATGTATTCCCTATGAGGCTATATATAGTCGACCTCCTCCTGTGATCCCAAAATATGTGTTGGGCACCTCTAAAGTAGAACAAGTAGACAGGGAACTACAAGACAGAGACAAAATGCTAAAGTTGCTAAAAAGATAATCTCATTGCAGCTCAAGCAAGGATAAAACAACAATATGATCAACACAAAGGTGAAGGAGAACTTTCAATAGGAGATTGAGTCTTCCTATGACTCCAGCCATACAAGCAAACATCATTCTAGACCAGAGCATTTATGAAGCTTTCACCTCGGTTCTATGGACCCTACCAAATTTTAGAGCGCATCGGAGCGGTAGCATACAGATTGGACTTACCCACCAGCTCACGAATCCATCCAGTCTTCCATGTGTCATGTTTAAAGCTCAAACTAGGACAAAATGAGATAGCCCAAAGCCATCTACCAGATATGACTACCCAAGGAGAACTCCAGACTCAGCCAAGTGCCATTATTGATCGACGGATCGTGACTCGATGACGATGACCCACTACTGAAGTGCTAATATAGTGGGCGAACCTACTAACAAAAGATGCCACTTGGGAGAATTATGACAACTTGAAGATCAAATTCCCAGAATTCATGAATCGTTGGCCTCGAGGACAAGGTTGATTTGAAGAGGACTCTAGCTAGGAGAGTCTTAAATTGAGTTCCATTGAAAGGGATATTCATGTAAAACCTACCTAGCCGACCCCTATTAAAGAGGTGAAGAGGCCGACTAGAGTTAAGAAAGTATTTCTTAGAGAAGCATTAGGAGTTGTAAAGGAATAGGAGTCTTGAGTAGGAGTCCTATTAGGAGTTGGGGTTTAGAAGCCTTATAAATAACTATGTATTCATCCGCTTTTGATAAGCAATAGATGAATATTTTTGCAGCTTTGAGTGGCAATTTAGAGGAAGGAACCCCTATAGAGTTCCAAGGAGGCCGATCCCCTAAAGAGATCAACCCCAAGCTTATAATCTGCAAGGGTTCTAACAATTTCCCTTAAAAGCAAGACTCGTAGGTTGCATATGATTCATAATCAAATGGATCTAAGTATCCATCTTTTAATAGCCTTTGAATTCTTCCCTCGTGGATATGATCTGTCCTACAATGCCACATGTATGCATCATTCACCTCATCTTGCTTCCTCTTCGACACACCAACATTTATGACATGTGGAATAACATCTAACATAAATAAACCATTATTTAATATTCCTCTACTGATGATCTCGTCATATAAAATCAATAAACAATCATTCTTCTTAAAAACTAATTTGTATCCACTATTTATCAAACAAGAAATGAAAATAATGTTTTTGATGATCGAAAGAACGAAATAGCATGAACTTAATGCAAGAATGGCTCCACTAGGCAACTATAGGGTAACCTTGCCAACGGTAACAACAGCAACCTTTGCGCCATTCCCCATCCTGAGGTCCATCTCCCCTCTCGCTAATCTCTTAGCCCTTGCTAGAACCTGTATTGAATTGTAGATATGAGATGCATTGCTGGTATCTAATGCCCATTCATTATCATAACTTTTTGACAAATGAAGATCAATCATGAATGTACCTAAAGTTTCTCTATGTTTCTGTTTTGTCTTTTCTGCAAGGTACTCCTTATAGTTCCTTTTCCAGTACCCATCTTTATCGCAGTGGAAGCACTATCCTTTATCCTTTGTCGGTCCTTTTTTGCAACCTTTGCCCTTGACGTTCTTAAGGGACTTCTCTATCTTCCTTTTCTTTATGGTCTTACCAACGTAGAGAACTTTCTTTTTTGATGGTGCTCTCAGCCTTTCTCAATATATTGAGGAGCTCAGGGAGAGTCATCTCAAGCTTATTCATGTTAAAATTCATTATGAACTGTGAAAATGAATCTAGTAGGGATTGAAGTATAAGATCTACACAGGTTATTCTCTAGGATCATTCCTAAATTCGTGAGCTTCTCAATCCACTCAATCATTTAAAGGACATGATTCTAAACCGATGTCCCCTCGGTCATCTTTGAATGGAAGAAACTTATGGATATCTCATATCGTTGAGTCCTTTCCTATTATTCAAACAATTTACAGAGATGGAGGATGGATCCGACATCTATCTTTTCATGCTGCCTCTATAACTCGGGAGTCATAGAACCTAACTTGTAATACTGAGCAAGAGTGGAATCATCTATATGCTTCACGTAGTGAGCAATCTCATCTTCACTTGCCCCTTTCGCATACACGGGTACAACCGTGTCAAGAACGTATGCGATTTTCTCCGTCGTGAAAACAATTCTTAGGTTGCGGAGCCAATCCGTATAGTTTGGACTAGTGAGACGGTTGACATCTAGTATGCCATGTAAGGGATTTGCAAGCGATATATTTTTGAAAAGTAAAGATGTAGCATAAAATAAATAACATGCGGATTTTAGATTTTACGAAAAACAATTAAGACATGACCTTTTATCTTAATCTACTCCTATTTTCTCGTGAAACACACGACACCCTTCGACATGTGAATCGGAAATCTCTGACGGATTTCTATCGAGGATTGAGATCCAATTGGCATCTTAGTATGACCTCGAAGGACTCGACCAATCACACTAAGTCCAAAATGTAGACAACTCTTGCTGATCACAACTTGTGATTCTCGTCCTATTCGGTCTCAAAACCATCATGACCTCAAGCGACTCGATTGACTATGATGTTCGATTAAGTCAGCACATTACAAGATGAGTTTGATTCGATGATATATTCTCGAGGGACTCGACTAAGCATACCATGTCCTTACGTCATTGATGACATCTTCATGCCGTAGGCAAGATCTCAAATCCTAATATAGGTGAGTCTCGAGGGATTCAACTAACTCAGCGCATATCGAAAAATGATTTTTGCCTATAATGATGAAAGGCCGCATTGGTCAGTCTAATCGGCTCATTTTTACCGTTTTTAATATTATTATTGGAAGATTTTTTTGATTTAATATGGTCTTGTAGTTAAATATGATGCGTCACACACATATATTTAATATATATTTACATCACATGCATATATACACACACACACACACACCCCAACCCCTAGTAGGTGCAAAAATAAACATATATCATATATAGGCATCCACACTATATGATCATATACCAGAACTTAGCATGATAAGGCCTGAGCTAAAAGGCATGATCACATACAAAATCTCTATGTGTGTCTCAGCGAGCGCATCTCCATGCCCAGTGATCATCCGTCTCATCCTCATCGGTCCTGCCAGCACCTCGGCGCATCTTTAAGCTTGATGATCTCCATGTCCTCCTAGGTCTCGTTGGCACCTCCACACTCCCATTGTGCCATCTCGTGCAATTACAACTTAATATAGGCACACAGGCCCAAAAATGTATATATCACATAAATAAGAAATCTTAATCTTAATGAGAGAGAGAGGGAGGCTCGCAAGCCTCAATAATAATCACATACACACATACACATCATCTCACATGACCCATAATCATCTGCCCATATCATACATCACATGTATATGCATATATATAGGACTAAGTAAGTAATAATTAATTTAACTAATTAATTAATTAAACTTAATTAATCAATAATTCAATTTGAGAAACCCTGCCATATCCACATTGCAGGGTACCCCAAGCGGCCATGAAACCTTGGTCGCCGAGTACCCCTAGTCGGCCAGGAAACCTTGGCTGCCAGGGTTGCCTTTGCGGTCAGGAATCCTTGGCTGCAAGGTTGGCTGCTCTCGGCCATGCAACCTTTGGCCAAGTCGAGAGTAGCAAGTATTGCTCTTGGCCAAGGTTGTAAGTAGGCTTCGACTAATGCTGTAGGGCTGTAATAATTGTTGCCCTTTTTCTCGATTTTTTGTCAATTGTTTTGACGATAAACCACTAGCCGACAGAACCTTTTAGCCCCTAGAACATGTGTTGTACAAATCTCGGATCAACAACGAACGAAACTACTTTACGTAAAAAATTGATTGTACGTGATTCATCACAGCATACAATTAGAAAACTAATCATCGCATGAGTAATCTAGCTCTGATACCACTATAGGGAAACCTTGGGGAGCATCTTATTGAAAACATGCATGACGGAAAGCAGAAAATAAAAACTGATTTCCCAAAACAATCTTATTGAATCATTGTGCGAAGATGGGGAACATAAAACTCGTGAAACTGAAAATTGCATAAAGTGGTTGAGACGTTTTTCATCTAGGGGAACTCGTATATCCCGTAAGATTGCAGATCGTAGTCCGTGGATAAAAGAGTTCTCACAAACTCCTCTCTAGCGATGATCCACACGATGAACACAACAACGATGCACCTCCTCGCGTAGTATGTTCTTTCCTCGCGATCGCGCACCACCCCGTAGTAGCACACAAGGAGGGATCGGTCCCTCTTGCTGTCCTCTTGCACCAAAAAGGGGGCAATCGACTAGAGGAAGAAGGGGGGAGGAGATGAGGAGGTTGGCGATAATAGGGGTCTAACCTATGACCCTTTTAGTCCCAACTCATATTTATAGAGAGCCTCCTTTAACTAACCCTAATATATCTCTTTTATTGGGTATTGAATTTCTATCCAATTACCCCTGGCTTAATAGATATTGGATCCCCATCCAATAACCATTCTAAGCTCTATTGGGTCTCTTTCAAGGATCTATTAAAACAGAGGCTTATCGGATATACCATATCTGATCCTCTATTCGTCGTGTTGTCTATCATATGTGTGACCCTTTAGGCCCAATCCCGAGCTGGTCGTGAGTTGCACCTATTAGAACTCTTTTTGACTCAGTGAATTATTATTCTTATAATGATTCACTTAACTCATCGACTATGGATGTATTTGGCCACTACACCATAGTTCTCAGACGATACAGGGGGATCTAATTCATTGGACCTATTTGCCCTTAGTTATTGTGTATCTATAGTTCCTCATCCATCTAATATCTTAGAGTTTGTATACCGGGCATGGTGTTGTCAAGCCCATACGGAATCCATCCGAGTCTCACTTTAATCGGATTATCTCGGAGAACTCCTTTCTTAATCTGAATCTTATGCTTATCGGATTCATCATGATCCGATTGACCTTGGCCAGATATTTGCTTGAGTGAAAACACCGGGATATTTCTCTTATGATACTAAGAGTGGATGATCCTCTATTGGCACCCAATTGCCTTCGTAAGGTTGACTACCATTTTCAATGACCGTTTGTACTAGATCTGAAACTTTCATACTTATAAGTCCGGTATCAAAGAATGAAGTACTCAAACAAGACATCCTTGGTGTTTCAAGTCTAAGGACTGGATACACAACTGGGACTACGGAATCAGTCTGACGATGTGGTATCATCAACCAACCAGCATTCTGTAAGCGGATCATTAAGTGAATTCATTCTCCAATGAGCACCTGTACTATATTCCTGGTGTCCCCACACAAGCAATTATGAGATCAGCTGTCTCCATCATATGGATGTGTATATAGCACACCGATCTGTCCGGTTATCTCGATGTCCCTCTTGAGTAAGCTATGACTAGAAATATTTAGGATCTGTGTTTAAAGACGAATTGGTCTCATTATTATGATCCAATTTCTGTTCTACAAATCCAGTGACAATCACAATATATATTCATCACATAATATAAGTGAGAAAATGCAATAATAATAATAACCAAAAGAGATTGTGTCGCATATCACACATGTCATCACTTACGTGATTGACTTACAGGGCACCAGTAACTAGCATAAAGAATTTAAAACGAAGACCAACTGTACATCGAAACAAATTCCAAAAGGTAATAGCGAAAGGGCATTCAAGGAATATGTGCAAGGACTAGTCAACATGAAGCAGTGGAGATTACATACAAAACAACTATCTAATTTGTGATGGGAAAGATGAGCAAATAAATTAAATGTTGGAAGATGATTCCAGGATAATTTCAAAAGAAAAACTTTGACCTTTGGTGAAATAGAAAGTTATTATGTCGCTTTCCAGCCCTATAAAACCTCAACCCTAGAGTCTGATTTAATATATTGATAGGCACCGCTGTTAGAGAGAGAGCCCAAATGATTGGTCTTCTAAATCCATATGTCATCATCGGGGTACCTAAGAATATGAATTTTAAGAATCATTTCAAACAAGGAGGAATGAAAAAGATGCTCGTGGATAGAAACATTTTAAGAGTTAGTAATCAGAAACTTGAAAACAACACTAAAATTAGAGATTTTCATCACATTAATCAAGGTAGGTCGGAAACTAAGATGAATGTTATCAATCCATAAATCATTCCAAATGTTGGTATTAGTACCATTGCTAAGCATCTTCCTAAATCCTCGTTTAATACTCTTGGTAAGATTGTTGATATTGCATCTAGACCAAGAAAGATTATTAGGAGAAGTGTTAATCCAAGGGTGAAGATTCCCATATTTAGCTTTAAGGATGCCACCTAGAGAGAATCAAAGTTACTAAGGATCGACAAAATCCACTTGGCACAAATTGACTCCTTGATTGTAACAAGATCATGCAAACCTAGACCCTCGTAGTATTTGTGTTTAGAAATGGTGTCCCAACTAATAATTATCATATGAGAAGCGGAGGAGTTCGTATTTCAGAAAAAATTCCTTGTAACACGGATCATATGGTTAAATATGAAATTTGATATGCTGTAATTGAGGAGATGAGTCAGAATAGAGTTAATTACAGAGGTAATAAGAACCATCCACCTAGCCTGAGAAATAAGACCCTTATACCATCCTTGGACACAGGAGAGGGTCTTATCCATAGGGATATTTTGATAGCGTTGTGGGAGGTGACCAAGAGAAAGGAAGGAGCCAAGGTATTTCTTAAGCCAACGCCTTGCCCTAATACCCAAAGAGTTACAAGTAGAGTACTTGGAGGCAAGGGACACATGCTTAGAGAAGTAAATGTTATCTTTGTGCAAAGTGACTTTCGGATTAGGAAGATTTTGGAAGATATCGAGGGCCTTAAGGATGTCGACACAAGATTGTGAATTAACACAAAAAGCTAAAAGGAGGTTGTCAACAAACACTAAATATGACAAATGCACCCTCTTGAGATTAAAAGGAGTAATAAGCTTTTGAGCTCCAAAAGTTGTGATTAAAGAGAAGAGGATCTGTTGTGCGAAAATAAATAGACAAAGGGAAAGGGGGTCCCTTTGTAAATAGGGGAAAGTTAGTAAGGAGTGCTTTGTGAATAGCTTCTTAGGAGAGGGGGTCAAATTCCTTTTTTATATCTAGCTTCAGGAGGATAAGAGGAGATTGATCTTTCAATTTTAGAAAGTGTATGAACTAGTTTGTCGACTATAAGGATGTTATTATGAATAGTCCTTGACAACAACAACAAAGTCGTAAGTCCCAACTATTTGAGGTCGGTTACATGGATCTTTTGTCGCTATTGAGATCTGTAAAAAATCATATATTTAGTTAAGTTCAGAGTGCTTAAATCTTTGTTTATAGTTTTTATTAAAGTCTTTTTAGGTATTCTTCTATCTTTCTTTGTATCATTAACATTAATTATTTCACCTCTTCTGATTACCGTATCTAGAGGTCTCTTCAGCACATACCCATACTATCTTAAATGATTTTTTTCATCTTATCTTATATTGAATCAATACCTAGTTGTTTACGGATAAAAGTGTTTTTTATCCTATATTGCATTAGTAACTCCACGCATCCACTTCAACATTCTTATCTCGACAGCATAAACTTTTTGTATATATTTTTTTTAACTACTCAACACTCAGATCCATAAAGCATTGTTGGTCTCATAACTGTCTTATAAAATTTTTCTTTTAATCTTAAAGGTATTTGATGATCACACAAGACTGTTGCCCCTCGTCATTTTAACCATCTTGTTTTTATTCTATGAATAATATCTTTATCGATCTCTCCATCTTGTTGAATAATTGATCCAAGTTGTGAGTAGTCCTACCTTGGACAAAAGCAGATTGCTCAAGACTGATAAGATTTTGAAGGAAGTTTTGATCCGGTTGGCAAGAACCTTAGATAGGAGTTTATAAATCACATCGTAAAGAGCAATGGGTCTAAAGTCTTTGACCACTTGGAGGCTATAGGTCTAAGGTCCTTAACCACCTAGGGGTTGTCTTTCTTAGGAATAAAGACACAGAGTTTTTCCTCAATTGGGGGAAATGCCTGGAGGTGTGGAAAGCAGATAAGGAATGGGATACTTGAGAACATCCTAGAAATGTCGATGTAATTCGACATTGAAGCAGTCGTGGCCAGGATTCTTTCCAAAACCCATTTGGAGAGGTGTGAGATCTCGGCGGAGACTTAAAGAGGTAAAAGAAGGTAGCTGAGTTAGGTTTGGGCATAAGGACTTATGTTAAATAAATTACCTATATTGTTATATTTGTTGAATATATTATTACTAAAGAGAGGGAACAATGATAGTTTTATCTTCAACTGTATGCATACAGAAACCAATTTCTGCAAATTAATCTTGAAGGTTTTGTTCCACAGCATTCTAATCTTTTAAATTCTTTGAAGGTCTCTAATCATTTCGTGGTACAAGTGTCAGAGTCTAGTAATTCAACAACTGACTTTAACTTTAAGGAGCTATGTAAAGAATTATAAAATTTGAAGTGCCCTGATTGGTAGTTCCAATTTTTGAAGAGGTGAATAGGATATATGCAGGGATATATCAGCAAATTTTCATTTATTTATTAAACAATTTACTCGAATAAGTCCCATTTCTCGTTGGCTGCTTGAGGAACACCTTATAAATGTGGCTTTAATACAATGTCTATTTTACTTGTAAGCAAATCAACATATCTCTGTTGTATGCCAATGCATTTCTATATAATTTCTATAGACTTTTCTCACATTTATATTATCAAGTTTGTGACGAATGAACATGGAATAACTTATATTTGTTGTTATTACGTACTTATTGTAGGTCTCTGTTTTGTTTCCACACACTGAATTACTTTTCATCTTTATTTTTCATTCAGATTATTGGTATCATTGATCAACCTGTCTTAAGAGAAAGATGGGTTGGGATTGATGGGAGAACAACAACAATGAATGGACGGGAAGTTTCAACACGTGATTGTAACAAACTTTCACAAGCTTACTTGTATGGGTTCTTGTCTTTGATAGAATATTAGTTGAATCACAGTGATTTTGCATTCAGTTGTGTGAAATTTATGGGTTTTCTACCTTGATATGAAACACAATATTTTGTCATTAGATTATTTCTTTTCTCAGGTATACGACAAGTCCACATCTGTTTAGTGGCGATGCTGAAAATGCTTTCTGTCGTGTAAGAGATAAGGTGAGCAATGCGAATTGGCCATGTACTGTATTTTTTTGCTTGATTTTTCAGTGGATAAGAAAAATATTAAATGTGTCGAAGTCCATGTGAGGCACACTTATTGATACTTGCTCATTTCCTCTGTTTATATATTTTAATGCTAGGTCAAAGTTCCACTGTATGGTTGTGATTGTTATGCTTATGCTCTTCTGGCTTCTGGATATGTTGATCTTGTAATTGAGTCTGGGCTAAAGGTGAGATATCTATTCCGAATAACTCTCTTAGGATGACCTTAATATCAGTTCAGCTTGTTCCACTGGGTAGTCTATTTGCTTCAATATTTAATAGTGCACAACCTTGGTTTGCTGTTTCCGTTTATACTGCTAGGCCCTTTTTTTTCTTGGGTATTCAAGATTCGACTTGTCATATACTCATCAGTCATAAGCCATTATGGTAATACCCTGCCTTGGTGTCCCAAGTCATGTTTAATCGAAGTTATGTCATAATCTAAAACAATAGACTTAACTGGCTTAGAACATTGGTGGAACTTTACCACATGGTTTGAAATGGTTAAGCTCAGTATTACCAGATCTATCTAGTCCTAGAAACCAACTTAACCCATCATCCACTTTTAATGTAGTATCGATTGGGGTACTACAAGCTTGGTCCTCTTTTGGACTTGAGGTCTCTGTCAATCCTGATGTGATCAATGTGGACTAGTAATCATGACATAGTGAAGCAGAATCTCATTACCCCTATCTGGATGACAGGATGGATTCTGTATTCCAACTTGAACTATTGAAACAAATGGAGTGTTTTCATAACTTCCAGTCACATTAGCATTAGAAAGTAAATGAAAACATATATATCCAATGTCATTTTCAAGAATATATCTTTCAACTGCCTGTTGCTCATGTAAAATCTTGCTGCTTGACAGCCCTATGACTTTCTCTCGTTGGTACCTGTAATAGAAGGTGCTGGGGGATCAATAACTGATTGGAAAGGACATAAGCTTTACTGGAACGTCTCCCCCGAGTCACGTCCAACAAGTATGGCTCTTTTGCTGTTGTGCTGTTTCATCTTGTTCCTGTGACATAACTGTGTATTTTATTCTTGTTTGTGGTGAACCCATAACTTTTCTGATACAATTACTAGTCTTGGTACCTTCCAACCAAGCAATTCAAATCCAAGTAGTGTGTTTAGGGAACTAGAACTTTTCATATTCTTATGCATCTCTGACATTTTCAGTTTGTTTTCCGTTTCCAATTAATAAACAAATGATGCTGTAACTTCATTTCAGGTTTTAACGTTGTAGCAGCAGGGGACCCTAAGGTCCACAGACAGGCTTTGGAAGAGCTACACTGGCAGTAAGGCTCATGGCTGCTAAATCTGAAGAATTGTTTATTGGCTTAGGACATACTTAAGTCATTTGAAAGGTATTTAGGATAAAGGGCAATCGGGATCAGTATGGAGATCGCATTTCTTACTTGCTATGCTTATGGTAACAAATTTTTTTAACTCTGTTTGCTGCATTCGACTGTTACAGCTTATGCAAATAAAGTGGAAGCAGTTTTTGAGGGAGCCGTATTAACATACGGTCAACTAACCTATGGAAACATTATAAATGACTTCATTTGTACTTCTCTTCGTTCTTCTTTCCTCTCTTTTACTACTATTTAATATTCCTTTTCCTCTTCATCCTCTTCTTTCTATCGTTCCTCTTTTTCCTCTTGTTTTTCTTCCTCATCTTTTTCCTCTACTCATTCTCTGTTTATCATATTTCTTCTCCACTTTATCATCTTCTTAATCATTTTCATTTTGTTCTTCTTTTTCATATTCTTCTTACGTTTCTCACTTTCTACCTTTATTCGTCTTCTTTCTCTGAGCTGTCGTAGTTGATCTAATAGTTCGATTTGCACTTGCAAATCCAAATGCAATGTTTTGTAAATGTGTTTGTTCGTCGTCTGTAAACCCAACTGATAAGTTTGCTTGCGGTACTGCCTACGGCTAAATCATGTGTCTGCGTGAGGCTTTGCAAAAGCTGGCTGCAAGTTGTAATGTTAATTGCAATAGTCTCATTAAACCTATCATTATATAATTGACACTACAGAAAATGTCTTTATTTTGAACTTACTGGGCTGAAATTGAGCTCTTAAGTTGCTTATAGATTTTTTGATCAATAAGTACAAAATCAAAATTGATTTATGGGGTTTTTGTCAAATACATGTCTTATAGAAATGGAGGACCTAAGATGTAAGATAAAAATGCTCTAAAAAGAGATACAAGGCCTTAGGACTTGGGGCCAAAGTTAGTGATCCCACTTTTGAGAAAAGTTGGCACCAACTTGAGAAGATCTCTATCAAGTTACCAAGGAAGTCTGACCGAGACCCTGGGAGGCTCGGACATCCCTTAAACTTGGAATATTCAACATCTTCAAAAGTATTACCCATGACGAAAAACTCAATTCAACAATATAGTAACTTACATGCTTTGTAAATAAAATAAAACTGATTTTCATTAAAAAAAAGCTTCTATGAGCCTAGAGGTCAAGCCTAATCTCAATACTTACTCAATCTTGACCCCAACCACATCATCATCCTTCGACGGCAAAGGGAAGAGATTGGGAGAAAGAGGTTGGATTAGCTTGATTCCTATTGCAGTAATAGCTATGACCCCCAATGCATAAATCTCGATGTCAGCGATATTGGTGGGTGGGGTTGCATCCTCGACCTTAACAGGTGCGATAGTAGGAGGATCCACTAGAGCTCCTTTGGCCCCTTCAACGGCTTTGTCACCTTCAAGGTTTGGTGGAACGCCCTCGGGATTAGCTACCACGGTGCCCTCTTTGAGAACCTATCCCTCAGACTTCCTCATTATACTATACTTCCCCTTCTTTCATAGGACACTTATATTCCTTATGGTCATTGAGTCCGTTGGATTCAATGAAAACTACCTCCTCATTAGTGGGCCACTTGCTATTGAGGTTTTCTAAGAGCTTGAGCCCAAGATGGTCATAAAACGTTTGAGATATCGCAAGCTGATATGTAAAGTGCCAGACATTAAATGAGACTTGGGTTAGACCTTTAAACCTTTTAGATACCTTCTATTTGGTGACCCTTATCGCCTCATACTCTAACTTTCGCTACTCCTTGATCCTAAGTTGCCCCATCACCCACTCCACAGCTTGCTACAAGTTGACATTCTCAATGTAGAGGGTCGCCATCTCCACGTTTGACTTTAATTGTGCCTTATTGAGCTGGAGGCAATTGGCTCTCGCTTTGTTGACAGTTCGAAGCATCAAATGTAGTTGATTAGCCAGATTTGTTGAGTGATGATTCTCTATTGCCAGCTCTCTCTCCACGTCCATCGTTTGCACTCGGAGCCTCTCGGCTTTGTCAACAAAGGAATTCCTCTTCATAGCCCTCATTACGAAGTCATCCCCTTCTCTCATTACTCAAGCTAGGGTAGTTGAGGAATCCCTGACCCGATTCAGGAGAGTCAATGACAGATGTTGTCGTTGCAAAGCAGAACCCATGGTTAGGGTGATAAAGAACCATAAAGGTCATATGCCTCACTAGTGCTTACCATAACAAAGGAATTGTGAGCATCGCTGATGAGGTTGTTGGTCTACCTCATGGACACCCCTTTGATTAGACTCAGGAGGAGCATGTCACAATTTTAGGCAGCTATCAAGGAATCTCTCCTAAAATTGATCGGCATCCATCGCCACTATTAGGACTAAGTTGACATTAAGAGAGGGGGAGGGGGGTGAATTAGTGCTTACGATAAAATCATATCGATTTAAAAATTCTCATTTGATGAAAATCGATCGAAAAGATGCTTGACTTGGAAGCGTGTTCGTAAGGTAGTAAAAGTAATAAGCATAAAGCATAAAAGAAATACAAATCAAGTTTTATAGTGGTTCGGTCGTCGTAACTTACATCCACTCCTGATTCCTCTTTACTCGAGGTCATTGGCTTTCACTACCGATCTTCTTTCAATGGGCGAAGATCAATTACCCTTTTACACATCTTTCTCTTTTTCACATGTTAAGGAGAGAACTTTACACTTCTCTCTTTACACTTAGACCTTATTTTTCCCTTTAGAAGAACTTCTAAATACTAGAAAGAGGTGACTCTATGCTAAAAGATTTATAACTTTTTAATAAGGATTCTTTCTCTTTTTTTCAACTCAATTTCGTACTTCTCTATACAAGAATAGCTGGGGTATTTATAGACCCCAAATGACTTTAAAAATGGAGCCAAAAAATATCTCATTCCAGGTTTCCCGGGTCTTGACGATACCACTACCTGTACTGAGTGATACTACCACCTGCATCATTGACACTGGGCGGTACCATCACCCAGATTGGTGGTACGACCACCTAACAGTCTGGGAGACTGTGTTTGGATGGTACCACCACCTAGATTGGTGGTACCACCACCCAGTCTGGCGATACTACCGCTTGAAACAATCTCAAAGATTGTGTCTTGGAGATTGAGCCTCTAGCGGTGCCACTGCCTGGACCACCTGACCCAACTTTTGGGTCACTGAATGAGTCTTTCTCTTGGCCCAAAACAACCCAAACATAAGCTCAATTGACCCCTAATTGAGTTGACCTAATTACATTATAAACCAACCCAATTAGAACTAAAACTACTTTGATCTAGATAATTATTACAAAGCATTAATCAGATGTTGTCCGATATGTCATTGATTCATTTGGTGCTTCGTCCGACCTTTCGGTGCATTGTCCTCTCCTTTGGTGTATTGCCCAATTAGTATATTAACTTCTTGCAACATCCGATCTCCTTGGCATAATATCTGATCTTCTTGGCCTGATACCCGAATGTTAGGATCGAGTCGGCACTAAGAGAGGGGGTGAATTAGTGTAGCAAAAAAATTATGTCGATTTGAAAATCTTCGTACGATAAAAATCGATTTTGACGAAAACCATTTGTTTGACTCATACAAGTTTGCAAGTGAATAGAGAAGAGGGGATTAGATAGTTTGCAATGAAGTAAACTAGAATATAGTAAAGAGAATAAGCAATAAGGAAAGAACACACCGGAATTTATAGTGGTTCGGTCATAGTAACCTACATCCAATTCTGATTCTTCCTTCATTGAGGTCACCAGCGTCCACTAAAGGTCTTCCTTTAATAGGCGAAGACCAACCACCTCTTTACAACACTTTCTCCTTTTCACTAGTTTAGGAGATAACCCTTACAAGTCACTCTTTTATAAGTATTCCCTCACACACCTCCCTTAGGATTAACTTTAAGCACTAGAAGGAGAGAACTCAAAGTTTTGGCAGAGTTTACTCAGTTTTTTCCTCAAGAATTCTTGCTCCTTTCTTGTTGCCCAAGTGGGATATTTATAGGCCCTAATTGTTTAAAAAATAGAGCCAAAAATTTAAACTTTCGGGTGTTCCGGGTACGGGTGGTACCACCGCCTGTAGCTTGAGACTAGGTTTTTTGAGTTTTCCAACTCACAGGTGGTTCTACCGCCTGTTCTAGCGGTGCCACCGCTTGACCCAACATTTGGGTCACTGAATGGGCCTCCCAAGTTATGATAATGATTATGCATAGAATGATATATTGAAATTTTGATTATGTATGATTTATGATGACATGTTGCTTGGATTCATGATTAAAATTGCTTTGACTTGAATTCAATTTGAATTCGAGGTTTCTATCAATATGACATATTGATAGGGAGAGTTTGGTTTAAACTTAATCATCAATTGGTTGTCATCATCAAAAAGGGGGAGATTGTTGAATCTCGGATTTTGATGATGAAATCAATTGATGAGTTACAATCTAATATGCTTTTAAGTGATGCAGGGCTAACTTCGATCAGAGAAGGTAAATTAATTAAAGTAGAAAGAATCAGATGTTGGGCCGGAGTGAACATATCAGAAGATTGGACTTTGGGCCGAAGGATCAATCGATGTGTCGGTAGAAGGTTTCGTGCCGTGAATTCGGGCATCGGGCTAAAGGATCGGATATTGCACCAAGGAGATCGGAAGTTGTGGGAGTCAACATACCGATTGGGCAATACGCCGAAGGAGAGGACGATGCACCGAAGGATCGGACGAAGCGTCGGAAGAACCAATGGTATACCGGAAAACATATGATTAAGTGCTTTGTAATAATTTTCCTAGATCGAGTTAGTTTAGGTCTAATTGAGTTAGCATTGTTTCACCCAAATACCGACTACAGCATAGGGTCTCTCCTCAAAAGAGACAATCTCTTTTTGGCATTGATACCGAACCCTTCATTGGAGGAGGAAGTAGCAAAGGTTGACGCTAAAGCCACTAAGAGGATCAGAGAATTATCCGTGTTGAATCTCATATTTTGATGATGAAACCAATTTATAATTATGTTTATGTTTTAATTTGTATTTTGAATGACGTAGGACGCTTCGATCAGGATGAGACAATTAAAGCAAGAAAAATCATGTTGGGCCGGAGGAACATGTCAAAAGATTGGACGTTGGGCTAGAGGAACGATCGATGTATCGACAGAAGGCTTCGGGCCGAGATCTTAGGCATCGAGCCAAGAAGAGCAAACATTGCACCAAGTAAATTGAAGTTGTGGAGGTCAACTGACGATTAGGCAATAGGCCGCAAGAGAGGACGATACATCGAAGATTCGCACGAAGCACCGATTAACCAATGACATACCGGACAACACTAGATTCAAACTTAGTAATAATTATCTAGATCGAAGTGGCTTTTATATGTGCAGGATTAACTACGATAGCAAGGCATGAAGTAAAATGAAGTCCTAGAGTCAAGATCGAGATCATGTTGGGAGTTCGAGAGTTCATTGGAAGTTCTGGAGGAACTAGCCGAGAAGTCTAGGAGCTTGCCAGAGAAGCTCATCGGAACTCACCAAGAAGATCGTCGTGAAGTCCAGGAGCTTGCCGGGAGTCTGCCGGAGCATCGCTGAGAGTTCGTCGGAAGTTTGTCGGAAGCTCGCGGAAGAATAGACATATGGACTTATTTAGCTTAGCAAATGTCTTAGGATTTCGTAGTTAGCACGTAATTGGGCTTGGATTTAGGCCAACCCAATTAGGAGCCAGCTAGGCCCATGTAAGAACTATGTTGGGCCCAATAAGAAACCCAAATAGTGCCTAAAGAAGTCTCACCATCGTGGCACAATTTTCGAGACTATATCAAGCAATGGTACAGCCAGTCTAGGTGGTTTTACTGCCCCTGGCAGGGTGCCAAGTGGTGGTACCACTAGTCTAGGCAGTGGTACCACCCAGCACTGGCCCCGAGGTGGTGGTACCGCCAGACCTGGATAGTGTCAACCAAATTGACATTGGACGGTGGTACCGCCCATGCCCGGGGAACCCGGGATGAGATGTTTTTAAGCTCTAAGTTTGAATCAATTTGAAGCTTATAAATACCCCTCTCATCCCTGGGTAAAATACACAAGCACAAAAAGTCTAGAAGAAAAGAAACGCTGCTGCGAATTCCCTCCTCTACTCTAAGTGTTAGATTTCTGTAAGAGAGGAGTGTGAGTACTTATAAGGGTTATCTCCTAAACCCGATAAAAGGAGAAGAGGGGTGTAAAAGGTGATTGGCCTTCGCCTATTGAAGGAAGGCCTCTAGTGGACGTCGGTGATATCGTCGGAGGAGGAAGCCAAAAGTGGATGTAGGTTAAGATTGACCGAACTACTCTAAATCTCGGTTTGCATTTACTTTATGCTATTTATCTTAACTGCAAACTGCCTTCCTTACTTTACATCAAATACGTTTCCGTAAGCTTTCAAAGTTAAGATATTTATGAAAAGGTTTTCGTCGAAAATGGTTTTTATCAAACGAAGTTTTAATAGAGATGTGATTTTACCGCTACACTAATTCACCCCCCTCCCTTTAGTGCCGACCCTGATCCTAACAATTGGTATTAAAGCCTCATTTTCTAATTTGGTTTAACACCCAAATAGATATGACTCTTTTCAGCTTTCAAGAGGGTCACTCTCTTATTCATCATCCTTGTTCAATGGGATGGACTACACTTATTGGAAAACTCGAATGAGAGTTTTCTTGCTCTCATTGAATCTCGATTTATAGCATATAGTCGAATCTGATTTTTAAATGTCTTCTCTTCCAATGAACCATTAGAATGATTTGGAGAAGAAGACGTTTTCTCTAAATGCAAAGGCTATGAATGCCTTGTTTTGCGCCTTATATAAAACTGAGTTTAATCGGGTTTCTTTGTGCAAAACGGTTTTCAATATTTGGCGTACTCTTGAAATTACACACGAAGGCACAAGTAGTGTAAAAGATTCTAAAGTAAATTTTTTGATACACGATTTTAAGATATTTTTTATAGAACCAAGAGAGACTATTGGAGACATGTACACCCGTTTTACGGATGTCGTCAATATTCTAAAAGCACTTGGTAAAAGCTTTTCAAATTTTGAACTCGTTAACAAGATTTTACGATCACTTTCTAAGACTTGGGATTCAAAAGTAACGACTTTACAGGAAACAAAAGATTTAAATATTTTTCCACTTGAAGAACTTATTGGTACATTGATGACATATGAAATGGTGCACAATGCACATGATGAACATGATGAATAAAACCACCTTCTAAAGGACAGGAAGGATTTGGGAAATAGAACATTTGAAGACAACTCGAGCATAAGCTCAAGTGATGGTGAACTTGAACTTCCAATGAAAATTATGAAATAAAAATTTAAAAACAAAAATTAGGATGAATCGAGCTCCTCCGAGGATGAGGAGAAAATCAAGAAAGGCGAGGTGGCAAACTACGCCTTAATGGCATTCAACGATGAGGTAATCGAAACCCCCTTAATTTATTTTGAAATTACATGATGTTTTCCATGATGCATTTTCTTTTTTATTTAGTTTAGAAAAATTATTTTTTTGAAATTTGTATAATGTAATGAAAATGCAAAAATTATGATCATGCTAGTAATTTCGAAAATTATAATAAATATTAAATATTTAATTAAAAAATTGATCTTGATTAAAAATGTCTTATGAAATCATGCTATATGTGGTTAAGAAGTAATAATGTGTATCATGTTGATTTCCATATTATTTCTCGATTTTGATTAAATGAAATAATATTTGATTTGAAGTAATGCATAATGATGTAATGAAAATATTAAATATTTTGACACCATGATTGACGATTTTATGCATGAGATTTTAAAGTTATACATAATGATTTTTATGATTTATTGGTCTTGATGGTTTTTATGATGAAATTCATTTTTCGATCCTCAACGTTGATGCACATTTTTATTTGGTATAAATGAAATAAATCACATAAATTGAAACAACTAAAAAGAGAAAAGGTTTCTCCTAGAAAAAATTATTTTTCCTACTTTCTCGATTTTTCTAAAAGGGAGATTAATGAATCTATTTATATCACCTTTATGAATCTCTTAAAATGATTTTGATGAGTTAAATTTGAATGACCCTTTATCCAAATCTTTCACATATTCTTGAGACTTATGAATCAAAATCTTTTATCTCCTATACTTCTTTTTGTCATTTACAAAAGAGAAAAATTATCCAAATGAATCATGAATGTTCTTTCGGTATTCATGAATTGATTATAACTTGAAAGATTTGTTATGATTCAACATTTTTTTTATTAATCATGCTCCTACGATTCTACTTGGTATTTTCTTAAGAGGAGATTTTCTAAAGAATCATGATTCTTCTTGTGAGTTCTTGGATTTATTACTTGATTTTCTTTTAAAACAAGATATCTTCTTTGTACTCCTATGATTTTTCTTAGTATTTTAAATAAAGAAGAGATTTACTATATGAATCATGTCTTTTGGTATTCAAGTGATTTTTTCCTTCATGACATGATGTCTTTGTATTTATGGCTTGTACGCCTTGAAATGATTGAAATATTTTACACTTTTATGTTCTTCCCTTCTTCTTTCTTGTTTACAATGATAAAACGGGGAGAAGTTTTGATCATGCATGGTAGGATATAATTTGACAAAATTGATACTATTATGGTTTAAAATGATATGATGCAATTCCTTATATTCATAAAATGTTTATCTCATCATCCAATTATTTTCTTTTTGATATTCTTCATGTGATGATATGAATGCATGAAACACTTATGATAATAATGCATGCAATGATAAAATATTCATAATGAAAAATTGTTTTGATATTCACGACTTAACTTTTCATCTTTGTTATTTACCTTTGTCATAATTTGAAAATTGATGTAAAGGGTCTTCCCTTCTTTTTGACAATGACAAAGGGGGAGAAATATTGCTAGCTCAAGATGCAAATTTTGGAAACTTGCACATTGCAAAAGAAGCAAACTTGCTATCTTGAACATTAACAAAAGTGCTATCTTGCCTATCTCAAGATGCAAAACATGCTAACTTACACTTTGCAACGACAGCAAAATTGCTAGTTCAAACATTGCAAAGGAAGTAAAAATTTACTAGCTTGCAACTTGCATATTTCAAGAAGCAAGAGTTGCTTTCTTGTATATCTCTAATTTGCTAGCTAGCATGATGTAGAACTTGCTATCTTAGAAATGCTATCTTGCACATCGCAAAGAAAAGCAAATATGCCAACTTGCACATCCTTAAATTTGCTAGCTTTTAAATTGCATGATGATAAAACTTGACATTATATTTTTCATGCAACGAATTGAACTTGTATGCCTAAACACATGAGAGTTGGAACTTCTCCTTTTTATTGATGACAAAGGGGGAGAAGTATATTGATGTCATGCATGATTTGATCATGTCATGTTGCTTGGATTTTTGAATTCAAGAGTTTCTATCAATATGACATATTGATAGAGGGAGTTTGTGTAAATTTCGGGAGTTAAGTTTAACTCCGTCATCAATTGGTTATCATCATCAAAAAGGGGGAGATTGTTGAATCTCGTATTTTGATGATGAAACCAATTGATAATTATGTTTATGTTTTAATTTATATTTTGAGTGACGTAGGATGCTTCGATAAAGATGAGATAATTAAAGCAGAAAAAATCATGTTGGGCCGGAGGAACATGTCAGAAGATTAGACGTCAGGCCAAAGGAACAGTCGACGATACGCAGAAGGCTTTGGGCCGAGATCTCGGGCATCGGGCCAAGAAGAGCGGACATTGTGCCCAGTAGCGGACATTGTGCCCAGTAAATCAAAGTTGCGGAGGTCAACTGGCGATTGGGCAATAGGCCGCAAGAGAGGATGGTGCGTCGAAGATTCAGATGAAGCACCGATTAACCATGATATACCAGACAACACTAGATTTAAGCTCAGTAATAATTGTCTTGATCGAAGTGGCTTTTTATATGTGCAGGATTAACTACGATAGCAAGGCATGAAGCAAAATGAAGTCCCGGAGTCAAGATCGAGATCACGTTAGAGTTCAAGAGTTCGCCGAAAGTCCGACGTTCATCGTGAAGTCTAGGAGCTTGCTGGGAGTCCGCCGGAGCATCGCCGAGGGTTCATCGAATGTTCGTCGGAAGTTCTGGAGGAACCAACCGAGAAGTCTCGGAGCTTGCCAGAGAAGCTCATCGGAACTCACTAAGAAGATCATCGTGAAGTCTAGGAGCTTGCTGGGAGTCCGCCGGAGCATCGCCGAGGGTTCATCGAATGTTCGTCGGAAGTTCTGGAGGAACCAACCGAGAAGTCTCGGAGCTTGCCAGAGAAGCTCATCGGAACTCACTAAGAAGATCATCGTGAAGTCTAGGAGCTTGCTGGGAGTCCGCCGGAGCATCGCCGAGGGTTCATCGAATGTTCGTCGGAAGTTCTGGAGGAACCAACCGAGAAGTCTCGGAGCTTGCCAGAGAAGCTCATCGGAACTCACTAAGAAGATCATCGTGAAGTCTAGGAGCTTGCTGGGAGTCCGCCGGAGCATCGCCGAGGGTTCATCGAATGTTCGTCGGAAGTTCTGGAGGAACCAACCGAGAAGTCTCGGAGCTTGCCAGAGAAGCTCATCGGAACTCACTAAGAAGATCATCGTGAAGTCTAGGAGCTTGCTGGGAGTCCGCCGGAGCATCGCCGAGGGTTCATCGAATGTTCGTCGGAAGTTCGCTGGAAGCTCGCCGGAAGAATAGACATAGGGACTTGTTTAGCTTAGCAAATGTCTTAGGATTTCGTAGTTAGCACGTAATTGGGCTTTGATTTGGGCCAACCCAATTAGGGGCCAGATAGGCCCATGTAAGAACTATGTTGGGCCCAATAAGAAGCCTAAACAGTACCCAAAAAAGTCTCACCATCGTGGCACAAGCTTCGATACTGTATCAGGCGGTGGTACCGTTAGTCTGGGCGATTGTACCACCCTGGCAGGGTGCCAAGCGGTGGTACCGCTAGTCTGGGTGGTGGTACCACCAGACCTGGGCGGTGGTATCGCCCAGTGCAAGCGGTGGTATCGCCCGTGCCTGGGGAACCCGGGATGAGATGTTTTTAGGCTCCAAGTTTGAATCAACTTGAAGCCTATAAATACCCCTCTCATCCCTGGGTAAAATACACAAGCATAGAAAGTCTAAAAGAAAAGAAACGCTGCTGCAATCTCTTTAGAATTCCCTCATCTACTCTAAGTGTTAGATTTCTATAAAAGAGGAGTATGAGTGCTTGTAAGGGTTATCTCCTAAACCCGGTAAAAGGAGAAGAGGGGTGTAAAAGGTGATTGGCCTTCGCCTATTGAAGGAAGGCCTCTAGTGGACGTTGGTGACCTCGTCGGAGGAGGAAGCCAAAAGTGGATGTTGGTCAAGATTGACTGAACCACTCTAAATCTCAGTTTGCATTTACTTTATGCTATTTATCTTAACTGCAAACTGCCTTCCTTACTTTACATCAAATACGTTTTCGTAAGCTTTCAAAGTTAAGATATTTACGAAAAAGTTTTCATCGAAAACGATTTTTATCAAACGAAGTTTTAATAGAGACGTGATTTTACTGCTGCACTAATCCTAATAGCCCCCCCTCTTAGTGCCTACCCTGATCCTAACAGTTCGATCGTAGGTTGATTATTGAAGATGAACCTAATAAAGAAGTCAAAAGACTAGGGAAAGGTTCAAGCACACTTTTCCAGGTTGTCAAGCAGTGGTACCACCAAACTAGGCGGTTATACCGTCCAGTGTCAGCGTGTTAGGCGATGGTACCACCAAACTAAGTGGTGGTACTAACCAGTGTTAGACTGACAAGCGGTGGTACCACCCAGTACTAGTAGTACCCTTAGAAACCCTGGGATTTGAATTTTGGCTCTAATTTTTGATGCCCTTTGGGGTCTATAAATACCCCACAAATTTCTGCTTGATAAAAACATTAAAATAGAATAAAAACTCTATGATTCTAAAGTTGTAATATCTTAAAGTGTAGAGTCCCTCATCCTAGATCTTAGTGATAGTCCTAAGGGAGGTGTGTGAGGGAACACTTGCAAAAGAGGTAGTGAAAGACCCTCTTGATTACCAGTAAAAGCCTTTTCTTATAGGTATTAAACCAAATGAGAAAAACCTTGGCTCTAATACCAATTGTTAGGACCGTATCGACACTAGGGGGGTGTGAATTAATGCTTTCGTAAAATTTACATCAATTCAGAAACTTTATTCAATAAAGCTATATCGGAAAGATATTGAACTTAAAAATATACAAAAGCGTAATGAGCATAGTGAGAGTAACAAACTAGTTTACAATGTAAATGAAAAGCATAAAGTAAATACAAACCATATTTTATAGTGATTCGGTCATCTCAACCTACGTCCACTTTTAAAAGTCTTCCAAATCAATGAATGAATAAAATGATTTAGAGAAGAAGACTTTTTCTTTGAATGCTAGAGCTATGAATGCTCTATTTTGTGTTTTGAACAAAAATGAGTTTAATCATATTTCTTTATGCGAAACTACACATGAGGTTTGGCACACACTAGAGGAAACTCCTGAAGGCACGAATAGAGTAAAAGAATCTAATATAAATCTTTTGATGCGTGATTTTTAGTTGTTTCATATAAAACCAAACGAGACCATTGGAGACATGTACACCCATTTTACAGATATCGTCAATGGTCTAAAAGCACTTGGTAAAAGTTTTTCTAATTTTGAACTTGTTAATAAAATATTAAGATTCCTTCTAAAAAGTTGGGATCATAAAGTAATAATAATATAAGAAATAAAGGACTTGAATAATTTTCCACTCAAAGAACTTATTGGGTCTTTGATGACCAATGAAATGACATGTATTGCACATGACGAACTTGAGAGCAACCTTCCAAAGAACAGGAAGGATATAACACTTAAAATAAATAAATACCCCTCGAGCAAAAGCTCAAGTGATGATGACTTTGAACTTCTCACAATAAAATTTAAAAAATTCATAAAACAAGAATCAAAGAATACAATAACTTGCTATAAATGTAAAAGGCTGAGGTATTTAAAAAATGAATGTCCTCAAATGAAGAAGAAGCTACCAAAGAAAAAGAAAGCACTTAAGGCAACTTGTGATGATTCGGGTACATTCGAAGATGAGGAGTCAGCCAATAAAGACAAAACTATAAATTATGCTTTAATGGTGCTTAATGACAAGGTAAGTGACTCAAACAAATCTCATTTAGCATATGATGATTTACTTAATGCTTTTAATGATTTATATGATGAACGTAAGCTAGTTGATAAAAAATATAAATTATTAAAAAAGGATCATACTTTTCTTTCTAATGAATTTAAAATTTTAAAAAATAAGTATAATAAATGCCTATTAACCCCTTGTATTAAGTGTGAAGAATTAGACTCACTTAAGAAAGAAAATGTAGTATTACAATAAACTTTAGAAAAAAATTAAAATTGGTAGCAAATCATTAAATATGATTCTTGTCAACAAGGGTCATGATCGTAGAAAGGAAGGAATCAACTTTGTAAGTAACTACACCTAACAAAAGCCAACTATTTTAGTTAAATGACCCACTTTACATATTACTCCTAAGGTTAAGTGTAATTTTTGCAGTAGATATGATCATTTTACATATAAAAGTTCATTTAAAAAGTATGACTCACATAAATTGATTTGGGTTTCTAAAAGAATCATAAATGACTTAATGTTGAAAATTAAGATAGATCCAACCATGAGGGACTCAAAGCTAAATGAGTACCTAGAACAAACCTACCCTTCTTGTAGGCATCTTTAAAATCGAAAGCAAGAAGCAAAAATTAAAATCTTGATAGTAGATGCTCAAGGCTTATGACTGGAGATCCTACATACTTTTCAAAGCTCACTAGCCGAAACAAAATGATTTTGATTAAATATGATTTATGATTAATGAATTCATGCTTGATGATTTAGTGAAATAATGATGATTTGAAATAATAATGATTTGAAATCATGCTTGATGAGTTTATATTTTGAAATTATGTATGATGATTTGAAGTAATGATGATTTTTGTGATTTATTGCTTATTGATCTTGATTATTTTTTTGACAAAACTGGTTTTCCAGTTTTAAACAATGATGCATGGATTTAGTATAAAAGGCAAAGGCATACATGTATGAAATAAATCACACAAATTGAAACATAAAAAGAAAGGTATTTTTCTTGAAAATATCTCTAAAGCTATTTTATTTTTCAATAAGTGATTCTTAGTGATGAATCTATTTTATGAATCTCTTGAACTAAGAAAGTAATTTTGATGATTTAACAAATTAAGTTTGAATGAGATTTATCTGACTCATGAACTTGATACTTGAGTTTTTTCTTTATGAATTAAGATATTTGATCTCCTAAGATTTTTTTGTTAGGAACAAGTCGACACTAAGAGGGGGCCGGGGGGGAGGGGGGGGGGTGGGGTTGAATTAGTGCAGCGATAAAAATGTTAATTTCATACTCAATTTTTCATTTCGATTAAAATCAATTTTAGAAATGTGTTTGACTTAAAACATATTCGTAAGAGTGTGCAGCTAGAGTAAAGAGGAAGTATGGTAGCTTGCAATAAATGTAAATAGCAAAGCAGAAATGCAAACCGGATTTTATAATGGTTCAGTCATCGTGACCTACATCTACTCCCGATTCCTCTTCCATCATGGCTACCAACATCCACTAACGGTTTTCCTTTAATGGACGAAGACCAACTACCCTTTTACACCTCTCTTCTCCTTTTCATAGGTTTAGGAGACAACCTTTACAACCCCTTTTTATAAAGTTTCTCTCACAATCTCCCTTAGAATGATCTCTAAATTTTAGGAGGAGGGACTCTACACTTTACAAGGGTTTTCAACTTTAGAAATATAGAGTTTTTGATCATCTTTCTTATACTTAATGCAGGAATAGCTGAGGTATGTATAGACCCCAAATGGTTTCAAAACTTGGAACCAAAATTTAAATCCTCGAGATTTCGGGGTATGGGCGATACCACCGCCTAGTCTGGTGGTACTACTACATGACACACTATCACTAGGCAGTACCACTGCCCAGTCTGGTGGTACCACTGCCTGACAGCCTCGGAGACCGAGTTTTTTGAGTTTTCCAACTCAGGCGGTTCTACCACCTGTTCTAGCGGTGCCATCGCCTGGCCCAACATTTTGGTTATTGTATGGACCTCCCAATGAGCCCAAATTACTCCCAATTTAGGTCCAATTAGTCCCTAATTGAGTTGGCCTAATTCTAACCTAATTATGTGCTAACTATGAATTTTAAGGTATACACTAAGCTAAATAAGTCTAGTAAGTCTTGGTTTCTTCTGGCGAGCTTCCGGCGATCTTCCGACGAGCTTCCGATGATCTCTCAGCAATGTTCCAATGGACTTCTGGAAACCTCCGGGACTTCATGACGATCTTCTTGGCAAGTTCCGACGAGTTTCTTTGGCAAGCTCTTAGACTTCTTGGTCAATTCTGATAGAATTTTTGACGAACGTCCGGACTTCCGATGAACTCTCGAACTCCCAACGAAATCTCGTTCTTGACTCCGGGACTTTATTTTGCTTTATGCCTTCATTGCTATCATAGTTAAACCTACATACTTAAAACCTACTTTGATCTAGACAATTATTACAAAACTTGAATCATATATTTTTTGGTATGTCATTGGTTCATCGACGCTTCGTCCGATTCTTCAAGGCATTGTCCTCTCATATGGCCTATTGCCCAATCGACTAGTTGACCTCCGCAACTTCGATTTCCTTGGCACAATATCCGCTCTTCTTAGCCCAATGCCCAAACCCATGGCCCAAAGCCTTTTGTCAATACGTCGACCGATCCTTCGGCACAATATCCAATCTTCTGACATGTTTTTCTCCAACCCAACATGATTCTTCCTGATTTAATTATCTCTCCCTGATCGAAGCTTCCTACATTACTTAAACTGCAAATCAAATCATAAACATTATCAATTGGTTTCATCATCAAAATTTGAGATTCAACAATCTCCTCCTTTTTGATGATGACAACTAATTGATAACAGAGTTAACTTTAACTCCCCCTATCAATATGCCATATTGATAGAACCTTGAATTCAAGTTGAATTTAAGTCAAAGCTATCATGAATATATACAACACGTCATCATAAAATCATGCATAATCAAAATTTCAATATATCAATCTATACATGATTATCATAATAACTTCTCCCCCTTTGTTATCAACAAAAAAGAGAAATACAACTAGCAAGTGTATAGACATAATTTCAAATCATTGTATAATAAACATAATCTCAAGTTTTATCATCATGCAAGCTAGTAATTTTCTTTCTTCTCTTTTGAGAAGTACAATTTTTTGCTTCCTTGGCAAAGCGCAAGCTAGCAAAATTTTACATCATTTTACATGCAAGCTACCAATGATTTTGAGTTTTGCAAGTTTGTAAATTTTGCTAGATTAGCATGTTTCGCTTCTTAAGATAGGCAAGATGGCACTTCTGGTTCTCTTGAGATTTCAAGGTAGCAATTCTTGGTGATGCTCAAGATAGCAAGTTTTACATCATATTAGACCATGCAAGCTAGCAAATTTATATCATTTTAAAGTATGCAAGCTATCAAATTTTACACATATGAAAGTTAGTAAAATTTTACATCTTTTGATATGTGCAAGATAGACTATTTTTGCATCTTCTTGAATTGTGCAAGCTAGCAAATCTAGTAAGTTTTACATAATTATAGAACATGCAAGCTAGCAATTTTTACACATATGAAAGTTGACAAAATTTTTGCATCTTTGGAGATGAGCAAGCTTTTTGCTTCTCTTTATGATGTGCAAACTAGTAACTTGTTGCTTTTTCTTGAAGTATGCAAGCTAGCAAAATTTGCTCCCACTTTGTCATTACAAATATAAGAGAAGAATACAATGTTGTAATTCTTTTATCTTTTTGTAAATAATAAAAAGAAACATGGGAGCTCAAATACAATATCTTGATTCATAGAAAAATCTTATGTATCAAATATCAAGAACATGATTTAGACAAAGAAAATAAATCTTAACCCATAAAGTGTTCTTGTAAGAAATACCAAGTCATCATCATTATCACATTGGGCATGATACTAAATCAATAAATTTTCAAATCAATATTACTTGGGTATCCATGATACCAAAAATAAATCACTCATCACTATGAGCATTTATCACTTCATGCATGTTGGTAGCAAACTTTCATCATTTATTTTCTCCCCCTTTGTTGTAGGCAAAAAGAGGGGAATAACATAAAGATGTAAATATTCGAGTCATCACATGGAAGATATCAAGAAAAATTTGGTGATGAAATATACTTTATGAATTCAAAGAATTAAAAAGAATCATATCATGAAAGATAAGATCATATGAATACCAAAAGATAAGATTCATATAGTAAATCTCCTCTTTAAATAAAATACTAATAAAAAAATCGTAGGAGTACAAAGAAGAGATCTTGATTAAGAAAAATATCAAGTAATTCCAAGAAATCAAGATCATGATTTGGATAAAACTTATTCAAATTCAAATCATCAAGTCATCAAAAATTCTTTAAAGAGATTCAAAATGTCATAAATAACTTTATTAATCTCTTAGTGAAAAATCGATAAGATTATAGAAAAATAAATTTTCAAGAAAATTGCTTTCATCTCTTTAGTTGTTTCAATTTAAGTGATTTGATTTCACACAAGCATGTCTTTGTCTTTTATGCCAAATCAAAATGTGCATCATCATTTAAAACCAAAAAGAACTTTCATTACGGTAAAGATCGATAATCCATAAATCATAAGAATCATCATGCATAATTTCGAAAGATAAACTCATTAAGCATAAAATCAAGCCTCTTAACATTTTCATTAAAACATTAAGCATGGTTTTATTGAACATAATGTTGAATGATTCTTAAAGATATCTAAACTTCTTTAGTTTCAATTTTGATGATTGACTTTATATTAGCAAGCCCAAATTTTTGTTCTTATGTCAAAACCATGCATCATGTTTAAAATCGGAAACCAAAAATAAGATTCATCACAAAAATCATCAAGCCATACAAAAGTCATGCATCATCATTGAAAAGCAATATGGAAATCATCAAGATACTCATTATTACTTCTTTAAAACATACATAGAATTAATCCTTTTAGGTGTACAAGCATTAGATTTATATCTAATATTTTATTACATTATCATAAAACATGTAAATGTCATGATCTTTTTCAAAATTACTAGAAAGATAAGCATGATCCAAAAACTTTGAAAATTTTCATTACATCATTAAGCATACAATTAAAAAAAATTATATAATTTTTCTAAACTAAATTAAAAATAACTCATAAAAAACATCAAGTAATTTCAAAATAAACTAAGGGAGTTTCGTGTGAGTCATTTACCTTATCATTGAGAGCCGTTAAGGCATAGTTTGCTAAAGCGAAGTTCCCCACTTCATCTTCATTGGTTTGCTTTTCGTCTTCAGAGGTACTCGATTGGTCGCAAGTCGCCTTCTTCTTCTTTGAAAACTTCTTCTTTTTAAGTTCATTTTTATTCTTTAATTCTTATTTCATGAACTTTCTAAATTTTATAGTGAGAAGTTCAAAGTCATTATAATCATCACTTGAGTTATCACTCAAGTGGTATTTTAGTGTTCGAAGTGTCAAATCATTTTTGTTCTTTGGAAGGTTGTTCTCATATTCGTTTTATTCATTATATGGATTGTGCGCCATTTCATATGTCATCAATGAACCAAAAAGTTCTTCAAGTGAAAAATTATTAAGATCTTTTGTCTCTTGTATTGTAGTTACTTTCGGATCCCAACTATTTGGAAGGGATCTTAATATTTTATTCACAAGTTCAAGGTTTGAAAAAACTTTTACTAAGAGCTTTTAGACAATTAACAACATTCGTAAAATGAGTATATATATCTCCAATAGTCTCGCTTGGTTCCATTTGAAATAACTCAAAATCATGCATCAAAATATTAACTTTACAATCTCTAACCCTACTTGTGCCTTCGTTTGTGATTTCAAGAGTATGCCAAATATTGAAAGTCGTTTCACAAGTAGAAACCTGATTGAATTCATTTTTGTCTAAGGAGCAAAATAGAGCATTCATGGCTCTAGCAATTAAAGAAAAAGTTTTCTTCTCCAAATCATTCTATTTGTTCATTGGAGTAGAAGACTTTTGAAAACCAAATTTGACTATATTTCATAAATTGAGATTCAATGAAAATAAGAAAACTTTCATTGGAGTTTTCCAATATGTGTAGTCCATCCCATTAAACATGGGAGGACGAATGAGAGAGTGACCCTCTTAAAAGATGAAAAGAGCTATTTATCTTAGGTGTTAAACCAAATGAGAAATAACGAGGCCCTGATACCAACTGTTAGGAATGAGTCGACACTAAAAGGGGGGTGAATTAGTGCAACGGTAAAAATATCAATTTCATACTCAATTTTTCGTTTCGATTAAAACTGATTTCGAAAATGTGTTTGACTTAAAATACATTTATAAGAGTGTGCAACTAGAGTAAAGAGGAAGTATGGTATTATGCAATTAATGTAAATAGAAAAGCAGAAATGTAAACCAGATTTTATAGTGGTTCGGTCGTCGTGACCTATATCCACTCTCGATTCCTCTTTCGTCGAGGCTACTAACATCCACTAACGGTCTTCTTTCAATGGGCAAAGATCAACTACCCTTTTACATACCTCTTCTCCTTTTCATAGGTTTAGGAGACAACCTTCACAACCCCTTTTTACAAAGCACACTCTCCCTTAAAATGGTCTCTAAACTTTAGGAGGAGGGACTCTATACTTTACGAGGGTTTTCAACTTTAGAAACATAGAGTTTTTTTATCACCTTTGTTGCTACTCCATGCAAGAATAGCTGGGGTATTTATAGACCCTAAATGACTTCAAAACTTGGAGCCAAAATTTGTTAGGATCAAGAGCACTAAGAGGGGGGGGGGGTGAATTAGTGCAGCGGAAAACTTTCGACGATTTAAAACGACGTTCATATAATAAGAACAATTTCGGTATGAAAGTCGATTCGGAAATTGCTTTAACTTAAGATCAAGTAAAGTGCAGTTAAAGTAAAGCTATGGAAGTAGTTACAGTTAAGATAGAGAACAATATGTAAATGCAAACCGAGATTTAGAGTGGTTCGGTCAATCTTGACCTACATCCACTTTTGGGTTCCTCCTCCGATGAGGTCACCGACGTCCACTAGAGGCCTTCCTTCAATAGGCGAAGGCCAACCACCCTTTTACAGTTTCACTCCTTTTGACGGGCTTAGGAGACAACCCTTACAAATTTTTCACTCCTCTCTTTGAATGATCAAAACTTCTAAGAAAAGAGAGAGAAGAACTTCTAGCCTTTACAACACTTTTAAGCTCTCAAAATCTCAGAATAAATGCTAAGTTTCGGTGCCCTTTCATGCATGAAAGGGTGGGGTTTATATAGGCCCCAAACTGATTTGAATTTGGAGCTCAAAAATATCATTTCCCATGTTTTCGGGGTCCTGGTGGTACTACCGCCATAAATGGGCGGTACTACCGCCTGACAGAGCTCGGAGACCGAGCTCGGGCAGTACCACCTCCTGACAGGGGCGGTACTACCGCCCAGTCTCACTCGGAGACTGAGCCTAGGCGGTGCCACCGCCTGACAGGGGCGGTGCTACCGCCCAGCCTCACTCCGAGACTCGGCTGCTGGGCGGTGCCACCGCCGGCTAGGGAATTTGGGTCCGAATGGGCTGATCTATTCGGCCCAATTTGGGTCTGTCAAGGGCCCAATTGCCCCAAGATTAAGTTAATGGGATCACCTCCCATTTCTAACTTAATCATCATGCTAACTACGATAATTTTCAAGACATTTACTGCAACTTGCTCCGGTGCGTCAATCGCTTCTTCCGTTGAGCTTCCGGTGAACTTCCGACAATCATCCGACGAACCCTCGGCGATGCTCCGGCGGACTTCCGGCAAACTCCTGGACTTACGACGATCCACTTGGCAAGTTCCGATGAGCTTCTTTGGCAAGCTCCTGGATTTCTCGGATTTGTTCCCGCAGAACCTCCGATGATCGTCCGGACTTCCGTCGAACTCTTGAACCCCCAACGTGATCATAGTCTTGACTTCGGCGCAACTCCTGCTGCATGTCTTACTTTCATCGTAGTTAATCCTGCACACTTATCTCAACATATGGATTAGATAACAAATGACAATTGACTTCATCATCAAAATCCGAGATTCAACAATCTCCCCCTTTTTGATGATGACAATCAATTGATAACGGAGTTAACTTTAACTCCCCCTATCTATATGCCATACTCAAGATAAGTCATTCTTAAATTCAAACCCTTTGAATTCAAGAGACATATTGATAAGTTAAGATTGTTTAATCTTATCAATACTTCCATCATGATTCCTATCATGATGTATCTTTCTGAAAATGATGTCAAGGCTTGACATCCATTTTCAAGTTTTATATTTCAAATGTGAATGATAATAATGGTAGCAATTCATCATATGGTAAGATATCAACATGTAAAATTACGATGCAAGTTCTTGATATCTTAACATAATGCAAATATTTCAAAGTGTTTAGTAATCATAGCATTTCTATCATCAATTTAATATAATTCAAATTCAAATATGGCACTCATAGCATCAATTCATATATTTCTCCCCCTTTGTCATCAACAAAAAGGAGAACAATATAAGCAAATTTTAAACACAAGTGAGTGATCGGTAATTTTTCAACAATGAGTGATAGGATACCAATTATACAAACATCTCAAGGAAAGATTGAATCACGCTTTATTTTTACAAGGATCAAGATATGTATGTGAATCAATATCCTTGCAAGTAAAAAATCTTCCTTTTTCAAAAAAAAAATTATAAGAAGGAATCATTTTATCAAATCCATTTCTCAAAAATATTTTTCACATTATAAGCCTATGAAGGATGCATTTGCTAATTGATTCCATATGTCAAAAATCAATGATATGAATCAAACTCGATATGACATATGCTTATGAGAGCTACATTAAGTTCGGAAGAGAATAAGGTATCAAGAAAATCCGAAAATAAAATTGAACACTTTCATGCATTTGGACAAGGTTTTGCTATAGATTTTCCAATACAATAATGAAGATAAAACATGCTCATTATCATAGAAATTTTTATATCCAAAACACATAATTTCCAACATATTATTAAGGCATGTAATCATGTAAAATCATCATAGCAATTGAGTGATTTGATTATTGAATCAAGAAAGTCCGAAAAATAAATTTAATGATTTCAAGCATTCGGACACATTAACATTCCTAATTCTCTTCTAATGAAATTAAATTGTTCTTCAGTTAAAGGCTTTGTAAAAATATCAGCTAGTTGATGTTTAGTATCAATGAACTCTATAACTATATCATGATTAGTGACATGATCTCGTATAAAGTGATGTCTAATATGAATATGTTTTGTTCTTAAGTGTTGAATGAGATTCTTTGTTAAACATATAGCACTTGTATTATCACATTTAATGGGAATATTTTTAAGATGAACTTTATAATCTTCTAAGGTGTTTTTCATCCACACAACTTGTGCACAGCATGCACTAGCTGCAATATACTCAGCTTCGGTTGTTGATAGTGCAACCGAGTTTTGTTTCTTAGATGACCAGGAAACAAGAGCATGTCCCAAAAATTGACATGTTCTTGATGTGCTTTTTCTATCTAATCTACATCCAGCAAAATCTGCATCAGCATAAGCAATTAACTCAAACTTCTTGGTTTTCGGATACCATAATCCTAGATTTATGGTACCTTTAAGATATCTAAGTATTCTTTTAATCGCTTTGAGTTGAGATATCTTAGGGTTCGATTGAAACCTAGCACAAAGTCCTACACTGAACATGATATCTGGTCTAGTTGCAGTGAGGTAAAGTAAACTTCCTATCATACCCCTATAAGTTTTTTGATCGAAGTTTTCTCCACTTTCATCAACTTCTAACTTAGTGGATGTGCTCATAGGAGTGTTAATAGCTTTTGAGCTTTCCATATTAAATCATTTTAGCAAATCTAAAGCATATTTAGTTTGACTAATAAAGATGTCATTTCTTAGTTGCTTAATATGTAAGCCTAAGAAAAAGGTTAATTCTCCCATCAAACTCATTTCAAATTCTAAACTCATGGTTTTAGCAAAGGATTCACAAAGAGATTCATTTGTAGAACCAAAGATAATATCATCAACATAAATCTGAACAATAAGAAAATTATTTTCAAAATTCTTGATAAACAATGTAGTATCAACCTTGCCTTTTGTAAAATTATTTTTAATAAGAAAAGAACTAAGTCTCTCATACCAAGCCCTTGGGGCTTATTTTAAACCATAGAGAGCTTTAGTTAATTTAAACACATGATTAGTGAGGTTATTATTTTTAAATCCGGGAGGTTGTTCAACATAAACTTCTTCGGAAATAAAGCCATTAAGAAAAGCGCTTTTAACATCCATTTGAAATAACTTTAAATTATTATTACTAGCATAGGCAAGGAGCATCCTTATGGCTTCTAATCTAGCCACAGGAGCGAAGGTTTCTTCGTAATTGATACCTTCTTCTTGGTTGAAACCTTTGGCTACTAATCTAGTCTTGTTTCTAACCACGATACCATATTCATTTTGCTTATTTCTAAAGACCCATTTAGTACCAATAACTAAATGGTCATTTGGCCTAGGAACAAGCTTCCACACCTCATTTCTCTCAAATTGATTTAACTCATCTTGCATTGCGATAATCCATGAATCATCTTTCATGGCTTCGTCAATACATTTAGGTTCAATTTGGGAGAGAAAAGCGGCGTTGGCACAAAATTCTTTAAGAGAAGAACGTGTTTGAACCCCCTTAGATGTGTCTCCTAGAATTAGCTCCTTAGGATGAGCATCTACATATTTCCAATCCTTGGGTAAGGATGTTTCGGAAGTGGATGCATCCAAGTTGCTAGATGGAGAAGGGGTTTCATTTAAATTCAAAGAATCAAAATTAACATCATCATCAAAATCATTTTTCTTGATTTCGGAAATCTCATTGAAAATAACATGAATGGATTCTTCTATAATTAAAGTTCTTTTATTGAAGATACGAAAAGCTTTAGAAACCGAAGAATAACTAAGGAAAATTCCTTTATCGGATTTAGCATCAAATTTTCCTAAGGCATCAAGATAAAACACTTACACCCAAAAATTTTAAAATATGAAACATTGGGTTTTTTGTTGTTCCACAACTCATAGAGAGTTTTGTGAGTAATGGTCTTACTAGAACTCTATTCAAAATATAGCATGCATGGTTTACGGCTTCGGCCCAAAAATATTTGGGTAGGCTATGTTCATTCAACATGGTTCTTGCCATTTCTTGTAAATTTCTATTTTTTCTTTCTACTACTCCATTTTGTTGAGGATTTCTTGGAGTAGAGAAGTTATGATTGTATCCATTAAATTCACAAAATTCTTGAAAATCACGATTTTGAAATTCACCACCATGATCAATTCTAATTGACGAAATCATAAAACCCTTTTCATTTTGGACAAGTTTGCAAAACTTGGTAAAATATCTAAAGCATTCATTTTTGTGTTTTAAGAAATAAGTCCATGTGTATCTACTATAGTCATCTACAATGACGAAAGCGTATTTGCTACCTCCTAGACTTGATGTAGAGATAGGTCCAAACAAGTCCATATGGATCAATTGTAAAGGCCTAGAGGTGCTTATTTGATTCTTAGATTTGAAACTACCCTTAATTTGTTTTTCTAATTGACAAGCATCACACACATTATCTTTGATGAACTTGATATGAGGAATTCCTCTTACAAGTTCTTTGGATGATATTTGAGTGATTAGTTTCATGCTAGCATGACCTAATCTCTTATGCCAAAGCCAAGCATCCTCATTCAAAACTGAGAAACACATTTCATTGCAAAGATCATTGATGTCAATGGTGTATACGTTATTTTGTTTTAATACAATCATAGATGTGTTTTTGTGTGGTTTTTCAATGATGCAAGCATTAGATTCGAATTTGACAACATATCCTTTATCACACAATTGACTAATGATCAAGAGGTTATGTTTTAAACCATCAACTAACAAAACATCTTCAATAAAGAAGTTGGATTTGTTACCTATGGTTCCTTTGCCAATGATTTTACCCTTGTTGTTGTCTCCGAAGGTGACATAGCCTTCGTCTATGCTAGTGAGTTTAGAGAATTGAGATGGATTTCTGGTCATATGCCTTGAGCATCCACTATCAGGGTACCATCTCTTGCTCCTAGCTTGTGATGATGTATGTTTCTATAAGAAAGGATGATTTTTAGGTACCCATTTACTTTTGGGTGCCTCAAACACTGATCTAAATTGTTTATCATGTTGCATAGAATTTATCGTGGTTCCTTTAGGAACCCAAATCAATTTGTTTGGACTAACTTTCTTGAGTGGACAATGATAAGTTCTATGTCCATGTTTGCAACAAAAGTTGCATTTGCTTTGGTGCTGAACATATAAGATAGGGCCTTTAATGAAGGTGGTTGGATTTTGGTGAGGACTTCTCACAAATCCGATTCCACTTCTTTTAGGAACATGACCCTTATTTGTAAGGATCATATTCAAAGACTTGCTACCAACCTCGAATTTCTTCAAGGTGTCCTTAAGTAGCAAGTTCTCCTTTTGGAGATTTTCTAGATCATGACATTTTTTACATGGAGCTAAACTATCATGATATTCAATTTCTAATTTATCGAAATTACAAGTAAGACTATCATGCTCCCTTTTTAGCAATTTGTATTTTCTACTAATAGTTTTGCATTCATCAAATAAGTCATGGAAGGCATTTAGTAATTCATCAAATGATAAATCTGCATCAATTAAATTTGTTACCTCATCTCCGATGGCCATTAGGGCATAATGAGCAACTTGCTCGATGTTGGACTTCTCTTCTTCGGACGCGCTTGAGTCATCCCACGTTGCTTTGAGCGCCTTCTTCTTTGGTGTTCTCTTCTTGGCTTGGGGACAATCACTTTTGTAGTGTCCCGGCTTCTTGCATTCGTAGCAAATAACTTGGTCCTTTTTGGGTTCAAATTTATTTTTTGAGTCATTTTTAAACTTGTTTCTTTTAATGAATTTTTTGAATTTCCTTGTTAGAAGTGCCAAGTCATCGTCACAGTCTTCATCACTTGAGTTTTCTCTCAAGTGGTCTTCGAAAGTTCTAAGTGCCATATCCTTCCTGTTCTTTGGAAGGATGTCTTCTTGCTCTTCATGAGCTTTGCAAGTCATTTCGTAGGTCATTAATGACCCGATTAATTCTTCAAGAGGGAAGTTGTTTAGATCTTTAGCCTCTTGAATAGCAGTGACTTTAGGGTCCCAACTCTTAGGAAGGGATCTTAGAATCTTATTTACGAGCTCAAAATCCGAAAAACTTTTGCCGAGTCCTTTTAGACCATTGACAACATCCGTGAAACGGGTGTACATATCTCCAATAGTCTCGCTCAGTTTCATTCGGAAAAGTTCAAAAGAATGTATCAAAAGATTGATTTTTGACTCTTTCACTCTACTTGTGCCTTCGTGAGTCACTTCGAGTGTATACCAAATATCAAATGCGGTTTCACAAACCGAAACATGATTAAACTCATTTTTATCAAGCGCACAAAATAAGGCATTCATAGCCTTTGCATTAAGAGCGAAAGTCTTCTTCTCCAATTCATTCCAATCGATCATTGGAAGAGAAGACTTCGAAAATCCATTTTCGACAAGATTCCAAAGTTCAAAATCCATTGAAATAAGGAAGATCCTCATTCGGGTCTTCCAATAGGTGTAGTCTGTCCCATTGAACATGGGTGGACGTGTAATAGAGTGGCCCTCTTGATTTCCGACGTATGCCATCTCTCTTGGGTTTTAATCCGATTGAGAGTTAACCCCGCTCTGATACCAATTGTTAGGATCAAGAGCACTAAGAGGGGGGGGGGGGGGGGGGGGGTGAATTAGTGCAGCGGAAAACTTTCGACGATTTAAAATGATGTTCGTATAATAAGAACAATTTCGATATGAAAGTCGATTTGGAAATTGCTTTAACTTAAGATCAAGTAAAGTGCAGTTAAAGTAAAGCTATGGAAGTAGTTGCAGTTAAGATAGAGAACAAAATGTAAATGCAAACCGAGATTTAGAGTGGTTCGGTCAATCTTGACCTACATCCACTTTTGGCTTCCTCCTCCGATGAGGTCACCGACGTCCACTAGAGGCCTTCCTTCAATAGGCGAAGGCCAACCATCCTTTTACAGTTTCACTCCTTTTGACGGGCTTAGGAGACAACCCTTACAGTTTTTCACTCCTCTCTTTGAATGATCAAAACTTCTAAGAAAAGAGAGAGAAGAACTTCTAGCCTTTTACAACACTTTTAAGCTCTCAAAATCTCAGAATAAATGCTAAGTTTCGGTGCCCTTTCATGCATGAAAGGGTAGGGTTTATATAGGCCCCAAACTGATTTGAATTTGGAGCTCAAAAATGTCATTTCCCATGTTTTCGGGGTCCTTGCGGTACTACCGCCATAAATGGGTGGTACTACCGCCTGACAGAGCTCGGAGACCGAGCTCGGGCGGTACCACCTCCTGACAAGGCGGTACTCCCGCCCAGTCTCACTCGGAGATTGAGCCCAGGCAGTGCTACCGCCCAGTCTCACTCGGAGACTAAGCCCAGGCGGTGGCACCGCCTGACAGGGGTGGTGCTACCGCCCAGCCTCACTCCGAGACTCGGCTGCTGGGCGGTGCCACCGTCGGCCAGGGAATCTGGGTCCGAATGGGCTGATCCATTCGGCCCAATTTGGGTCTGTCAAGGGCCCAATTGCCCCAAGATTAAGTTAATGGGATCACCTCCCATTTCTAACTTAATCATCATGCTAACTACGATAATTTTCAAGACATTTGCTGCAACTTGCTTCGGTGCGTCAATCGCTTCTTCCGTCGAGCTTCCGGCGAACTTCCGGCGATCATCCGACGAACCCTCGGCGATGCTCCGACGGACTTCCGGCAAACTCTTGGACTTGCGACGATCCACTTGGCAAGTTCCGATGAGCTTCTTTGGCAAGCTCCTGGACTTCTCGGATTTGTTCCCGCAGAACCTCCGATGACCGTTCGGACTTCCGTCGAACTCTCGAACCCCCAACGTGATCATAGTCTTGACTTCGGCGCAACTCCTGCTGCATGTCTTACTTTCATCGTAGTTAATCCTGCACACTTATCTCAATATATGGATTAGATAACAAATGACAATTGACTTCATCATCAAAATCTGAGATTCAACAAAATTCAAATCCTTGAGATTTTAAGGTACGGGTGGTACCACCGCTTGCAACTTGACACTGGGTGGTACCACTGCCCAGTTTGGTGGTACTACTACCTGACACATTGTCCACTAGGCAGTACTACTGCCTAACAGCCTCGAAGATCAAGTTTTTCGAGTTTTCCAACTCATAGATGGTTCTACCGCCTATTCTGGTGGTGCCACCGCTTGCCCAACATTTGGAAGTCATTGTTGGCCCAATTCCAACCCAATTATGTGCTAACTATGAATTTTAAGGCATATACTAAGCTAAATAAGTCCGGTAAGTCTAAGTTTCTTTCGGTGATCTTCCGGTGAACTTTCGATGATCTCTCGGCAATGTTCCAATGGACTTCCGGCAAACTCTTGGACTTGCGACGATCCACTTGGCAAGTTCCGATGAGCTTCTTTGGCAAGCTCCTGGACTTCTCGGATTTGTTCCCGCAGAACCTCCGATGACCGTCCGGACTTCCGTCGAACTCTTGAACCCCCAACGTGATCATAGTCTTGACTTCGGCGCAACTCCTGCTGCATGTCTTACTTTCATCGTAGTTAATCTTGCACACTTATCTCAACATATGGATTAGATAACAAATGACAATTGACTTCATCATCAAAATCTGAGATTCAACAAAATTCAAATCCTTGAGATTTTAAGGTACGGGTGGTACCACCGCTTGCAACTTGACACTGGGTGGTACCACTGCCCAGTTTGGTGGTACTACTACCTGACACATTGTCACTAGGCAGTACTACTGCCTAACAGCCTCGAAGATCAAGTTTTTCGAGTTTTCCAACTCATAGATGGTTCTACCGCCTATTCTGGTGGTGCCACCGCTTGGCCCAACATTTGGGTCATTGAATGGGCCTCCCAATGAGCCCAAATTACTCCCAATTTAGGCCAAATTAGCTCCTAATTGAGTTGGCCCAATTCCAACCCAATTATGTGCTAACTATGAATTTTAAGGCATATACTAAGCTAAATAAGTCCGGTAAGTCTAAGTTTCTTTCGGTGATCTTCCGGTGAACTTTCGATGATCTCTCGGCAATGTTCCAATGGACTTCCGGCAAGCTTCTGGACTTCTTAATAAATTTCGATAGAACTTCCAATGAACGTCTAGACTTTCGACAAACTCTCGAACTCCCAATGAAATCTCGTTCTTGACTCCGGGACTTAATTTTGCTTTATGCCTTGATTACTATCGTAGTTAATCCTGCACACTTAAAACCTACTTTGACCTAGACAATTATTATAAAGCTTGAATCAAATATTGTCCGGCATGTCATTGGTTCATCGATGCTTCGTTTGATTCTTCGACGCATTATCCTATCTTGCAGCCTATTGCCCAATCAGCTAGTTGACCTCTGCAACTTCGATTTTCTTGGCGCAATATTCACTCTTCTTGGCCTGATGCCCAAACCTATGGCCCAAAGCCTTCTTTCAATTTGTCGACCAATCCTTCAACACGATGTCTAATCTTCTGACATGTTTTTCTTCGGCCCAACATGATTCTTCTAACTTTAATTGTCTCTCGTTGATCGAAGCTTCCTGCATCACTTAAAACGTAAATCAAATCATAAACACTATCAATTAGTTTCATCATCAAAATCCGAGATTCAACATTTTTTTCATTATTTACTAAAAGGGAGACTTATCAAAATGAATCATATCTTTTGATATTCATAATCTTTCATATTAACATATTTCATATCATGATTTTCATGACTCATTTGTATTTATGTTTGTATATCTTATGTTATGATTCAAACATTGATGTAAAAGGAAACATTTTACATTTACTAAAATGGAGACTTGTCATGATTGTATATCTTATATTATAATTCGAACATTTATGTTTGTATATCTTATGTTATGATTCGAACATTGATCTTCTAAGATTTCTTTTTGTTATTTACTAAAAGGGAGACTTGTCAAAATAAATCATGTCTTTTGGTATTCATGATCTTTCATATTAACATCTTTTATATCATGATTTTTATATGACTCTTTTGCACATTGCAAAAAAAAGGCAAAAAGTGCTAGCTTGAATGTTAAACTTAGGCATATGAAACCTCTTAAATCCATAAATTCTTCTTATACATTTTTTGGATCATGATCTTGATTTCTTGATTTTCATGACTTGAGTTTTCTTTTTGAATCAAGATAATTTCCTATCATTCCTTCTATTTATAAAAGAAGAAATATGTCAAAAATTACTTATGGTCTTTCGGTATCCATGACTTGATCTTTTATTTTTGATGATTGAAATATTGATGTAAATTTTTCTTGATATCTCATTTGTCATGATTTGAAAATTGATGTAAAGGGAAGAGAAGTACAACATTATATTATTCCCTTCTTTTTGACAATGACAAAGGGGGAGAAAGTCTTGCTAGCTTGCACATCGCAAAAAAAAGCAAAATTGCTAGCTTACACATTGCAAAAGGAAGTAAAACTTGCTAGCTTACACATTTCAAAGAGAAAAACTTGCTAGCTTACACATCGCAAAGAAAAGTAAAATTGCTAAAATTTATACATCTCTAAAACTTGATAACTTACTCATCTCAAAAGAGAAGCAAAGATTGCTAGCTTGCATATCTCAAGAGAAGCAAGAATTGCTAAAACTTGCACATCTCAAGAGAAGCAAGAATTGCTAAAACTTGCACATCTCAAGAGAAGTAAGAATTGATATCTTGCCTATCTCAAGAAGCAAAAATTGCTATCTTGTACATTTCAAGTAGAAGCAAAATTGCTAAACTTACACATTTCTAAAACTTGCTAGCTTACATGTTCTAAAGTGATGTAAAACTTGCATGTCTGAAAAAACTTGATAGTTGCACTTTTCTCCATTTTGTTGATGATAAAGGGGGGGAAATTATGATGATTTAAAATTTGAATCATCTATGGTGTACTTTGATATTTTGAAATTATGATTATGCATGAAATACTCATGATTTTATGATGCATGTAATGATGTGATCAATTGGCTCTTTCAATACTCATGATGCATGCAATGATTTTCTGTAGTTAAACTTCATTTTAATATAGTATGTTGATAGGGGGAGTTAAGTTTAAACTTCGTCATCAATTGGTTGTCATCATTAAAAAGGGAGAGATTATTGAATCTCATATTTTGATAATGAAATCAATTGATGAAGTTATGATCTAATCTGTGCTTTGAGATAAGTGACGTAGGACTAACTTCAATCAAAAAAGATAAATCGATTAAAGAAAGAAGAATCAGACGTTGGGCCAGAGTGAACATATTAGAAGATTGGACGCCAAGCCGGATGATCAGTTGATGTGCTGGTAGGACTTAATGTCATGAGTTTAGGCATTAGGCCGAAGGATCAAATATTATGCCAAGGAGATCGAAAGTCCCGGGAGGTCAATATGCCGATTGGGCAATATGCCAAAAGAGAGGACAATGTGTTAAAGGATCGGATTAAGCGCTGGATGAACCAATGACATGTCGAACAATATAGAATTCTAGTCTTATAATCAGTTGTGTCTTAATTGATCGTAGTTAGGTCGTAATTGAGTTAGTTTTTGGTATAACTGTGATAACTCAATTAGGGGCCCATTAGGCTTGAGTTGGGACTATTTTGGGCTAGATGGAAGGCCCATTCATTGACCCAAGGTTAGATGAAACCACCTATGAGTTGGAAAAGTCAATAGCACACTTTTTCAAGTTGTCAAGCAGTAGTACGGTGGTATCGCCCAGTGTCAGCATGTTAGACGATGGTACCACTAGATTGGATGGTGGTACCACCCAATGTCAGACTGACAAGTAGTGGTACCACCCAGTATTGGTGGTGGTACCACTAGTATCCCGAAAACCTAAGGATTTAAATTTTGGCTCCAATTTTTGAAGATCTTTGGGGTCTATAAATACCCCAGAAAATCCTGTTTGATAAAAAAATAAAAGTAGAATAAAAACTCTATGATTCCAAGGTGGTAATATCTTAAAGTATAGAGTCCCTCTTCCTAGAGCATAGTGATAGTCCTAAGGGAGGTGTGTGAGGGAACACTTGCAAAAAAGGGGTATGAAGGTTCTCTCTTGAACTTGTGAAAAGGAGAAAGAGTTGTAAGAGTAGTTGATCTTCACCCATTGGAAAGAAGATCGATAGTAAAAGTCATTGGCCTCGAGTGAAGAGAATCGAGAGTGGACGTAGGTCGAGATGATCGAACCACTATAGAATCTAGTTTGTATTTAATTTATGTTTTTCATTTACATTGCAAATTGATTTCTTACTCTCACTATGCTCATTATGCTTTTATACATCTTTAAGTTAAACATCTTTCCGATACGGTTTTATTGAACCAAGTTTTCGAATCGATGTAAGTTTTACGAAAGCACTAATTCACCCCCCTAATGCCGATATGATCCTAACACAAACAATTACACATCACATGAATAATCACACTAGATGATCATAGACCTAGTCTAATGTGATTAGGCCCAAGCCAATAGGCCTAATCACTCATATCAAGATCTATGTGTGCAGTGGTGCATCTCTATGCCTTGTGATCATTCGTCTCATTCTTGTCGGTTCCATCGACATTTCGATGCATCTCCATGTGTCGCGATTGTCCATCTCGGCCTCGTGGGTCCTACTATCATCTCGATGCTCCCGCTGTGCCTTCTCATTTAATTACAACATAATTACAAGCACACAAGTCAAACAATAAATGAGAGAAAATAGAGACTTGCATGCCTTAATAATAATAATAATAATGATCACATCATACATACATCACATCACACGATCCATGGTCATTCGTCCACATCATACATCACATGTACATATCTTTATATAGGACTACTAGATAAATAATAATAGTTAATTAAAATTTTTAATTAACTAATATTTTTTTAAAATTTGAGACATATAAGAAAATTTCTAAATTAAGAAGGGTATTCTGATAATTCGAACAAAAAGGACAAGACATGGAATTTCTAAATTATGAGGGGTAAAATTATCCTTTTGCCCCCAAAACCCTACTGCCTCTTGCCCCTCTACATTGTGGCCACTGCCACCCTACCTTTGGTAGCCACTATGTAGGGTTAGGGGCACCGCCCATGCGGACATCGCCGCCCTAACAAGTAGGTCACCCACGAGTGGCACCTATAGGTGCCACTTGGGCGGTTGCCTACCTATGGCCCATAGGTTACCTGTCGTAGGTGGTCGGCTATAGGCCATTGGCTTGCTGTTGTAAGTTGGTCGTTGGCCGTAAGTGCCTGCATGTAGACGGCAGCGTTGCCATCTGTGAGGGCAGCAACATTTGTTGCCCTTTCTTGCCTTTTGCATCAACAATTTTAACATCAAAAGCGTCTCTAAAACATAACACATGCAATTCAAATCCAATCTTTTGCACAAACAACCTGGCGAAAGAATATAAAAATAAAAATCTCAGATTTTCCAAAAGGTGTTTATTGTCGTGCGAAGATTGGTGCACAAAAACACATGAAACTAAAAATCATGTGTCAGATAGTTGTGTTACATAGAGAGATCGTATATCCCTGAATTCCTATAGATCTATGGAAGAGGATGAAGGAGGTCAAGCGTCCTCCTTTCTAGCGGTGATCCATATGGTAGGGGCTACAAAGACACTCCTCGAATTGCTATCCAAATCTCCACACCTGCTAGCCGAGGAGGACAAGAAGAGAGGAGAATAGGAGGTGGCAACCAAGAAGCCTAACCTATGACCCTTTGGTTCTCTTTTATTTATAGAGGCCCCTATTAATCTTAATCCTAATGGATATTGTCCTATTGGGTATTGGATCATTATCTAACTACCCAAGCCTCTTAGATTAGTGGATCTCTATCCAATAATCTCTCGTTGGCTCTTATTAGATCTCATCCATATGATCCAATAATTCAGGGGCTTATTGGATATCCAATAAGATAGGAGCTCTAGCGGATATCTCATATCCGAACCTCTACTTGTTGTAACATCTACCATATGTGTATGACCCTCTAGGCCCAATATCAAGCTGGCTATGAATCATACCTGTCAGAACTCCTTCTGGCTCAGTGAATTATTATCTCCATAAAAATTTACTCAACTTATCAATTGTGGACGTATTGGGTGTTGAAAATCAGATTTTGATGTTGAAATCAATTTGATGAAATTATGATCTAATCTGTGTTTTGAGTGATGTAGGACTAACTTCGATCAAAAAAGATAAATTGATTAAAGTAGGAAGAATCAGACATTGGGCCAGAGTAGAACATGTCAGGAGATTGGGCATCGAGCTGGAGATCGGTCGATGTGCCGATAGAAGGACTTTGTGCCATAAGTTCGGGTATTGGGCCAAAGGATCAGACATTGCACCAAGGAGATCAGAAGTTGTGGGAGGTCAACATACCGATTGAGCAATACGCCGAAGGAGAGGATGATGCACTGAAGGATCGGACGAAGCGTCGGATGAACCAATGACATGCCAGACAACATAGAATTCTAGTCTTATAATCGGTTGTGTCTTAATTGATCGTAATTAGGTCGTAATTGAGTTAGTTTTTGGTGTAACCATGATAACTTAATTAGGGGCCCATTAGACTTGAGTTAGGATTGTTTTGGGTTAAGTGGAAGGCCCATTTGGTGACCCAAGGTTAGGGGGAACCACCTATGAGCTAAAAAAGTCAATAACATACTTTTTCAAGCTATCAGGCAGTGATACCGCTAGTTTAGGCGTTAGTACCGCCCAGTGTTAGTGTTGTAGGCGATGGTACCGGTAGGACTTGGGAAACCCAAGATGAGACCTTTTTTAACTCTATTTTTGAAGTCATTTAGGGTCTATAAAGACCCCAGTTATTTCTACTTGGAAGAGCACAAAATTAAGTAGAAAATGGAGAAAATATACTAGAGAAAAAAATATTGTCATCTCTCTAAAGTCAGTGAGTCTTTTCCTCCTAGAGTTAGATAGTTTTTAAGAGAGGAGTGAGGTCAAAAAGAGAGAGGTGTAAAGGTTCTCTCCTGAGCCGGTAAAAAGGAGAAAGAGTTGTAAGGGTAGTTGATCTTCGCCTGTTAGAAAGAAGATCGATAGTGAAAGCTGGTGGCCTTGAGTGAAGAGGAATCGAGAGTAAACATAGGTCGAGATGATCGAACTACTATAAAATCGGGTTTGCATTTACTTTATGCTATTCATTTACATTACAAACTAATTTCTTACTCCCACTATGCTCATTATGCTTTTGTACATTTTTAAGTTAAACATATTTCCAATATAGCTTTATTGAATGAAGTTTTCGAATCAACATAAGTTTTATAAAAGCACTAATTCACCCCCCCACCCTCTTATGCCAATTTTGGTCCTAATAGTTGATATCATAGTCATGGTTTTTCTTATTTTATTTAACACATAAGAGAAATATTTTTTACTGACAATTAAGAGGGTCTTTCTATCGTTCATCCTCCTATGTCCAATGGGACAGACTACACATATTGGATAACTCAAATGAGAGTTTTCTTACTTTCTATTGATTTCAATTTATGGAATATTATTGAAAGCAATTTTTAAAAGTCTTCCAAACGAATGAATGAATGGAATGATTTGGAGAAGAAAATATTTTCTTTGAATACTAGAGCTATAAATGCTCTATTTTATGCTTTGAATAAAAACAAGTTTAATTGTATTTCTTTATACGAAACTACACATGAGATTTGGCACACACTAGAAGTAACTCATGAAGTTCAAAATAGAGTAAAAGAATCTAAGATAAATATTTTGATGCATGATTTTGAATTACTTCGAATGAAGCCAAACGAAACTATTTTTGACATGTACACCCGTTTTATGGATGTTGTCAATAGTTTGAAAGCTATTAGCAAATGTTTTTCTAATCTTGAACTTGTAAACAAGATTCTAAGATCCCTTCTAAAAAGTTGGGACTCAAAAGTAATGACAATATTAGAATTAAAGGACTTGAACAATTTTCTACTCGAAGAACTTATCGGGTCTTTAATGACCTATGAAATGACATATATTGTACATGATGAATATGAGAAAAACCTTCCAAAGAACAGAAAGGATTTGATTCTTAGTACAAAAGAAGACCACTCGAGCGAAAGCTCAAGTGATGATGACCTTGAACTCCTTACAAAAAAATACAAAAAATTCATAAAACATGAAACTAAGAACAAAAACGAACTTAAAAACAAGAATCTGCCAAAGAAGAAGAAAGCACTCAAGGTAACTTGGAATGAATCGAGCACATCGGAAGATGAGGAGCAAACCAACAAAGGCAAGGTAGTGAACTATACCTTAATGACTCTCGACGACGAGGTAAATGACTCAACTAAAATGTTTTTACCTTACAATGAATTATTTGATGCATTCAATGATTTGTTTGATAAATTTAAATTAGTTTGTAAATATTATAAATTACTAAAAAAGGATCATGCTTCTCTTTCTAATGAATTTGAAAATTTTAAAAATAGCATGATAATTGCATGTTAAACTCTTACACTAAATATGAAAAATTAGATTTATACAAAAAAATATTATTACAACAAACGTTAGATAAATTTAAAATTGGTAGAAAATATTTAAAGATGATTCTTGCCAATAAGAATCATGTTCATAGAAAGGAAGGAATTGGTTTTGTGAGTAATACTCAACAAAAGTCAACTATCTTCGTTAAAGGACCCACATTACATGTTTTCCATAAAAATAAATGTAATTTTTGTGGTAGATTTGGACATTATACCTATAGATGTTCATTTAAAATACATGACTTACATAAATTGGTTTGGGTTGCTAAAGGAATCATAAATGACCCTATGTCAAAAAACAAGATAGGTAGATCTAAATATGAGAGACCCAAAGTAAAATGAGTACCTATAGCAAACCCACCTTTCTTGTAGATAACTCTACAATCGAAAGCTAGGAGCAAAAATAAAATTTTGATAGTAGATGCTCAAGGCTTATTACTAAAGATCCAACATACTTCACGAAGCTTACTAGCCGAAACAAAATGATTTGAATTTAAAATACTTTATGTTTAATGAAATCATGCTTGATGATTTAATAATTTAATTATGCATGATGATTTGAAGTAATATTGATTTTTATGATTTATAGTTTATTGATCTTGATGATTTTTATAATAAAATTTACTTTTTTGATTTTAAACGATGATGCAATACTTTTATATAGAAGACTAGGGCATGCTAGTATAAAATCAATCACACAAATTGAAACTAAAGAATTTTAGCTATTTTTAATCTCATAGGAATCAATGTACATTATTTTCAATGAATTTTCTAAATATAAGAAAAATGATTTTGATGATGAATTTGGAGTTAACAAATTGAATTTGAATGGGATTTTTCCAACTAAATCATGAACTTTCTTTTGATTTCTCTACTTGAGGTATCTTTTATAAGAATCTAAATCTTTTCTATCTTTAATGATTTCTTCTTACGACTTACTAAAGAAGAAACTTATGCAAACAAACTATGACCTTGATAATGATTTATAATGGTTTGAAATTGTACATGTTATACCTTGATGACTTGAAAGCATGTTTTGGTATCATGCATACCCAAGTAATGATGATTTGAAAGTTTATTATTTTGGTATCATGCACAAAGTGATAATGATGATGACTTGGCACTTTTTACAAGAAAATTTTATTAATTGAGAGTTATTTTTTTATGAATCATGATCTTGATGACTTAAGATTTCTTATACATGAATCAAGTTCTCCTATGTTTCTTTTAATTTCTTGGAATTATAACTTGAGATTTTTTTATGAATCAAGATCGTTTACTATAATTCTTTCTTTTCTCTATTTGACTTATTCAAATAAACCATGATATATCACTTGACTTCTTGATGCTTATAGCTTGAGTTTTATTATATACAATTTCTTTGTATTTATGGCTATAAACCATATGTTATGATTAGAGCATTGATGTAAAAAAAAAATAATTTTGCACTATTGTATTCTTCCCCTCTTCTTTTTTCTGACAAAAGGGAGAAAAAAAATTGCTAGCATCTCAAAAGAACCAAATGTGATAGTTTGAATGTTAAACTTAGGTATGTTAAATCTTCCAAATACATAAATTCTTCTTATACATTTTTCAGATTACAATCTTGATTTCTTGATTTTTATGACTTGAGTTTTCTTTTTAAATCGAGATCATTTTCTATTATTCCTTCTATTTACAAAAGAAGAGATATGTTAAAAATGACTCATGATTTTTTGGTATTCATGACTTGATCTTTCATTTTTGATAATTGAAATATTAATGTAAATTTTTCTTGATATCTCATTTGTCATGATTTGAAAATTGATGTAAATTGTTAAGAATTACAACATTGTATTATTCCCTTCTTTTTTGACAATGACAATGATTGCTAGCTTGCACATCATAAAGAAAAGCAAAATTGCTAGCTTGTATGTTCTAAATGATGTAAAATTTGCTAGTTTATATGTTCTAAAATGATATAAAACTTGCTAAATTTGCTAACTTGCACATTGCAAAATGAAGTAAAACTTGTTAGCTTGCACATTTCAAGAAGAAAGAATTGCTAAACTTGTACATATCTAAAACTTGCTAGCTTACATATTCAAAAGTGATGTAAAAATTACATGTTTCAAAAATACGATAGTTGCACTTTTCTCCTTTTTGTTGATGAGAAAGAGGGAGAAGTTATAATGATTTGAAATTTGAATTATACATGGTGTACTTTGACATTTGAAATTATGATTATGTATGCAATACTCATGATTTTATTATGATGATGTATATGATGTATTTTATATGATGTGATTCATGAGTAAAATCATTTCAACTTGGATTGGAAGGTTATCATTCATTTGAATGATGCTTCATTTCAATATGGCATATTGATATGGAGAATTTAGTTTAAACTCCATCATCAATTGGTTGTCATCATAAAAAAGGAGGAGATTATTGAATCTCATATTTTGAAGATGAAATCAATTAATGAAATTATGGTCTAATCTACGTTTTGAGTGATGCAGGACTAACTTTGATCAAAAAAGGCAAATTGATTAAAGCAAGAAGTATTGGATGTTGGGTAGAAGTGGAACATATCAAAAGATTGAGCATTGAGCTGGAGGATCGGTCGACGTGCCGGCAGAATGACTTTGTGCCATGAGTTTTGGCATCGGGCCAAAGGATCGGACATTGCGTCAAGGAGATTGAAAGTTGCGAGAGGTCAACATACCGATTGGGCAATACACCAAAGGAGAGGATGATGCACCAAAGGATCGGATAAGCATCAGATAAACTAATGACATGCCGGACAACATAGAATTCTAGTCTTATAATTAGTTGTATCTTAATTAGTCATAGTTAGGTCGTAATTGAGTTAGTTTTTAGTGTAACTATACTAACTCAATTAGAGGCCCATTGGGCTTGAGTTGGACTCTTTTGGGCCAAGTGGAAGGCCCATTTGGTGACCCAAGGTTAGGTAGAACAACCAATAAGTTGGAAAAATCAAAAGCACACTTTTCTAGACTGTCAGGCGATGGTACCGCTAGACTGGGTGGTGATACCATCAGTTTGGATGGTGGTATCGCTTAGTGTTAGTGTTGTAGGTGGTGGTACTGCTCAGCATAGGTGGTGGTATTGCTAGGACCCGGTAAACTAGAGATAAGACATTTTTTAGCTCCATTTTTAAATCATTTAGGGTCTATAAATACATCAGTTATTTTTTCTTGGAAGAGCATGAAATTGAGTAGAAAAAGGGAAAAATATACTTAAGAAAAAAGTGTTGTAATCTCTCTAAAGTTAGTGTGTCTCTTCCTCTTAGAGTTAGAAGGTTTCTAAGGGAGGAGTGAGGTCTAAAAGAGAGAGGTATAAAATGTTCTCTCCTTAGCCTATAAAAAAAAGAGAGTTGTAAGGGTAGTTGATCTTCGCCCATTGGAAAGAAGATCAGTAGTGAAAGCCGATGGCCTTAAGTGAAGAGGAATCGAGAGTGGACATAGGTTGGGACAATCGAACAATTATAAAATCAGGTTTACATTTACTTTATGCTTTTCATTTACATTCCAAACTAATTTCTTACTCTCACTACGCTCATTATACTTTCATATGATTTTAAGTTAAACATATTTTCGATACAGCTTTATCGAACAAAGTTTCCAAATCGACGTAAGTTTTACAAAAGTACTAATTCACCCCCCTCCTCCCCCCCCCTCTTAGTGTTGATTTCAGTCCGAACACTAGGCCACTACATCGTAGTCCCCAGACGATATAGGAGAATCCAATCCTTTGGACCTATTTGTCCTCAGTTATTGTATACCTACAGTCCCTTATCCATCTAATATCCTATATACTATACACCAGGCATGGTGCTTTTAGGCCCATATGGTTTCTCGAGTCTTACTCTAATCGAATTCTCTCAAAGAACTCTTTCTCTCTCAATTCGAATGATCTTGGCTAAGGATTTGTTTAAACAAGAATACATGAGATATTTCTCTCATGATACCGAGAGTGGATGATCCTCTATTGACACTCAATAGCCCTCATAAGGTTGGCTACCTCTCCCAATGACTAGTTGTGTTGGATCTGAAACTTCCAAACCTATAAGTCTGGTATCAAATGTAGAAAATTCTTGGGGGCGATATCACATGCATAGCGGAAGAACAAAAAAACAAAATCCCCAAATTCCTCAATATGTGTTCGTCGTCGTGTGAAGATTGGTGCACAAAATTTGTGAAACTTAAAACTGCATATAAGATAGATTGTGTTATCTAGGGAGATCGTATATCCTTGAATCCCTACAGATCTCTAGGAGAGGGTGAAGGAGGTTAAGTGTTCTCCTCTTTAGTGGTAATCCATACAGTAAGACTACGATGACGCTCCTCAAAACTCCAAGTCTGCTTTGAGGAGGAGAAGGGGAGGAGAATAAGAGAGACAAACCAAAAAGACTCTGGCCTATGAACCATTGATTCCCTCCTATTTATAGAGGTCTCCTATCAACTTAACCCTAATGGATCCTGCCTTATTGGGTATTGGATCTTTATCCAACTTCCCAAGCCTCTTAGATTAGTGGATCTCTATCCAATAATCTCTCATGGGCTTTTATTGGATCTTATCCATATGATCCAATAATTCAAGGGCTTATTGGATATCCAATAAGATTGGGGCTCCAACAAATATCTCATTTTCGAACTCTACTCATCGCAATGCCTACCATATATATGTGACCCTTTAGGCCTAATATCGAGCTAGCCATGAGTCATATCTGTCAGAACTTTTTTGTTTAAGAGAATTATTATCTCTATAATAATTCACTTGACTCATCAACTACGGACGTACTAGGCCAGTACGTCGTAGTCCCCAAACGATATAAGGAAATTCAATCCATTGGATCTATTTTTCTTTAATTACCATATACCTATAATCCCTCATCTATCTAATATCCCAGAGACCGTATACCGGGCATGGTGCTATTAGACCCATATGGTTTGTACTCGAGTCTCTCTTTAATTGGATTCTCTCAAAGAATTCTTTCTCTCTCAATTTGAATAATCCTAGCCAGGGATTTGTTTGAGCAAGAATACCTGGGACATTCCTCTCATGACGTCGAGAGTGGATGATCCTCTATCGATACTCAATAGTCCTCGTAATGTTGGCTACCACTCCCGATGACTGGTTGTGCTAGATCTGAAACCTCTAGACCTATAAATCCAGTATCAAAGAGTGGAGTACTCATACATGACATCCTTGGTGTCTCAAGTCTAAGGACCAGATGCACCACTAAGACTACAGAATCGCTGTTTGACAATAAGGCATTATCAATCATCTAGCATTCCGTAAGCGGATCAATTAATGAACTCATTCTCCAATGAGCACTTATACTGTATCCCTAGTATCCCCACATGAGCAGCTATGAGACCAGCTACATCGATCATATGGACGAGTATATAGCACACTAATCTGTCCGGTTATCTTGATGTCCCTCTCGAGTAACTTATAAACGGGATTATTTAGGATCTGTATTTAAAGGTGAATCGGTTTCATTATCGTGATATCATCACGATCTGATTCCCATTGCATAGACCCATGAACATCACAATATATTCAAGCACTATTTAATATAAAGTGATAAAATGTCAATATAATAATAAATAAAAAAATACATATCAACTCACATATGTCATCACTCACGTGATTGCCTTGTAGGACACCTATGACTAGCATCAAAGAGTGGAGTACTCATACAAGACATCCTTGATGTCTTAAGTCTAAAGATCAGGTATACTACTTGGATGACAGAATCATTGTTTGATAATGAGGTATCATCAATCATTCAGCATTCCGTAAGCGGATCAATCAGTGAGCTTATTCTCCAATGAGCACCTACATTGTAGCCTTAGTGTCCCCACACAAGCAGCTATAAAACCAATTGCCTCCATCATATGAGTGGGTATATAGCACACTAGTCTATCCGGTTAACTCATTCTTGAGTAACCTATGACTAGGATTATTTAGGGTCTGTATTTAAAGGTGAATCGGTCTCATTATCGTGATCTCATCACGATCCAATTCCTATTACACAGATCCATGGACATCATAATATACTTATGCATCAAATAATATAAAGTGAGAAAATATCATAATAATAATAAGTAAAATACTGCATGTCATATCACACGTGTCATAACTCATGTGATTGGCTTGTAGGGCACCTATGACTAGTAGTTAGATCTACCTTTATTGACTTTTAGTATTAAATCATTTATAATTCCTTTAGGAACTCAAACTAATTTATGAGAGCTATAATTTTTAAATAAACATGTATAAGCATAATGACCACATCTTCCATAAAAATTACACTTAACTTTAAGGGGAACATATAATGTGGGTCCTTTTACAAATATAATTGACTTTTGTTGAGTGTTGCTACTTATGAAGCTAATTTCTTCCTTTCTATGTACATAACCTTTGTAAGTAAGAATCATGTTTAATGATTTGTTTCTAATTTTAAATTTTTTTAATATTTGTTGTGACAATATATTTTCCTTTTTGAACGAGTCTAACTCTTTACATTTAATGCAAGATATTAACAAGCAATTGTCATACTCATTTTTCAATTTTTCAAATTCATTGGAGAGAGATACATGATCCTTTTTTAGTAATTTATATTTCTTACTGATTATTTTGAGTTCATCATATAAGTTATGAAATACATCAAGCAATAAAGATGTTTTAGTTGTGTCACATACCTCATTACTGAAAGCCATTAATGTATAATTTGCTACTTCATCTTCATTTGTTTACTCTTCATCTTCTGATACACTTGATTCATTCTAAATTACCTTGAGTGTTTTCTTTTTTTTTGTGCTAGTATCTTCTTCTTCAGTTATGAATACTCATTTTAAAGTATCTTGGCTTTTTGCATTCATAACAAATAATTAGATTTTTATCTTACAGAATTTGTTTTGTTGCTTTCATGAATTTTTTTAAATTTTCTTGTGGGGAGTGCTAAGTCATCAGCATCACTTTCAGCTTTTGTTCGAGTGGTCTTCTTTGATTTTAAGTGTAATATTCTTCATATTCTTTGAAAGGTTTTCCTCTTATTCATCATGTATCTTACAAAGTTATTTCATAGGTCATTAATGATCCTATGAGTTCTTTAAGAGGAAAGTTGTTCAAGTGCTTTACTTCTTAAATTGTAATTACCTTTGGATCTCAACTTTTTGGAAGAGACCTTAAAATTTTATTAACCAATTCAATATTAGTATAACATTTATCAAGAGCTTTCAAACCATTGACAACATCCGTAAAATAATTGTATATGTCACCAATGGTTTCACTTTATTTCATTCTAAATAATTCATAACTTTGTACTAAAAGATTAACATAATATTCTTTTATTCTATTTGTGCCTTCATAAGTAACTTCAAGTATGTGTCAAATATCATGTGTAGTTTCACATATAGAAATATGATTAGATTCATTTTTATCTAAAGAACAAAATAAACATTTATACCTTTAGCATTTAAAGAAAATATTTTCTTCTCAAGATCATTCCATTTATTTATTAGTTTAAAGGATTTTTGAAAATCAAACTTAACAACATTCCATAGATCAAAATCTATAGAAATTAAGAAAATGTACATTCATGGTTTCCAATACATATAGTCCATCCCATTAAACATAGAAGGATGAGTGATAAAGTGACAATCTTGATTGCTAGAAAAGTCATTAAATCTCTCTTGGGTGTTAATCCAACTAAGAGAACTAGGCTTTGATACCAATTGTTGTTGGGAAATCTTTGGGGGTAACATCACATGCGCAGCAGAAGAATAGAAAAGAAAATCCTCAATTTCCCGAAGATTTATTCATCATCGTGCGAAGATTGGTGCTCAAAATTCATAAAATAGAAAACTGCATATAGTAAAAATTGTGTTACCTAGGGAGATCGTATATCCCTGAATCCCTGCAGATCTCTAAGAGAGGGTGCAGGAGGTCAAGCGCCCTCCTCTCTAGCAGTGATCCACATAGCAGGGCTGTTGAATCTCAAATTTTGATGATAAAATCAATTGGTAAAATATTTGATCTAATCCTTTGCTTAGATATGTGTGCAGGATTAACCACGATTTCAGAAAGACGTAAAGCAGATGTTGTGCCGGAGTCAAGATCGAGATCACGTTGGGAGTTCAAGAGTTCACTGGAACTCCGAACGTTCGTCGAAACTCGCCAAGAAAATCGTCATAAAGTCTAGGAGCTTGCTGGGAGTCCGTGGAACATTGCTAGGAGTTCATCGGATGTTCATCGGAAATACGTCGGAAGCTCACTGGAAGAGCAATTGACACACCGGAACAAGATGCACTGTAATCATGTCTTAGTTATCGTAGTTAGAGAGTAAATTAAGTTAGGATTGGGAGGTAATCTCACTAAATTAATTAGGGGGCCAACTGGGCCCTTAGTTAGGCTGGTTTGGGTCAGATTCAAGGCCCAACCAGGTTACTCAAAAGATGGCTAGCGGTGGCACCGCCTGGAAAGCAATGCCCCAGGATATCTGGGCCGTAGGGCGGTGGTACTGCTGGAAGTTATTACTGCCAGTGGTGGTACCGCCCCTGGTCAGGCAGTGGTACAACCTAGTGTCAGGTGTCAAGTGGTAGTACTACCCAGTAATGGTAGTGGTACTGCTAGTACCCCAGAAATCCGGGATGAGACCCTTTTTGGCTCCATTTTTGAAAGCCATTAGGGCCTATAAAAACTCCACCCTTTCTACATGAAAGGGCATGAAACCTATTGGGATAATCGTGAGTTCTTGAGCCTTAAAGTGTTGTAAAAGTGAAGAGTTCTCTTCCTTCATCTCTTGGCCTTATAACTATCCAAAAAAGAGGAGTGAGACTTGTAAGGGTTGTCTCCGAAACCCGACAAAAGGAGAAAAACTATAAAAGATGGTTGGCCTTCACCTATTGAAGGAAGGCCTTTAGTGGACACCGATGACCTCGTTGGAGGAGGAATCCGAAAGTGGATGTAGGTCACATTGATTGAACCACTCTAAAACTCGGTTTGCATTTACTTTGAGCAACTTTCTTTTATAGCAAACTACCTCTCCTCCTTACTGTGTTTTAACTACATCTACATACACTTTCACGTAAACACCTTCTGAGATTGGCTTTAATCGTATGAAGACTTTACAAAACCGATGCTTTTCATTTGTACAATTTACATTACTACAAATCACCTTAGTCTTATCTTGCACTTTCAAGAAAGCTTTCAAGTTCAAATTCTTTCCAAAACGGATAAAATCGAAACCATTCTTGTCGCAATCGGTTTTAATTGAAACAAGTAATTTGAAATAGTAAAAGTTTTCCAATGCACTAATTCACCCCCCCTCTTAGTGCCGCTCTTGATCCTAACAATTGGTATCAGAGCAAGGTTCACTCTCGTTTGGTTTAAAACCCAAGTGAGATGGCATTTGCCAGTAACCAAGAGGGTCAATCAATTACATGTCTGCCCATGTTCAATGGGACAGATTACACATATTGGAAAACTAGAATGAGGATCTTCCTCATTTCAATGGATTTTGAGCTTTGGAACGTTGTCGAAAATGGTTTTCAAAAGTCTTTTCTTCCAATAAATGATTGGAATGAGTTGGAGAAGAAGACTTTCACTTTAAATGTCAAGGCTATGAATGCCTTGTTTTGTGCATTAGATAAAAATGAGTTTAATCGAGTATCAATTTGTAAAATGACTTTTGATATTTGGCACATTAACCCTTAATCCTAACCCTAATTACATGCAAACTATGAAATTAAGATAGTCCTAAGCAAATTTTTAATCGACAACATCGAGTTTCCTTTCGGCAAGCTTTCCGGTGAACTTCCGGCAGACTTCCGATATACCCTCGGATTTCTTTCAGCAGACTCCCAATAGGCTCCCGGTCTTGTGGTGAGTTTAACGAATCTTTGGCAAGTATTCAAACCTTCTCAGTGATCTCTGTGAACCTTCGACGTTCTTTCCGGTGGACCTCCGAAAACTTCGGCAAGTCCCCGATTCCTTCTCGGTTGGTTCCGGCTGCACTTCCGACGATTCTTTAGACTTTCGGCGAACTCTTGAATACCCATCGAACTTGACTCCGGTAGACTTATTTTATGTCTTCAAGCTATCGTAGTTAATTTTGCACACTTAACTCAATAATATGGATTAGATCAATTAACCCATCAATTAACTTCATCATCAAAATCCGAGATTCAATAATCTCCCCCTTTTTGATGATGACAATCAATTGATAGCAGAGTTAATCATAACTCCCCCTATCTATATGCCATATTATGAGAAGATAAAAACACTTGAATTCAATCTCTTTGAATTCAAGCCTAAACCGATAAGTTCTATCCGTTGAACTTATCATTATTCTTAATTAGCATGAGCAAATATGAAACTTCGTATTTCTCATAATTTCAAAGAATGAAAATTATTTTCAAGTTGAATGATAAAAGACAATTATCATTTCACAAGAATTAATAATAATATGAAATTTCAACATAAATCTTATGATATAAATGCAAGGCATGATTTCATATGATCATGAGATGATACGACAACCAATCTAAAAACTTTCATATGGGATATTCTCAAAAAGTTTTACGATGATTTTAAGGAATATAATGCATATAAGATATTTTTCATTGCATTATACAACATATAAGCTATTGCAATACGATACATGAATATAACGCATATAAGATATTTGTCATTGCATTATACAACATATGAGCTATTCCGATATATATAAGTCATGCTAATTTCATATTTGCACAAGTCATCAATCTTTTGCTTATTCTTCTCCTCCTTTGTCATCAACAAAAAGGAGATGAGGTTTCAAGCATAAAACTTGGGATCATTGAAGCCATTCATAAAATCATCTTAAAAAGAATCTTGAAAAGGAGATGGCAAAATTGACAAAGTTTGGCATTAAGATCAATCAGTTAAGGAAGACATCAAATCATCAAAATGTTGACAAAAAGAAACATCTAACATCATATACTAGGGTAATGCAAACGTATGTCAAGGTAGTATAGAGGTTTATAATAATAAGAAAACACATCGATTATTCCTTAGGAGGAATTCCAGAATTCCTATACATAACATCTATCTTTTGGTTCATCTATCGTAGTTCCCTCAAAATTTCAATTTGCTGTAATTGGATTTGCTCTTGTTGTGATTTGAGTTGCTCTTGTTGTGTTTTGATTTGATTTAATTTTGCCATAATGAGATCTTCAGAAGATGAAGCAGGATCTGGTTCTGAGGGTGCTGCACCAAAGGGACTAGGAGGAGGGGATTCATTTCTCCTAAGAATGGGTGTTTCAGGGTGTTCTACTGGTGGGGGAATTGGATTAGTCCTTCTAGGTTGCCTAATACATATACCATTGCTAAAAGTGCACCTAAGTCTCTTGAGTAGGTTTCTATTGATAGTGTTAAATCAATCGACCTAGATTATTTCTTCATCGGGTGAGACACAAATATTATAGGCAAGTATTAATCGAGTGATTAACCCCCCATATGGTAACATTGAGTCTTTAGCTATTATGTCCTACATATGTTGCTGGATGAAGTATCCAAAATAATTATTTTGATCGGTCATAATCCAATACATAGTACTTAACTCTATTTGACTAATCTTATCATGATGAAATTATTTAGGAAGTAGGATGCTTTTCATGATGTGATGAAGAAGTTTAGAGTTAAAAGACAACAAGTGCTCGCAACTTTTGGGAATTATGCCTAGGTTCAGATTTGCAAAAATAGTTTCTAAGGCTTCGGAGTTGGTTGCTCTAATTTCATTGATATCCCATGTACTTCTAAAATAACAACCCCTATCCTTTTCGGTAATTCCAATTAATTCACATATAGTGCTATCAAAGATTTGAATTTGTGTTCCTAAGAGGTAAGTAGTTAAGCTATCATTGTCCACACTTAAGTTTGCATAAAATAACCTAACCAACCTATGATAAATTGGTTCATTGATTTGTAGGAGAGATAAGACATCTAAATTTGCAAACCATCTAATGGGTTCTAGATTTCCAAGTTCATCTAGATCAACATGTTTGCCCTTATGTATTGTTCTTATTTCGAAATTAGGAAACGTAAGAGCTACTTCATTAGATCTAAAGAGGATTTGGTCATAGGAATCTCCTTCCACCCTTTTCCCTTTGGTTCTTGAGGATCTTTTAGGAGCCATATCTAATCATGATGATAGATCAAGAGAGATTTATAAAGAATAGGCCAAATAATGAGAGGAAGAAAAAAAATTTTAGATCTTACCTTATGTAAATTTCCTTAGGAGGTAGAGAGCTTGATCCAAGAAGAACCCCTCTCTTAGGCTTCTAGAGGCTTAGAATGAGAGTGAGAGAGGTTTAGAGGGTTTTGTGGGAGTGCTAGGGAGGGTTCTCACGGGTTGGGGGTAGTTCCACCGCCGACCCTAACTCCCCCTATTTATGTGGTTTCTCGGTCGGTGCCACCGCCAACCGAGCGGTGCCATTGCTTAGGGACTGAGCGCCTAGGCGGTGCTACCGCCGGTTCTAGCGGTGCCACCGCTGGTGTGCAAAAAATGATTTTTCCCTCCTTTTTTTTTTCAGAAGTGTTTGATTCAAGATAAGATAGTTTCTTAGATCACTCCTTAAGATCCCATTCAAAATCGAAAAGGAAGAAGTCAAATCCATGAAAACCGAAAAGAGGATGAAAATTTTAGAAAATATATAGAATCAAGCTCATTCACAAGGACAATTCAACATGCCTAATTCTCTTCTAATAAAGTCAAATTGATCTTCATTTAAGGCTTTTGTGAGTCCGCTAATTGATGCTTTATATCAATAAATTCTAGAATGACATTATTATTATTGACATGATCTTGTATAAAGTGATATCTAATGTCAATATGCTTAATTCTAGAGTGTTGAATTGGATTTTTGGTTAGACAAATGACACTTGTATTATCACATTTTATGGGAATGTTCTTTAAGTAAATTTCATAGTCTTCCAACGTATTCTTCATCAAAACAACTTGTGCACAACATGCACTTGCAGCTATGTATTCGGCTTCCGCCGTAGATAGTGTAACCGAATTTTGTTTCTTGGAAGTCTAAGAAACAAGTGCATATCCTAAAAATTGACATGTTCCAGATGTGCTTTTTCTATCTATCCTGCATCCGCCAAAATCGGCATCTACATAAGCTATTAAATCAAATTTATCGGATTTCAGATACCATAATCCTAAATTAGGAGTTCCTTTAAGATATCTAAAGATTCTTTTAACACTTTTAAGATAAGACAATTTAGGATTAGCTTGAAATCTAACGCAAAGTCCTACACTAAACATGATATCCGGTCTAGTTGCGGTGAGATAAAGTAAACTACCAATCATTCCTCTATATGTTTTTTGATCAAAGTTTTCACCACTTTCATCCATGTCTAACTTAGTGGAAGTACTTATAGGAGTATTTATAGCTTTTGAACCATCTATGTTAAATCATTTTAACAATTCTAATGTATATTTAGATTGATTAAGAAATATACCATTACTAGCGCCTAGGCGGTGCTACCGCCGGTTCTAGCGGTGCCACCGCCAACCGAGCGGTGCCATTGCTTAGGGACTGAGCGCCTAGGCGGTGCTACCGCCGGTTCTAGCGGTGCCACCGCCAACCGAGCGGTGCCATTGCTTAGGGACTGAGCGCCTAGGCGGTGCTACCGCCGGTTCTAGCGGTGCCACCGCCAACCGAGCGGTGCCATTGCTTAGGGACTGAGCGCCTAGGCGGTGCTACCGCCGGTTCTAGCGGTGCCACCGCCAACCGAGCGGTGCCATTGCTTAGGGACTGAGCGCCTAGGCGGTGCTACCGCCGGTTCTAGCGGTGCCACCGCCAACCGAGCGGTGCCATTGCTTAGGGACTGAGCGCCTAGGCGGTGCTACCGCCGGTTCTAGCGGTGCCACCGCCAACCGAGCGGTGCCATTGCTTAGGGACTGAGCGCCTAGGCGGTGCTACCGCCGGTTCTAGCGGTGCCACCGCCAACCGAGCGGTGCCATTGCTTAGGGACTGAGCGCCTAGGCGGTGCTACCGCCGGTTCTAGCGGTGCCACCGCCAACCGAGCGGTGCCATTGCTTAGGGACTGAGCGCCTAGGCGGTGCTACCGCCGGTTCTAGCGGTGCCACCGCTGGTGTGCAAAAAATGATTTTTCCCTCCTTTTTTTTTTCAGAAGTGTTTGATTCAAGATAAGATAGTTTCTTAGATCACTCCTTAAGATCCCATTCAAAATCGAAAAGGAAGAAGTCAAATCCATGAAAACCGAAAAGAGGATGAAAATTTTAGAAAATATATAGAATCAAGCTCATTCACAAGGACAATTCAACATGCCTAATTCTCTTCTAATAAAGTCAAATTGATCTTCATTTAAGGCTTTTGTGAGTCCGCTAATTGATGCTTTATATCAATAAATTCTAGAATGACATTATTATTATTGACATGATCTTGTATAAAGTGATATCTAATGTCAATATGCTTAATTCTAGAGTGTTGAATTGGATTTTTAATCCAGTGTTAATTTGTAATCCTAAAAAAGGCTAATTCTCCCATTAGGCTCATTTCAAATTCATGACTCATACATTTGGCAAATGATTCACATAGTGATTCATCCGAAGAGCCAAAAATAATATCGTCAACATAAATTTGAATAATAAAAAAATTATTTTCAAAATATTTGATAAATAATATAGTATCAACCTTGCCTTTTGTGAAACTATTTAAAATAAGAAAGGAACTAAGTCTTTCATACCAAGCTCTAAGAGCTTGTTTTAAGCCATAGAGAGCCTTAGTCAATTTAAATATATGATTAGGAAGAAGAGAATTTTCAAATCCGGGAGATTGTGTAATATACACTTCTTCGAAAATAAAACCATTCAAGAAAGCACTTTTGACATCTATTTGAAATAGTTTAAAATCATTACTACTAGCATAGGTAAGGAGTATTCTAATGACTTCTAATCTTACCATAGGAGTGAAGGTATCTTCATAGTCGATACCTTCTTCTTGGTGGAAACCTTTGGCCACTAGTCTAGCCTTGTTTCTAATCACGATATTGCATTTGTCTTGCTTATTTCTAAAGACCCATTTAGTACCAATGGCTAAATGGTCGCTAGGTCTAGGAACAAGCTTCCATACCTCATCCTCTCAAATTGGTTTAATTCCTCTTGTATTGCAATAACCAATGAATCATCTTTCAAGGCTTTGTCAATGCATTTAGGTTTAATTTGAGAAAGGAAGGTGACATTAGCACAAAAATTCTTGAAGGAAGAACAAGTTTGAACCCCTTTTGATGTATCTCCTATAATTAGCTCCTTTGGATGGAGCATCTACATACTTCTATTCCTTAGGTAAGGAAATTTCGGAAGAAGATGTATCAAAGTTGCTATTTTGAGGAGGGGGTTCATTTAAATTCAAATTATCAAAACCAAGATTATCATCAAAATCATTTTTCTTTAACTCAGAAATTTTATTAAAAACTACATAAATAAACTCTTCTATAACTAAGGTTCTTTTGTTAAAAACACAAAGCCTTAGAAACGGAAGAGTAACCAAGAAAGATGCCTTCATCAGATTTAGCATCAAATTTTCCCAAGGCATTATTTTCATTCAAAATAAAGCATTTACAACCAAAAACTTTAAAGTAAGAAACATTTAGTTTTTTGTTATTCCATAATTCATAGGGAGTTTTTGATAGAGATGGTCTTATTAGAACTCTATTCATGACATAGCAAGCTGTATTAACGGCTTCGGCCCAAAAATACTTAGGTAGACTATATTCATTTAACATGGTTCTTGCCATTTCTTGTAGATTTCTATTTTTTCTTTCAACTACCCCATTTTGTTGAGGATTTCTCAAAGTGGAGAAGTTGTGGTTATATCCATTTTGAAAGTTACGGTTTTGAAATTCGCCACCATGATCACTCCGAATTGATGAAATCATGAAGCCTTCTTCGTTTTGAGTAAGTTTACAAAATTTAGAGAAACATTTGAAATAATCACTTTTATGAGCCAAGAAATAGGTCCAAGTGTATCTAATATAGTCATCTACAATTACGAAGGCATATTTGCTTCCTCCTAGACTCGTTGTGTCAATTGGTCCAAATAAGTTTAAATGGATCAATTGCAATGGTCTAGTGGTGCTAATTTGATTTTTTGGTTTGAAACTAGTTTTTAATTATTTTCCTAGTTGACAAGCATCACACACTTTGTCCTTAACAAACTTCATATTGAGAATCCCTCATACTAACTCTTTAGATGAAATCATAGATATTAGTTTCATACTTGCATAGCCTAATCTCTTATGCCAAAGCCAAGCATCATCATTTAAAGTGGAAAAGTATATTTCATTATTAAGTTCATCAAGGTTGATAGTGTAGACATTATTTTGTTTTAAGGCAATCATTGATATGTTATTGTTTGGTTTTCAATAATGCACACATTAGATTCAAATCTAACGATGTAACCTTTATCGCATAATTGACTAATGCTTAAGAGATTATGTTTTAATCCATCAACTAGCAACATATCATCAATTGAAAAACTTAATTTGTTACCTATGGTTCCCTTGCCAATGATTTTACCTTTGTTGTTGTCTCCGAAGGTGACATACCCTTCTTCTTTGCTAGTGAGCATAGAGAAATAAGATGGATCTCCGGTCATATGCCTTGAGCATCCACTATCAAGATACCATCTCTTACTCCTAACTTGTGAGTTTGTCTACAAAAGAGGATGGTATTTAGATACCCATTTGATTTTGGGTGTCTCAAAAATTGATCGACTAATTTTGTTATTTATCATTGAATTATCTATAGTTCCTTTAGGAACTCATATTAACTTATGTGGACTAATTTTTTTAAATGAACATTTGTAAACAACATGTCCGGATTTACAACAAAAGTTGCATTTCAAATGAGGTGAAACATGTAATGTGGGTCCTCTAATGAAGGTGGTAGGATTTTGGTGAGATCCTCTCATAAAACCAATTCTACTTCTATTTGTGATATGACCCTTGTTTGCAATGATCATGTCTAAGCCTTTGCTACTGACCGTAAACTTGTTCAAGGTCCCTTTAAGTAGCAAATTTTTATTTTTTATTGTTTCTAAGTATTCACACTTAGAGCATGGAGGAGTTTGAAGACTATCAAGCCTATTTTGTAGTAAGGCATGCTCTTTCTTTAATAGATTGAACTTCTTACTAATAGTTCTACACTCATCAAATAATTCGTGAAAAGCGATAGAAAGTTCATCGAAAGATAAATCTTCATTAATTAAATCATATACCTCTTCTCCTAAAGCCATTAGCGTGAAGTTTGCCTCCTCTTATTGCTAGCTTCTTCATTCTCATAATCACTTGAATCATCCCAAGTCATTTTTAAAGTTTTCTTCTTCTTCGGTTGCTTCTTCTTGGCTTGGGGGCATTCATTTTTGAAGTGCCCCAGCTTCTTGCATTCGTAGCATATTACTTGGTTCTTTTTATGTTCAAGTTTATTTTTGGTGTTATTTTTAAATTTGTTCTTTCTTATAAATTTTTAAAATTTTTGAGTTAAAAGTGCAATGTCATCGTCACTGTCCTCATCACTTGATGTTCCTTTCAAGTGGTCTTCTTGAGTTATAAGTGTCATATCCTTCCTGTTCTTTGGAAGGGGGTTCTCGAGCTCTTCATGAGCATGGCACGTCATTTTGTAGGTCATTAGAGACCCAATAAGTTCTTCGAGAGGAAATGTTTTAAGGTCCTTGGCCTCTTGAATGGCCGTAACTTTTGGATCCCAACTCTTTGGAAGAGATCTTAAAATTTTAGTTACTAGTTTAAAGTTAGAAAAATCTTTACCAAGAGCTTTGAGTCCATTGATGACATCCGTGAAACGGGTGTACATGTCTCCAATGGACTCATTTGGTTTCATTTGGAAAAGTTCGTAAGAATGCACAAGAATGTTGATTTTGGACTCTTTCACTCGGCTAGTGCCTTCATGAGTGACCTCAAGAGTTCTCCAAATATCAAAAGTCGAATCCCAAATCGAAACGTGATTAAATTCATTTTTGTCAAGTGCACAAAACAAGGCATTCATAGCCTTTGCGTTTAAAGCAAAAACCTTCTTCTCCGATTCATCCCATTCACTCATCGGAAGAGAAGATTTTTGAAATCCATTTTCGACAATAGTCCAAAGCTCAAAATCCATAGAAATAAGGAAGATCCTCATACGAGTCTTTCAATACGTGTAATCCGACCCATTAAACATAGGCGGACGTGTAATAGAGTGACCCTCTTCTATGCCGGAGTAAGCCATCTCTCTTGGGTATTAAACCAAATATGAGAGTGAGCCTCGCTCTGATACCAATTGGTAGGATCGGAGCGGCATTAAGAGGAGGGGGTGAATTAGTATAGTGGATTAAAACTCGTAAGTTTGAAATCGATTTTGTAAATGTATAGAGATTTCGATTCGACGAAGGATGACTTAGTAAAGATAGCTCAAGTAAAGGAAGTTAAGAATAGGGAGATGAAAACTAAAAGTTTGCTACTAAGTAAATAAATATTTTAGAAAGTTAAATACTTACACATTCAAGGAACACCACAATTTAAAGTGGTTCGGTCAGATGACCTACATCCACTTACGAAGCCTTCTTCGATGAGGCTCCCAACTTCCACTAGCAAATCACTATGAAGGGGAAGGACCAAATACCCCTCTTACAACATTTTTACAAGTGGTTCACACTCTTGCAGATTTTTCAAAGAGAAAGAGGGAGGTGAACACTTAAGCTATTGAAAACAAGACTTTGCTAAAGCTTTTTCTCAATTTCTAACTTCTCAAAAAGGTGTCTTCTCCACTGAGAATTGAGAGGTATTTATAGACCCTAAGAGGATTCAAATTTGGGCTCCAAATTTGAATTACTTTTGGGTTCCCGGAGCTGGCGGTGCCACCACCTGTCAATGTCACATTGACCGTGTACTAGCGGTGCCACCGCTTGTCGGTGGCGGTGCCATTGCCTGTCAATTTTCACATTGATAGTGTACTGGCAGTGCTACCACTGGAACTCATGGGTTTTGGGCGGTGCCATCGCCCGACCTTTCGGGTTCTGAGCGGTGCCATCGCCCGACCTTTTGGATCACTGATTGGGCTCCAAATTTGGCCCAAACCAGTTCAAATTCGAGCCCAATTGGCCCCTAATCAGGTTATAGGATTAACTCTTAATCCTAACCCTAATTACATATAAACTATGAAATTAAGACATAGTCCTAAGCAAAATTTTAACCGGCAACATCGAGTTTCCTTCCGACGAGCTTTCCGGTGAACTTCCGGCAGACTTCCGATACACCCTCGGATTTCTTCTGGCAGACTCCCAACAGGCACCCGGTCTTGTGGTGAGTTCAACGAGTCTTTGGCAAGTATCCAAACCTTCTTGGTGATCTCCGTGAACCTCCGACGATCTTTCCGGCGGACTTCCGAAAACTTTGGTAAGTCCCCGATTCCTTCTCGGTTGGTTCTGGCAGCACTTCCGATGATTCTTCGGAGTTTCGGCGGACTCTCGAACACCCATCGAACTTGACTCCGGTAGACTTGCTTTATGTCTTCAAATTATCGTAGTTAATCCTGCACACTTAACTCAATAATATAGATTAGATCAATTAACCCATCAATTGACTTCATCATCAAAATCCGAGATTCAACAATAATGACCTAAGAAATGACATATAAAGCTCATGAAGAGCTTGAGGACACCCTTCCAAAGAACTGGAAGGATATGGCATTGAGAACACAAGAAGACCACTTGAAAGAAAACACAAGTGATGAGGACCTTAATGAAGACTTAGCATTTTTAACAAGAAAATTTAAAAAATTTATAAGAAGAAATAAATTTAAAAATGACACTAAAAATAAATTTGAACCCAAGAAAGATCAAGTAATATGCTATGAATAAGAAGCCAGGACACTACAAGAGTGAATGTCCCCAAGCCAAGAAAAAGACACCAAAGAAGAAGGCTCTCAAAGCAACATGGGATGACTCAAGTGCATCCGAAGAAGAGGAACCAACCAACACCGAGCAAGTTGCTCACTATGCAATAATGGCCATTAGAGATGAGGTAAAAAGTTCAATTGATGCAAATTTATCATTTAATGAACTATTAAATGCTTTTCATGATTTATTTGATGAATGCAAATCAATTAGTAAAAAATATAAATTATTAAAAAAGAAACATGATTCTCTTGTTAGTGATTTCAATAAATTAAAAATTGAGCATAATGATAGTTTAGCTCCATGTACGAAATGCCATAAAGTATAAACACTTAGAAAGGAAAACTTGCTACTCAAAGATACCTTAGAAAAATTTAAGGTTGGTAGCAAGTCCTTGAACATGATCCTTGCCAATAAGGGTCACGTTCATAAAAGAAGTGGAATCGGATTTGTAAGTAACTCTCACCAAAATCCAACCACCTTTGTTAAAGGCCCTATCTTACATATTTCACCCCAAAACAAATGCAACTTTTGTTGCAAACTTGGACATATAGCTTATCATTGTCCATTTAAAAAGTGTAGTCCACACAAATTGATTTGGGTTCCTAAAGGAACCGTAAAAAACTCTATGCAAAATGATAAGTTAAGTCGATCAGTTTTTTAGGCACCCAAGGTCAAATGGGTACTTAAAAATCATCCTCTTTTGTAGAAACGTATACCATCACAAGCTAGGAGCAAGAGATGGTACCTTGATAGTGGATACTCAAGGAATATGACCGAAGATACATCTCAATTCCCTAAGCTCACTAGCCTAGACGAAGGATATGTCACCTTTGGAGACAATAACATGAGTAAAATCATTGGCAAAGGAACTATAGGTAACACATCCAACTTTTTTATTGAAGATGTGTTATTAGTTGATGGCTTAAAGTATAACCTTTTGAGCATTAGTCAATTCTGTGATAAAGGATATATTGTTAGATTTGAATCTAATGCTTGTATTATAGAAAAACCATACAAAAATACATCTATGATTGCTCTAAAACAAAATAATGTATACACTATCGACATTAATGATCTTTGTAATGAAATGTGTTTTTCGGTTTTAAATGATGATGCTTGGCTTTGGCATAGGAGATTAGGTCATGCTAGCATGAAACTAATCTCTCAAATTTCATCTAAAGAACTTGTAAGAAGAAATCCTCATATCAAGTTCGTCAAAGATAATATTTGTGATGCATGTCAACTAGGAAAACAAATAAAGGGTAGCTTCAAACCTAAGAACTAAATAAGCACCTCTAGACCTTTGCAATTAATCCATATGGACTTGTTCGGACCAATTTTGACATCAAGCCTAGGAGGTAGCAAATACGCATTTGTCATCGTGGATGATTATAGTAGATACACATGGACTTATTTTTTGGCTCACAAAAGTGAATGCTTTAGGTATTTCTCTAAGTTTTGCAAACTTGTTCAAAATAAAAAGGGTTTTATGATTTCGTCAATTCGAAGTGATCACGGTGGTGAATTTCAAAACCATGATTTCCAAGAATTTTATGAATCTAATGGATACAACCACAACTTCTCTACTCCAAAAAATCCTCAATAAAATGAAGTAGTAGAAAGAAAGAATAGAAATTTATAGGAAATGGCAAGAACCATGTTAAATGAACATAGCCTACCTAAATATTTTTGGACCGAAGCCATAAACACGGCTTGCTATGTCATGAATAGAGTTCTAGTAAGACCCTTACTTACCAAAACTCCTTATGAGTTGTGGAATAACAAAAAACCCAATGTTTCATATTTTAAAGTTTTTAGGTATAAGTGTTTTATCTTGAATGAAAAAGATGCCTTAGGAAAATTTGATGCTAAATCCGATGAAGAAATTTTTCTTGGCTATTATTCTATTTCTAAACCATTTCGTATCTTTAATAAAAGAACTTTGATTATAGAAGAATCTATTCATGTTGTTTTTAATGATGTTTCCAAAATTAAGAAAAATGATTTTGATGATGATGTAAATTTTGATGCTTTGAATTTAAATGAAACCCTTTCTCCATCTAGCAACTTGGATGCATCTACTTTCGAAACATCTTTACCCAAGGATTGGAAGTATGTAGATGCTCATCCTAATGAGCTAATCATAGGAGACACATCTAAAGGGGTTCAAACACGTTCTTCTCTTAAAAATTTTTGTGCCAATGCCGCTTTTCTCTCCTAAATGGAACCTAAATGCATTGATGAGGCCATGAAAGATGATTCATGGATCATTGCAATGCAAGATGAGTTAAATTAATTTGAGAGAAATGAGGTGTGGAGGCTTGTTCCTAGGCAAAATGACCATTTAGTTATAGGTACTAAAAGGCTCTTTAGAAACAAGCAAGATGAATCTGGTATCGTGGTTAGAAATAAGGCTAGATTAGTGGCCAAAGGTTTCAACCAAGAAAAAGGTATCGATTACGAAGAAACCTTCACTCTTGTGGCTCGATTAGAAACCATAAGAATGCTCCTTGCCTATGCTATTAGTAATAATTTTAAGTTGTTTCAAATGGATGTTAAAAGTACTTTTCTTAATGGCTTTATTTTCAAAGAAGTTTATGTTGAACAACCCCCTGGATTTGAGAATGATAATCTCCCTAATCATATGTTTAAATTGACTAAAACTCTCTATGAGCTAAAACAAGCCCCAAAGGCTTGGTATAAGAGACTTAGCTCTTTTCTTATTCTAAATAATTTCTCTAAAGGCAAGGTCGATACTACATTGTTTATCAAAAATTTTGAAAATAATTTTCTTATTATTCAAATTTATGTTGATGATATCATTTTCAGTTCTACGAATGAATCTCTATGTGAGTCATTTGCTAAGAGTATGAGTCATGAATTTGAAATGTGTTTGATGGGGGAATTAACTTTCATTTTGGGCTTACAAATCAAACAACTAAATAATAAAATATTTCTTAGTCAAATAAAATATGCTTTAGATTTGCTGAAAAGGTTTAATATGGATAGCTCAAAGGCTATCAACACTCTCATGAGCACCTTCACTAAGTTAGAAATTGATGAAAGTGGAGAAAGCTTTGATCAAAAAGCTTATAGGGGTATGATAGGAAGTTTACTTTACCTCACCGTAACTAGACCGGATATCATGTTTAGTGTAGGTCTTTGTGCTAGGTTTCAATCTAATCATAAGATATCTCATCTGAAAGCAGTTAAGAGAATTCTTAGATATCTTAAAGGTACCACTAATATAGGATTATGGTATCCAAAATCCGAGAACTTTGAATTAATTGCATATGTTGATGCGGATTTTGTCGGATGTAGATTAGATAGAAAAAGCACATCCGGAACATGTCAATTCTTAGGACACGCACTTGTTTCTTGGTCTTCCAAGAAATAAAACTCGATTGCATTATCTACAACCGAAACTGAGTACATTGCAGCAAGTGCATGTTGTACACAAGTTCTATGGATGAAAAATACTTTAGAGGACTATAAGGTTCATCTTAGAAACATTCCCATATAATGTGATAACACAAGTGCAATATGTTTAACAAAAAATCTCATTCAACACTCTAAAAGAAAATATATTGACATTAGGCATCACTTTATACGAGATCATGTCAATAATAATGATGTAATCTTAGAGTTTATTGATACAAAACATCAATTAGTCGATATCTTTATAAAACCCTTAAATGAAGAACAATTTGATTTCATTAAAAGGGAACTGGGAATGCTAAATTATCAAAATGTATGAATTTTATTTTTTAGACTTTTTCGCTAACAAGTTTACTCACTTGAATCATGAAACTCATAGTATATATTTTTACGTGTTTTGATACGATGAATTGATATGAATCATGAACTTATGATATGCATTTTACGAGTTTTGATGAGTTGATATGAATCGTTTGAAGCTTAGATATGAATCATTGTGTGAATGAGTAAATTTTGTGAGTATTGTTCACTGCTGTAGGCGGTGGCACCGCCCTAGCTGGAAGCTGTTGTAGGCGGTAGCACCCACCAGCTAGCGGTGCCATCGCCTGCAACCTACCCCCTTTATAAAATCAAGTTAGGGCCGGCGGTAGAACCGACCCCAACTCATTCTCCACTCCCCTAAATAGCTCCAAACCCACTCTCTCCCTCTAGTTGCTCAAAAATCCCTATTTTCTACTAGATCAAGGATCAATCTCCTATATCCTCTTGAAGATCACAACTAAGATATTCTCTAAATAGCATTGATTTCTCTTATGCATTATCTACTCTTGCTCATTATCTATCTTCATAATAACTATCTTTATGGGTTCTAGAAAATCCTCTAGGGACAAAGGAAAGAGAAGATTAGAAGAAAATTATGACTCCTTACTATTCAATTCTAATCAACATGCCCTAAAATTTTCATCCATAGAGTTTAGGCATGTTCATAAGGGGAAATATGTTAATTTAGAGGAATTAAGTGATTTAGAACTCATTCAATGGTTTGCTAATCTAGATGTTCTCCCAATCCTTCAAATTAGTGAACCTATCTACCCTAGGCTTGTTAGACTATTTTACAACAATCTACATGTAGATGAAAATGAAAGGGTATCAACCAATCTTTTAGGACATCATATACCTATAACGAATAAGTTGATTTGTAACCTCATAGGAATTACGGTGAAGGAAAATTATTGTTATTTTAGAGGACAATGGGATAAAGAACTAGTTGGAACCACTATGTTATGCCTTAGGAATTATTTTTGGTAATCCTAACTTATCTATTGTTCTAAAAAGTTGCGAACATTTACTACCATTTAGCACTAAAATGCTTTATCATATTTTGATAAGTATCATTCTCCCTAAATAATATCATCATGATGAGATAAGTCAAATAGAATTAGGTACCATGTATTAGATTATGAAAGGACACAATAACTGTTTTGGTTACCTAATCCAATAAAACATGATTGAAATATCAAAAAAAAAATGATGCTTCCATATGGTAGCCTAATCACTAGATTAATTCATGCTTATGACATAGCTATCCCACCTGACGAAGAGGTTATGAAATTAGATAAATTTAGTGTCATAAATAAAAACCTACTTCGACGGTTAAGATGAACGTTTAGAAATGGGATATGGGTTAGACTGCCTAGAAGAACTGATCTCCTGCCACCTGAACCAGAACCAGAAACACCAATTTTTAGGGGTAATCAATCTTCTCCACCTAGTCCCTTAGAGGCAACACCTTCAGAAGAGCATCCACCTCCCTCATCTATTGATAATATCGGGACTCGTATGGATCGATTTGAACGACGTCAAGATCGACTTGAATAATGCCAAGATCAGATTTTAACTGAGTTGCAGCAGATTCATCAACAACTAACTGCCTTATTTAGACACTGACTTTCCACCACCTGAATGACTTTTGTGTATGACTTTTTGTTGATGACAAAGGGGGAGAAGGATGAAAATCCCTCTTACGTACTTTGATGTTGTAATCTTGTTTCTATCTTGATGTTGTAGTCTTGTATTTACATTAGTGTTGTAATCTTCTGATTTGCATAAAGTTATGATACTAAGCATTACTAATGTGATCTCTTCAAATATGGTACTTTTATGATGCTGAAATTTTTTTTACACTATAATGCAGCAATATGCGCTTAATTCAAATTGTGTATCAAATTTTTAATATTATCAATCTTTGAATGTAGTAAGCATTAATGATGATATTTTATGCAAATAGTGATGAAAAGCTATGACGAAATATTTTATTATGCATAAAGTGATTATGCATTTGATATCTTGATAACTTGATGATACACAAATTTCGATCAAAGCTTGAATTCATAGTTGTGAATTCATGTTTATGTTTTTTCAAAATACGACATGTAGATAGGGGGAGTTATGATTAACTCCTTCACCAATTGATTATCATCATCAAAAAGGGGGAGATTGTTAAATCTTGAATTTTGATGATAAAATCAATTGGTAAAATATTTGATCTAATCCTTTGTTGAGATATGTGTGCAGAATTAACCACGATTTCAGAAAGACGTAAAGTAGGTGTTGTGCTGAAGTCAAGATCGAGATCACATTGGGAGTTCAAGAGTTCGCTGGAACTCTAGACGTTCATCGGAACTCACCAAGAAGATCGTCGTAAAGACTAGGAGCTTGCCAGGAGTCCACCGGAACATTGTCGAGAGTTCGTCGGATATTGGTCGGAAGTACGCTAGAAGCTCACCGGAAGAGGAATTGACGCACTGGAATAAGATGCACTATAATCATGTCTTAGTTATCATAGTTAGAGAGTAAATTAAGTTAGGATTGGGAGGTAATCCCACTAACTTAATTAGGGGGTCAATTGGGCCCTTAGTTGGGCTGGTTTGGGCCGGATTCAAGGCCCAACCAGGTTGCTGAAAAGATGGTTGGCGGTGGCACTGCTCGGAAAGCAATGCCCCAGGATATCTAGGCGGTGGTACCACCGGTAGTTATTGCTACCAATGATGGTACCGCCCAGTGTCAGGTGTCAAGCGGTAGTACTGCCCAGTAATGGCGGTGGTACCGCCAATACCCTAGAAATCTGGGATGAGACCCTTTTTAGCTTCATTTTTGAAAGCCATTGGGGCCTATAAAAACCCCACCCTTTCTGTATGAAATGGCACGAAACCTATTGGGATAATCTTGAGTTTTTAAGCCTTAAAGTATTGTAAAAGTGAAGAGTTCTCCTCCATCTCTTAGCCTTATAACCATCCAAGAAAGAGGAGTGAGACTTGTAAGGGTTGTCTCCTAAACCCGGCAAAAGGAGAAAAGCTGTAAAAGGTGGTTGGCTTTCGCCTATTGAAGGAAGGCCTTTAGTGGACGCCGGTGACCTCATCGGAGGAGGAATCCGAAAGTGGATGTAGGTCACATTGACCGAACCACTCTAAAACTTGGTTTGCATTTACTTTAAGCGACATTCTTTTATAGCAAACTGCCTCTCCTCCTTACTGTGTTTTAACTACGTCTACATATGCTTTTACGTAAACACCTTCCGAGATAGACTTTAATCGTACGAAGACTTTATGAAACCGATGCTTTTTATTTGTGCAATTTACATTACTACAAATCACCTTAGTCTTCTCTTGCACTTTCACGAAAGCTTTCAAGTTCAAATTCTTTTCAAAATGGATTAAATCGAAACCATTCTCGTCAGAATCGATTTTAATCGAAACAAGTAATTTGACATAGAGAAAGTTTTCCGCTGCACTAATTCATCCCCTCTCTTAGTGCCGCTCTTGATCCTAACAAGGGCTATGATGACACTCCTTAAAACTCCAAGTCTGCTCTAAAGTAGAGAGGTGGAGGAGAATAGGAGAGGCAAGCAAAGGCTCTAGCCTATGAACCACTAAATCCCTCCTATTTATAGAGGTCCCCTATCAAACTCTAATGGATCCTCCCCTATTAGGTATTGGATCTGCATCCAATTACCCAAGCCTCTTAGATTAGTGGATCTATATCCAATAATCTATCATGGGCTTTTATTGGATCTCATCCATGGGATCCAATAATTTAGGGGCTTATTGGATATCCAATAAGATAAGGGCTTACAGCAAGCTTGCTGCCGATGGGGCTGGCAGCTCGCGGGTGCCCCACCCACGGGCGCTACCTACAGCAGCGCTAGTAGGTAGGGCTGCAAGAAAGGCGGCCACTTGCGCACGGGCATTGTGCCCACACACAAGGGCGACGCCTACGCTCACGGGCTGAGGCACTGTAGGGCAACAGCGCATGTGGCCGTTGCTCCTGCGAGCAAACCCCCCCCCGCCGTAGGGGCGATCGCCTGGTGGGGCACTGCACCCGTGGGCCTACCGCATAGGTCGCCACTAGCAGGGTTCCCCTGTGAATTTTAAAATTTTCAATTCTATCCTTTTTGTCCAAATTATGAAAATACCCTCAAAATTCAAAAAATTTCCTACATATCCTTGATTTGAAAATATTAATTAATTAAAAAAATTAATTAATTATTATTATTTATTATCTAGTAGTCCTATATGATGATGATTTATATATATGATGTATAATGTGTGGACGGATGATCATGGACCGTGTGATGTGTGTACTTGTGATTATTATTATTGGGGCCTACGAGCCTCCATTATATTTCTTATTTATTGTCGGGCTTACGTACCTATAATTAAGTTGTAATCACATGAGGAGGTGCAATGAGAATGTGGATGCGATAGCGGGACCCATGAGACGGACGATCACGATGCATGGAGATGCATTGAGATGTTGATAGAATCGACGAGGATGAGATGAACGATCACAAGGCATGGAGATGCACCATTGCACACATAGATCTTGATGTGAGTGATTATGTCTATTGGCTCGGGCCTGATCACATTAGGCTATGGTCCATGATCATCTAGTGTAATTGTTTTTTACATCTATTAGATATGTATATATATTTGCATGTGATGTAGATATATATTAAATATATATATGTGACATGTCATATTAGGAGACCAAATTATAGAAACCTCTCTCTCGACAATATTAAGTCAATAAACGTGAGGCAATTAGATTGACCCACGTGGCCTTCCATCATTATAGGTAGGAACCGATTCCTGGTGTAGGTTGAGTTGGTCGAGTCCCTTGAGGCTCACCTATATCGCGATTCGCTATCTTCTCTATGACATAGAGATATCACCGGTGACCTGAGGACGTAGTATGCTTGGTCGAGTCCCTCGAGGTTATATCATCATATCAGACTCATCTTGTAACGATAGTGTTGACTTAACTGAACATCATGGTTGGTCGAGTCCCTCGAGACCATGGTAATTCGGAGGCCGAATAGGACAAGAATCACAAAGAGTTGTGATCGGTAAGAGTTACCTACCTTCTGGACTGACGGTGATTGGTCAAGTCCCTCGCGGTTACACTAAGACGTTGATTAGAACTGATCCCCACTAGAAGCTTGCCGAAGACTTTCGTTTCACGTGCTGAGGGTGTCGCGTGACTTGCTTGTAAAATATTGGGAGCATATTAAGATAGAAGTCCATATCTTGATTGTTTATTTCTTACAAAATTTGCATGTTATTCATTTCTGCTGCATCTTTATTTTCAGAAAATATCGCTTTTAAATCCCTTACGTGTACTTGATGTCAACTGCCTTATTGGTCCAAATTATACTGATTGGCTCTGCAACTTGAGAATTGTTCTCACAGCGGAGAAAATCGTATACATCCTTAATACAATGATGCCTATGCCCGAGGAAGGGGCAAGCGAGGATAAGATCGCTCACTACATGAAGTATATTGATGATTCCACTCTTGCTCAGTGTTACATGTTAGGCTCTATGACTTTTGAGTTACAGAGACAACATGAAAAGATGGATGCCATATCTATTCTTTTACATGTCTGCAAATTGTTTGAGGAACAAGGAAGGACTCAGCGATATGAGATATCCAAGAGCCTCTTCCGTGCTAGGATGACTGAAGGGACACCGGTTCAGAACCATGTCCTAAAGATGATTGAGTGGATAGAGAAACTCACAGGTCTATGAATGGTCCTAGAGGATAACTTGTGTATGGACATTGTGCTTCAGTCCTTACCAAATTCCTTTTCATAGTTCATAATGAATTTTAATATGAACAAGCTTGAGGTGACTCTCCCAGAGCTCCTTAATATGTTGAGGGAGGCAAAGAGCACTATAAAAGAGGAGAAGATAGTTCTCTACACTAGTGAGACCAGAAAGAAAAGGAAAGCAGAAAAGTCCCTTAAGAAGGGGAAGGGCAAGGGCAAGGGCAGATCAAGTAAAGCAAAGGTTGCTAAGAAAGACCCGACAAAGGACAAAGGTCAGTGCTTCCACTATGGCAAAGATGGGCACTTGAAGAGGAACTATAAAGAGTACCTTGCAGAGAGGGCGAAACAGAAGCTTGGAGAAGCTTCAGGTACATTCATAATCAGTCTCCATTTGTTAGACTCTTATGATGACATATAGGTATTGGATACCAGTAGTGCTTATCATATATGCAATTCGTTACAGGTTCTAGCAAGGCCTAGGAGTCTGGAGAGAGGCGAGATGGACCTCAAGATGGGCAATGGAGCAAAAGTTGATATAGTAGCTATTGGTAAGGTCGCTCTACATCTACCTAGTGAAACTATTATTGCATTAGATACATGTTATTTTATTCCTTCTATTATCAAAAATATTATCTCCATTTCATGTTTGATAGTTAGTGGATATAAATTAGTTTTTGAGAATAATGGTTGTTCGATATTATTAGATGATGAGATCATCACGAATGGAATATTGCATAATGGTTTGTTTATGCTAGATACTACTCCACATATCATAAATGTAAGTGTCTAAGAGGAAACAAAATAAAGTGGAGAACCAGACTGGAAAGAGTATCAAGACTCTTCGATCAGATCGAGGAGGTGAGTACTTGAGTTTACTTAGTTCCTCAAGGACCGTGGGATATTATCCCAGTGGACATCTCCTTATACACCTCAGCTCAATGGTGTATTTGAAAGGAGAAACTGTACGCTGTTAGACATGGTACGGTCCATGATGAGTTTCGCTAACCTACCCATCTTATTCTGGGGATATGCCCTAGAGACCATAGCTTATCTTCTGAACAGAGTTCCAACTAAATCGGTAGTGTCTATACCATATGAGATATATAAAGGGAAGAAGCCCGATCTTAAGGTTGTTAAGATTTGGGGCTGCCATGCCCATGTTAAAAGACACAACCCCGATAAGTTCGAATCAAGGATAGAGCGATGCAAGTTCGTGAGATACCCCAAGGAAACTTGTGGGTATTATTTCTATCATCTCGAGGACCAAAAGGTCTTTGTAGCTAAGAGAGCAGTATTCCTTGAGAAAGAACACATTCTTGGTAGAGATAGTAGGAGAATGATAGAGTTAAGCGAGGTTGGAGAACCTAGCTCAAGCACCACTCTCCAGCCCGAGTCTGTTCAGGTACCTAATACACAAGTTTCAACTTTACGTAGGTCTGATAGAGTATCTCATCTTCCTGGGAGATATGTGAGACATATTAGATGAGAGGATGTTGAGGATATTGATCCTCAGACCTACGAGGAGGCTATTATGAGTATAGACTCTGGAAAGTGGCAAGAAGCCATGAATTCTAAGATGGATTCTATGTACTCCAACAAGGTTTGGAACCTAGTTGATACGCCCAAATGTATTGTACCCATCGATTGCAAGTGGATCTTTAAGAAAAAGATCGAAATAGATGGAAAGGTAGAGACCTATAATGCAAGGCTTGTGGCTAAGGGGTATCGTCAAAAGCAAGGTGTTGACTATGACGAAACCTTCTCACTCGTGGCAATGCTAAAATCCATCCGAATTCTATTAGCTATTGTAGCACACTATGATTATGAGATCTAACAGATGGATATGAAAACCGCATTCCTCAATGGGAACTTTGAGGAGGAGGTGTATATGATACACCCCAAGGGATTCGTGTCTAAGGACTGCCCAGATAAGGTGTGCAGGTTACTTAAATCCATTTATGGACTAAAGCAAGCTTCCCGAAGTTGGAACATAAGATTTGATGAGGTAATCAGATCTTATGACTTCGTTAAGAACAAAGATGAGCCTTATGTATACAGGAAGGTAAGTGGGAGAGCTATCACCTTTTTGGTGTTATATGTGGATGACATCCTGATCATTGGGAATGATATAGGAATGCTATCCACAGTAAAGGCTTGGTTATCTAGACACTTCTTTATGAAGGACTTAGGGGAAGCATCCTATATCTTAAGGATTCGGATCTATAGAGATAGATCCAAGAGGATGCTTGGCTTGTCCCAGTCTAGGTACATAGAAACCATTGTCAAAAGGTTTGGCATGAAAAATTCCAAGAGAGGTCTCATACCGATGAGACATGGAATATCGCTTTCTAGGAGTATGTCCCCAACGACTCTTGAAGAAAGGGCGAACATGGATATGATATCTTATGTCTCAATGATAGAGTCTATCATGTATGTCATACTATGTACTAGGCCTGATATAGTGTATGCTCTGAGTGTCACGAGCAAGTATCTGGTGGATCCAAGATTGGAGTACTGGAAAGCAGTAAAGTATATCCTTAAGTACTTGAGAAGGACTAAGGATCTTTTACTAGTATATGGATATAGTAGCTTCAGGGTTGAAGGCTACACAGACTCAAGTTTTCAGTCTGATGTCGATGATAGCAAGTCGAATTCGGGGTATGTGTACACCTTGAATAGAGAAGTAGTGTATTGGAAGAGTTCCAAGCAAGATACTACTGCTGACTCGACCACAGAGGCGGATTACATTACTACAGTAGAGGCAGCAAAGGAGGGAGTCTGGATAAAGAAGTTCATCACAGATCTAGGAGTCGGGCCAAGTAGCAAGGAGCTGATTCCTTATATTGCGATAACTACGGGGTGATTACTCAAATAAGGGAACCCGAGTCTCATCAGAAGTGTTCTAAGGAGGTTCCAGCTTATTAGAGAGATCATGACTCGAGGAGATGTAGTAGTGGAAAGAGTACCATCCGAAGATAACATTGCAGATCCATTGATAAAGTCGTTGTCTCAAATTATCTTTGAGCATCACAGGGGTCTGATGTGGATCAGACACATCGGTGATTGGCTTTAGGTCAAGTGGGAGATTGCTAGTCATAGGTGCCTAGCAAGCCAATCACGTGAGTGATGGCACGTATGACTTAACACGGAATCTTTTTGCTTATTATATTTTGGCATTTATCACTTTATTTTGACCATTGCATATATGCATGTATATATTGTGATGTCCTTGGACTTGTGCAATGGAAATTGGATCGTGATGAGATCACGATAATGAGACCGATTCACCTTTAAACATAAATCCTAAATAATCCCGGTCATAGGTTTCTTTAGAGTGACATCGAGATAACCAGACAAACTGATGTGCTATATACCTATCTATATTATGGATGCAGTTGGTCTCATAGGTGCTCGTGTGGGGACACTAAGGATACAGTACAGGTGCTCATTGGAGCATGAAACTAATATCTAAGATCTCATCTAGAGAATTAGTACGAGGGATTCCAAATATAAAGTTGTTAAGGACAAAGTATGCGATGCGTGTCAACTAGGTAAACAAACAAAAAACTAGTTTCAAACCAAAAAATCAAATTAGCACCACTAGACCATTACAATTGATCCATTTGGACTTATTTGGACCAATGACAGACAGTCTGAGGGAAGCAAATACGCTTTTGTGATTGTAGATGATTATACTAGATACACTTGGACCTATTTCTTGGCTCACAAAAGTGATTGTTTCAATGTTTCTCTAAATTTTGTAAACTCACTCAAAACAAAAAAGGTTTCATGATATCATCATTCGGCGTGATCACGGTGGCGAATTTCAAAACCACGATTTCCAAAATTTTTGTGAAGTTAACGGATATAACCACAACTTCTCTACTCTAAGAAACCCTCAACAAAATGGAGTAGTAGAAAGAAAAAATAGAAATCTACAAGAAATGGCAAGAACTATGTTGAATGAACATAGTCTACCCAAGTACTTTTGGGCCGAAGCCGTGAATACGGCTTGCTACATCATGAATAGGGTTCTAATAAGACCATCTCTATCAAAAACTCCCCATGAATTAAAAAAAAAAAAAAAAAAAAAAAAAAAAAAAAAAAAAAAAAAAAAAAAAAAAAAAAAAAAAAAAAAAAAAAAAAAAAAAAAAAAAAAAAAAAAAAAAAAAAAAAAAAAAAAAAAAAAAAAAAAAAAAAAAAAAAAAAAAAAAAAAAAAAAAAAAAAAAAAAAAAAAAAAAAAAAAAAAAAAAAAAAAAAAAAAAAAAAAAAAAAAAAAAAAAAAAAAAAAAAAAAAAAAAAAAAAAAAAAAAAAAAAAAAAAAAAAAAAAAAAAAAAAAAAAAAAAAAAAAAAAAAAAAAAAAAAAAAAAAAAAAAAAAAAAAAAAAAAAAAAAAAAAAAAAAAAAAAAAAAAAAAAAAAAAAAAAAAAAAAAAAAAAAAAAAAAAAAAAAAAAAAAAAAAAAAAAAAAAAAAAAAAAAAAAAAAAAAAAAAAAAAAAAAAAAAAAAAAAAAAAAAAAAAAAAAAAAAAAAAAAAAAAAAAAAAAAAAAAAAAAAAAAAAAAAAAAAAAAAAAAAAAAAAAAAAAAAAAAAAAAAAAAAAAAAAAAAAAAAAAAAAAAAAAAAAAAAAAAAAAAAAAAAAAAAAAAAAAAAAAAAAAAAAAAAAAAAAAAAAAAAAAAAAAAAAAAAAAAAAAAAAAAAAAAAAAAAAAAAAAAAAAAAAAAAAAAAAAAAAAAAAAAAAAAAAAAAAAAAAAAAAAAAAAAAAAAAAAAAAAAAAAAAAAAAAAAAAAAAAAAAAAAAAAAAAAAAAAAAAAAAAAAAAAAAAAAAAAAAAAAAAAAAAAAAAAAAAAAAAAAAAAAAAAAAAAAAAAAAAAAAAAAAAAAAAAAAAAAAAAAAAAAAAAATAGAAATCTACAAGAAATGGCAAGAACTATGTTGAATGAACATAGTCTACCCAAGTACTTTTGGGCCGAAGCCGTGAATACGGCTTGCTACATCATGAATAGGGTTCTAATAAGACCATCTCTATCAAAAACTCCCCATGAATTATGGAATAACAAAATACCAAATGTTTCTTATTTTAAAGTTTTCGGTTGCAAATGCTTTATTTTAAATGAAAAGGATGCCTTAGGAAAATTTGATGCTAAATCCGATGAAGGCATCTTTCTTGGTTACTCTTCCGTTTCTAAAGCTTTTCGTGTTTTTAACAAAAGAACTTTAGTTATAGAAGAGTCTATTCATGTAATTTTTAATGAAATTTCCGAGTTAAAGAAAAATGATTTTGATGATGATATTGGTTTTGAAAATTTGGATTTAAAGGAACCCCCTCCTCAAAATAGCAACTTGGATGCATCTTCTTCCAAAATCTCCTTACCCAAGGAATGGAAGTATGTAGATGCTCATCCAAAAGAGCAAATTATAGGAGATACATCACAAGGGGTTCAAACTCGTTCTTCTTTCAAGAATTTTTGTGCTAATGCTGCCTTTCTCTCTCAAATCGAACTTAAATGCATTGACGAGGCCTTGAAAGATGATTCTTGGGTCATTGCAATGCAAGAGGAATTGAATCAATTTGAGAGGAATGAGGTATGGAAGCTTGTTCCTAGACCTAGTGACCATTTAGTCATTGGTACTAAATGGGTCTTTAGAAACAAGCAAGACGAATTTGGTATCGTGGTTAGAAACAAGGCTAGATTAGTGGCCAAAGGTTTCAACTAAGAAGAAGGTATCGACTACGAAGAAACCTTCGCTCTTGTGGCAAGATTAGAAGCCATTAGGATGCTCCTTGCCTATGCTAGTAGTAATAATTTTAAACTATTTCAAATGGACGTCAAAAGTGCCTTCTTGAATGGTTTTATTTCGGAAGAAGTATATGTCGAACAACCTCCTGGATTTGAAAATTCTCTTCTTCCTAATCATGTATTTAAATTGACTAAGGCTCTCTATAGTTTGAAACAAGCTCCTAGAGCTTGGTATGAAAGGCTTAGTTCCTTTCTTATTTTAAATAATTTTACCAAAGGCAAGGTTGATACTACATTGTTTATCAAACATTTTGAAAATAATTTTCTTATTGTACAAATTTATGTTGATGATATTATTTTTGGTTCTTCGGATGAATCACTATGTGAATCATTTGCCAAAAATATGAGTCATGAATTTGAAATGAGTTTAATGGGTGAATTAACATTCTTTTTAGGATTGCAAATCAAACAATTTAATGACGGTATATTTCTTAACCAATCTAAATATACATTAGAATTGTTAAAACGATTTAACATGGATAATTCAAAAGCAATAAACACTCCTATGAGTACTTCGACTAAGTTAGATATGGATGAAAATAATGAAATTTCGATCAAAAAACGTATAGGGGAATGATAGGTAGTCTACTCTACCTCACCGCGACTAGACCGGATATTATGTTTAGTGTGGGACTTTGCGCTAGGTTTCAATCTAATCCTAAATTATCTCATCTCAAGAGTGTTAAAAGAATATTTAGATATCTTAAAGGAACTCCAAATTTAGGACTTTGGTATCCGAAATCAGAAAAATTCGATTTAATAGCTTATGCAGATGCTGATTTTGGCGGATGCAGGATAGATAGAAAAAGTACATCCGGAACATGCCAATTTTTAGGACATGCACTTGTTTCTTGGACTTCCAAGAAACAAAATTCAGTTACACTATCTACGGCGGAAGCCGAATACATCGCTGCAAGTGCATGCTGTGCACAAATTGTTTGGATGAAAAATACATTAGAAGACTATGGAATTCACTTGAAAAACATTCCCATAAAATATGATAATATAAGTGCCATATGTCTTACCAAAAATCCAATTCAGCACTCTAGAACTAAGTATATCGACGTTAGGCATCATTTCATACGCGATCATGTCCTTAACAATAATGTTGTTCTAGAATTCATTGACACAAAGCATCAATTGGCAGACATCTTTACAAAAGCCTTAAATGAAGACCAATTTGAATTTATTAGAAGGGAACTAGGCATGTTAAATTATCCCTAAGAATGTACTTTCCGAAAAGTTTTTCATCCTCTTTCCATTCCTTAGTAGATTTGATCATTCCCTTTCAATTCCAAAAGAAATGTTTATCCTAACATCTCTGAAAAATGAAATAAAATAAAAAATAAAAAAATAAAAACGGAGAAGGAATGAATTTTTTTTTTTCGCGGCAGCCAACGGTGGCACCGCCAAAACCGGCAGTAGCACCGTCTTCCTTCCGCAGCATGCCAGCGGTGGCACCGCCAGAACCAGTGGTAGCACCGCCTGAGCGTTCAGTCGCTAAGCGGTGGCACCACTCGGTTTGGCGGTGGCACCGCCCGAGAGCCCTTATATAAATCTTAAGGGTTAGGGCCGGCGGTGACACCGCCCCCAACCCGTGAGAATCTGCCTCAACCCTCCCCCAACCTCTCTAAAGCCTCATTCCAATATTTAGAAGCCTTGGAAAGGGATTTTTGTTGGTCCAAGCTCTCCATCTTTCAAGAAATTTTCCATAAGGTAAAACTTGAAATTTTCTTCTTCCTCTTTTCATTATTTTCCCTACCCTTTACAGTTTCATATTTTTGATCCATCATCTTGTCTAGATAATGGCTCCTAAGAGATCAAAAGGGAAAAGGATTGTAAGAGATTCATATGACCAAAATCTTTTTCAATCTAAAGAAGTAGCACTTAAATTTCCAAATTTCGAAACAAGAACTATACATAAGGGTAAACACGTTGATCTAAATGAACTAGGAAACCTAGAACCCATTAGGTGGTTTGCACATTTAGATGCCTTACCTCTCCTACAAATCAATGAACCAATTTATCCTAGGTTAGTTAGGCTATTTTATGCAAATTTGTGTGTGGACAACGAAAGCCTAAGTACTTACCTTTTAGGAATACAGATTAGAATCTTTGACAGCACTATTTGTGAATTAATTGGACTCACTGAAAATGATAGGGGCTGTTATTTTAGAGGTAAATGGGATGTAAATGTAATCGGAGCAACTTACTTTGAAGCCGTAGAAACTATTTTTGCAAATCCGAACCTCGGCATACTACCCAAGAGTTGCGAACACTTACTACCCTTTAACTCTAAAATTCTTCATCACATCATAACAAGCATCATATTTCCTAAACAATTTCATCTTGATGAAATAAGTCAAATAGAGATGAGCACAATGTATTGGATTATGACCGGTCAACATAACTGCTTTGGATACTCAATCCGGCAACACATGAAGGATATTATAGCTAGAGACGGTATGTTATCATATGGGGGGTTAATCACACGACTTATACTTGCCCATGACATTTGTATCCCACCTGATGAAGAGACAATTCAAAGTGATCGATATAACATCATCAACATAAATCTATTGAAAAGACTTAGGTGCACTTTTAGCAACGATATATGGGTGAGGCAACCTAGAAGGACTGATCCAATTCCCCCACCAGTAGAACACCCTGAAACACCAATTCTTAGGGGAAATGAATCTCCTCCTCCTAGTCTCTTTGGCGCAGCACCTTCAGCTCCTGCTTCCTCCTCTGAAGAACTCATTTTGGCAGAATTGTATCAAATCAAATCACAACAAGACCAACTCAAAACACAGCAAGAGCAGATTCAAACTCAGCAATTTGAAATTTTGCAGGAACTACGGCAAATGGATCAAAAAATAGATGTCCTATATCAGCACTATGCATTTCCTCCTAAAGATTAATCGATGTATCTTTTATATTGACATGCGATCTTTGTCATCTTCTTTCCTTGAATGATGTTGAACCTTCTTTTGCAATGTATTTTGAATGATGTTGAACCTTCTTTTATGATGTATTTTGAATGAAAGATAAAGTTTTAATTCTGGATTAGTTATACGCTTAAAGACGCTCTCCTTTTTGTTGATGTCAAAGGGGGAGAAATATGGTAAATTGATAATTGCTATTCTATGATTGCCATATTTTCACTATGAAATGTTTGCATTATATGTTGATATCTTGCTATGATCACTATCATTCACGTTTGAAATATAAAACTTGAAAATGGTTGTCAAGTCTTGACATCATTTTCAGAAAGATACATCATGATAGGAATCATGATGAGAGTATTGATAAGGTTTGACATATCAATATGTCTCTTGAATTCAAAGGCTTTGAATTCAAGAATGACTTATCTCAAGTATGGCATATAGATAGGGGGAGTTTGAGAGTATTGATAAGGTTGACATATCAATATGTCTCTTGAATTCAAAGGCTTTGAATTCAAGAATGACTAATGTTAAATTCATTATCAATTGATTGTCATTATCAAAAAGGGGGAGATTGTTGAATCTCGGATTTTGATGATGAAGTTAATTGTCATGTTTTATCTAATCCATATATTGAGATAAGTATGCAGGATTAACTACGAAAGCTTGAAGACATAAAGCGAGTCTACCGGAATCAAGTTCGATGGGTGTTTGAGAGTCCGAAGATTCGTCGGAGATGCTGCCGGAACCAATCGAGAAGAAATCGGGGACTTGTCGGAGTTTTCGGAAGTCCGCCGAAGAGATCATCGAAGGTTCGCAGAGATCACCGAGAAGGCTCGGCTACTCGTTAATTTCACCACAAGATCGGGAGCCAGCTAGGAGTCCATCGGAAGAAATCCAAGGGCGTATCGGAAGTCCGCCGGAAGATAGCCGGAAAGCTCGCCAGAACAAGACTTGAAGTTCGTCGGTTAAAAACTTGCTTAGGATTATGTTTTTTAGTTACGTAGTTTGCATGTAATTAAGGTTAGGATTAAGAAATAATCTTATAACCAGATTAGGGGCCAACTGGGCCCAAAATGAAACCTGGTTTGGGCCGGACTTAAAGCCCAACCAGTAACCAATAATGCTGGGCGGTGGAACCGCCCAGCACCCGAGAGCCAGGCGGTGGCACCGCTGGACTGGGCGGTGGCACCGCCCAGTACACTATAGTGTCAAAGTACACTATTAGTGTCAAAACTGACAGGCGGTGGCACCGCCCAGTACACTATTAGTGTCAAAACTGACAGGCGGTGGCACCGCCCAGTACACTATTAGTGTCAAAACTGACAGGCGGTGGCACCGCCCAGTACACTATTAGTGTCAAAACTGACAGGCGGTGGCACCGCCCAGTACACTATTAGTGTCAAAACTGACAGGCGGTGGCACCGCCCAGTACACTATTAGTGTCAAAACTGACAGGCGGTGGCACCGCCCAGTACACTATTAGTGTCAAAACTGACAGGCGGTGGCACCGCCCAGTACACTATTAGTGTCAAAACTGACAGGCGGTGGCACCGCCCAGTACACTATTAGTGTCAAAACTGACAGGCGGTGGCACCGCCCAGTACACTATTAGTGTCAAAACTGACAGGCGGTGGCACCGCCCAGTACACTATTAGTGTCAAAACTGACAGGCGGTGGCACCGCCCAGTACACTATTAGTGTCAAAACTGACAGGACATGCGGTGGCACCGCTAGCTTCGGGAACCGAAGAGAATTCAAATTTTGGAGCCCAAATTTGAATCCTCTTGAGGCCTATAAATACCCCTCTATTCTCAGCTGAGATTACAACTCTTTGAGAAGCAATAGAGTAAAAAAGGGTCTTAGCAAAGCCTTAGCAAGTCTTACTTTCAAATTGCTTGAGTGTTCACCTCCCTTTCTTTCTTGCTGAAATTCTGTAAGAGTGTGAACCACTTGTAAAGGTTGTAAGAGGGGTGTTTGTCCTTCCCCTTCAAAGTGATTTGCTAGTGGAAGTTGGGGGCCTCATCGAAGAAGGCTTCGCAAGTGGATGTAGGTCATTTTGACCGAACCACTTTAAATCTGCGTGTTCCTTGAATGTGTGAGTTGTTATTTTTCTGCAATCATTTTCTACATAGAAGCAAGTTTTTGTTCTTCACTTTATTCTAGTTACTATTGATCGAAATATCCTCGCATTTTACGGAATCAGTTTCAAACCTACTAGTTTTAATCCGCTGCACTAATTCACCCCCCCTCTTAGTGCTGCTTCGATCCTAACAGATATTTGGCATACACTCGAAGTTACTCACGAAGGCACAAGTAGAGTGAAAGAGTCAAAAATCAATCTTTTGATACATTCTTTTGAACTTTTCTGAATGAAACCGAGCGAGACTATTGGCGATATGTACACCCGTTTCACGGATGTCGTCAATGGTCTAAAAGGACTCGGCAAAAGTTTTTCGGATTTTGAGCTCGTAATAAGATTCTAAGATCCCTTCCTAAGATTGGGACCCCTAAAGTCACTGCTAATTAAGAGGCTAAAGATCTAAACAACTTCCCTCTTGATAGAATTAATCGGGTCTTAATGACCTACGAAATGACTTGCAAAGCTCATGAAGAGCAGAGAAGACATCCTTCCAAAGAACAGGAAGGATATGGTACTTAGAACTTTGAAGACCACTTGAGAGAAAACTCAAGTGATAAAGACTGTGACGATGACTTGGCACTTCTAACAAGGAACTTCAAAAAATTCATTAAAAGAAACAAGTTTAAAAATGACTCAAAAGTATTTGAACATACGCCCTAATGGCCATCGGAGGTGAGGTAACAAATTTAATTGATGCAGATTTATCATTTGATGAAGTACTAAATGCCTTCCATGACTTATTTGATGAATGCAAAACTATTAGTAGAAAATATAAATTGCTAAAAAAGGAGCATGATAGTCTTACTTGTAATTTCGATAAATTAGAAATTGAATATCATGATAGTTTAGCTCCATGTAAAAAATGTCATGATCTAGAAACTCTCCAAAAGGAGAACTTGCTTCTTAAGGACACCTTGAAGAAATTCGAGGTTGGTAGCAAGTCTTTGAAAATAATAGCCTCACTAATCATGTGTTTAAATTAACTAAAGCTCTCTATGGTTTAAAACAAGCCCCAAGGGCTTGGTATGAGAGACTTAGTTCTTTTCTTATTAAAAATAATTTTACAAAAGGCAAGGTTGATACTACATTGTTTATCAAGAATTTTGAAAATAATAGCCTCACTAATCATGTGTTTAAATTAACTAAAGCTACAAGGAAATTCCAAAAATTCATTAAAAGACACAAGTTTAAAAATGACTCAAAAAATAAATTTGAACCCAAAAAGGACCAAGTTATTTGCTACGAATGCAAGAAGCCGGGACACTACAAAGTGTGATTGTCCCCAAGCCAAGAAGAGAACACTAAAGAAGAAGGTGCTCAAAGCAACGTGGGATGACTCAAGCGCGTCCGAAGAAGAGGAGTCCAACACTGAGCAAGTTGCTCATTACGCCCTAATGGCCATCGGAGGTGAGGTAACAAATTTAATTGATGCAGATTTATCATTTGATGAAGTACTAAATGCCTTCCATGACTTATTTGATGAATGCAAAACTATTAGTAGAAAATATAAATTGCTAAAAAAGGAGCATGATAGTCTTACTTGTAATTTCGATAAATTAGAAATTGAATATCATGATAGTTTAGCTCCATGTAAAAAATGTCATGATCTAGAAACTCTCCAAAAGGAGAACTTGCTTCTTAAGGACACCTTGAAGAAATTCGAGGTTGGTAGCAAGTCTTTGAATATGATCCTTACAAATAAGGGTCATGTTCCTAAAAGAAGTGGAATCGGATTTGTGAGAAGTTCTCACTAAAATCCAACCACCTTCATTAAAGGCCCTATCTTATATGTTCGGCACCAAAGCAAATGCAACTTTTGTTGCAAACATGGACATAGAACTTATCATTGTCCACTCAAGAAAGTTAGTCCAAACAAATTGATTTGGGTTCCTAAAGGAACCACGATAAATTCTATGCAACATGATAAACAATTTAGATCAGTGTTTGAGGCACCCACAAGTAAATGGGTACCTAAAAATCATCCTTTTTTGTAGAAACATACATCATCACAAGCTAGGAGTAAGAGATGGTACCTTGATAGTGGATGCTCAAGGCATATGACCGGAGATCCATCTCAATTCTCTAAACTCACTAGCATAGACGAAGGCTATGTCACCTTCGGAGATAACAACAAGGGTAAAATCATTGGCAAAGGAACAATAGGTAACAAATCCAACTTCTTTATTGAAGATGTTTTGTTAGTTGATGGTTTAAAACATAACCTCTTGAGCATTAGTCAATTGTGTGATAAAGGATATGTTGTCAAATTCGAATCTAATACTTGCATCATTGAAAAACCACACAAAAACACATCTATGATTGCATTAAAACAAAATAACATATACACCATTGACATCAATGATCTTTGCAATGAAATGTGTTTCTCGGTTTTGAATGAGGATGCTTGGCTTTGGCATAGGAGATTAGGTTATGCTAGCATGAAACTAATCACTCAAATATCATCCAAAGAACTTGTAAGAGGAATTTCTCATATCAAGTTCATCAAAGATAATGTGTGTGATGCTTGTCAATTAGGAAAACAAATTAAGGGTAGTTTCAAATCTAAGAATCAAATAAGCACCTCTAGGCCTTTACAATTGATCCATATGGACTTATTTGGACCTATCTCTACATCAAGTCTAGGAGGCAGCAAATACTCTTTTGTCATTGTAGATGACTATAGTAGATACACATGGACTTATTTCTTAAAACAAGCAAAATGAATATAGTATCGTGGTTAGAAATAAGGCTAGATTAATAGCCAAAGGTTTCAACCAAGAAGAAGGTATCGATTACGAAGAAACCTTCGCTCCTATGGCTAGATTAGAAGCCATAAGGATGCTCCTTGCCTATGCTAGTAATAATAATTTTAAGTTATTTCAAATGGATGTTAAAAGTGCTTTTCTTAATGGCTTTATTTCCGAAGAAGTTTATGTTGAACAACCTCCCGGATTTGAAAATAATAGCCTCACTAATCATGTGTTTAAATTAACTAAAGCTCTCTATGGTTTAAAACAAGCCCCAAGGGCTTGGTATGAGAGACTTAGTTCTTTTCTTATTAAAAATAATTTTACAAAAGGCAAGGTTGATACTACATTGTTTATCAAGAATTTTGAAAATAATTTTCTCATTGTTCAGATTTATGTTGATGATATTATCTTTGGTTCTACAAACGAATCTCATTGTGAATCCTTTGCTAAAACCATGAGTCTAGAATTTGAAATGAGTTTGATGGGAGAATTAACCTTTTTCTTATGCTTACAAATTAAGCAACTAAGAAATGGCATCTTTATTAGTCAAACTAAATATGCTTTAGATTTGCTAAAGAGATTTAATATGGAAAGCTCAAAAGCTATTAACACTCCTATGAGCACATCCACTAAGTTAGAAGTTGATGAAAGTGGAGAAAGCTTCGATCAAAAAACTTATAGGGGTATGATAGGAAGTTTACTTTACCTCACTACAACTAGACCAGATATCATGTTCAGTGTATGACTTTGTGCTAGGTTTCAATCGAACCCTAAGATATCTCATCTCAAAGCGGTTAAAAGAATACTTAGATATCTTAAAGGTACCACAAATCTAGGATTATGGTATCCGAAAATCGAGAAGTTTGAGTTAATTGCTTATGCTGATGCAGATTTTGCTGGATGTAGATTAGATAGAAAAAGCACATCAGGAACATGTCAATTTTTGGGACATGCTCTTGTTTCCTGGTCATCTAAGAAACAAAACTCGGTTACACTATCAACAACCAAAGTTGAGTATATTGCAGCTAGTGCATGCTGTGCACAAGTTGTGTGAATGAAAAATACCTTAGAAGATTATAAAGTTCATCTTAAAAATATTCCCTTAATGTGATAACACAAGTGCTATATGTTTAACAAAGAATCTCATTCAACACTCAAGAACAAACATATTGATATTAGACATCACTTTATACGAGATCATGTCACTAATCATGATATAGTTATAGAGTTCATTGATACTAAACATCAACTAGCTGATATTTTTACAAAGCCTTTAAGTGAAGAACAATTTAATTTCATTAGAGAGAATTAGGAATGTTAATGTGTCCGAATGCTTGAACTCATTAAATTTATTTTTGGACTTTCTTGATTCATATCAAATCACTCAATGCTAGGATGTTCATGATTACATGCTTAATAATATGTTGGAAATTATGTGTTTGGATATAAAATTTTCATGATAATGAGCATGTTTTATCTTCATAATTGTATTGGAAAATCTATAGCAAAACCTTGTCTGAATGCATGAAAGTGTTAAATTTTATTTTCAGATTTTCTTGATACCTTATTCTCTTCCGAACTTAATATAGCTCTCATAAGCATATTGTCATATCGAGTTTGATTCATATCATTGATTTTTGACATATGGAATCAATGAGCAAATGCATCTTTCATAGGCTTATAATGTGAAAAATATTTTCGAGAAATGGATTTGATAAAATGATTCCTTCTTATAATTTCCTTCTTGAAAAAGGAAGATTTTTTACTTGCAAGGATATTGATTCACATACATATCTTGATCCTTGTAAAAATGAAGCGTGATTTAATCTTTCCTTGAGATGTTTGTATAATTGGTATCCTATCACTCATTGTTGAAAAATTACATATCACTCACTTGTGTTTAAAATTTGCTTATATCGTTCTCCTTTTTGTTGATGACAAAGGGGGAGAAATATATGAATTGATGCTATGAGTGCCATATTTGAATTTGAATTATATTTGAATTTGAATTATGTTAAAAAACTTGCATCGAAATATATGGTAAATTGATGATAGAAATGCTATGATTGCTAAACACTTGAAATATTTGCATTATGTTAAGATATCAAGAACTTGCATCGTAATTTTACATGTTGATATCTTACCATATGATGAATTGCTACCATTACTATCATTCACATTTGAAATGTAAAACTTGAAAATGGATGTCAAGCCTTGACATCATTTTTAGAGAGATACATCATGATAGGAATCATGATGGAAGTATTGATAAGGTTAAACAATCTTAACTTATCAATATGTCTCTTGAATTCAAAGGCTTTGAATTCAAAAATGACTTATCTTGAGTATGGCATATAGATAGGGGGAGTTAAAGTTAACTCCGTTATCAATTGATTGTCATCATCAAAAGGGGGGAGATTGTTGAATCTCGGATTTTGATGATGAAGTCAATTGTCATTTGTTATCTAATCCATATGTTGAGATAAGTGTGCAGGATAAACTACGATGAAAGTAAGACATGCAGCAGGAGTTGCGCCGAAGTCAAGACTATGATCACGTTGGGGGTTCGAGAGTTCGACGGAAGTCCGGACGGTCATCGGAGGTTCCACGGGAACAAATCCGGGAAGTCCAGGAGCTTGCCAAAGAAGCTCATCGGAACTCGCCAAGTGGATCGTCGCAAGTCCAGGAGTTTGCCGGAAGTCCGTCGGAGCATCGTCGAGGGTTCATCGGATGATCGCCGGAAGTTCGCCGGAAGCTCGACGGAAGAAGCGATTGATGCACCAGAGCAAGTTGCAGTAAATGTCTTGAAAAATATCATAGTTAGCATGATGATTAAGTTAGCAATGGGAGGTGATCCCATTAACTTAATCTTGGGGCAATTGGGCCCTTGATAGACCCAAATTGGGCCGAATGGATCAGCCCATTCGGACCCAGATTCCTTGGCCGGCGGTGGCACCGCTGGGTCGACGGTGGCACTGCCCAGCAACCGAGTCTCGGAGTGAGGCTGGGCGATGGTACCGCCCCTGTTAGGCGGTGGCACCACCTGGGCTCAGTCTCCGAGTGAGACTGGGCGGTAGTACCGCCCCTGTCAGGAGGTGGTACCGCCCGAGCTCGGTCTCCGAGCTCTGTCAAGCGGTAGTACCGCCCATTTATGGCGGTAGTACCGCCAGGACCCCGAAAACATGGGAAATGACATTTTTTAGCTCCAAATTCAAATCAGTTTGGGGCCTATATAAACCCCACCCTTTCATGCATGAAAGGGCACTGAAACTTAGCATTTATTCTGAGGTTTTGAGAGCTTAAAAGTGTTGTAAAAGGCTAGAAGTTCTTCTCCCTCTTTTCTTAGAAGTTTTGATCATTCAAGAGAGGAGTGAAAAATCGGTAAGGGTTGTCTCCTAAGCCCGTCAAAAGGAGTGAAACTGTAAAAGGGTGGTTGGCCTTCGCCTATTGAAGGAAGGCCTCTAGTGGACGTCGGTGACCTCATCGGAGGAGGAAGCCAAAAGTGGATGTAGGTCAAGATTGACCGAACCACTCTAAATCTCGGTTTGCATTTACATTTTGTTCTCTATCTTAACTACAACTACTTCCATAGCTTTACTTTAACTGCACTTTACTTGATCTTAAGTTAAAGCAATTTCTGAATCGACTTTCATACCGAAATCGTTCTTATTATATGAACGTCGTTTTAAATCGTCGAAAGTTTTCCGCTGCACTAATTCACCCCCCCCCCCCTCTTAGTGCTCTTGATCCTAACACAAGGCTCATCTTCATTTTTAACGAAGTCATAAGATCTGATTGCCTCATCAAATCTTATGTTCCAACTTCGGAAAGCTTGTTTTAGTCCATAAATGGATCTAAGCAACCTACACATCTTATCTGGGTAGTCCTTGACATGAATCCCTCGAGTTGTATCATATACACCTCCTTCTCGAGGTTCCCATTGAGGAATGTGAATTTCACATCCATCTGCCATATCTCATAATCATAGTGTGCTACAATAATCAATAGAATTCAGATGGATTTTAGCATTGCTATGGGTGAGAAGGTTTCATCATAGTCAACACCTTGCCTTTGACGATACCCCTTAGCCACTCGCCTTGCTTTATAGGTCTCTACCTTTCCATCTATTCCAATCTTTTTCTTAAAGATCCACTTGCAACCGATGGGTACAATACCCTCGGGCGCATCAATTAAGTTTCAAACCTTGTTGGAGTACATGGAATCCATCTCAGAATTCATGGCTTCTTGCCACTTCCCAGAGTATATACTCATAATAGCCTCCTCGTAGATCTGAGAATCAATATCCTCAACATCCTCTCCTCTAATATATCCCACATATCTCTCAAGAGGATGGGATACTCTGTCGGACCTACGTAAAGTTGGAATTTGTGTATTAGGTACTTGAACAAACTCGAGCTATAGAGTGGTGCTTTAGCTTGATTCTCCAACCTCGCTTAACTCTATCATGATCCCACTGTCTCCACCAAAAATGTGTTCCTTCTCAAAGAACATAGCTCTCTTAACTACGAAGACCTTTTGGTCCTCGAGATGATAGAAATAATACCCATAAGTTTCCTTAGGGTATCCCACGAACTTGCACCGCTCCATCCTTGATTCTAATTTATCGGGGTTGTGTCTTTTAACGTAGGTAGGGCAGCCCCAAATCTTAACAACCTTAAGATTGGGCTTTTTTCTTTTCTATATCTCATATTGTGTAGACACTACCGACTTAGTTGGAACTCTGTTCAAAAGGTAAGCTACGGTCTCTAGGGCATATCCTTAGAATGAGATGGGTAGGTTAGCGAAACTCATCATGAACCATACCATGTCTAACAACATCTGAGTCCTTCTTTCAGACACACCATTGAGCTGAGGTGTATAAGGAGGTGTCTATTGGGATAATATCCCATAGTCCTTGAGGAACTGAGTAAACTCTATACTCAAGTACTCACCTCCTCGATCTGATCGAAGAGTCTAGATACTCTTTCCAGTCTAGTTCTCCACTTCATTCTTATACTCTCTAAATTTCTCAAAGGCCTCAGACTTGTATTTTATTAAATACACATATCCATACCTTGAGAAATCATCAGTAAAGGTAATGAAGTAGGAGTAACCACCAATGGCAGGAGTTGACATGGGTCTACATACATCACTATGTATGAGTTCCAACAACTCAATGGCTCTCTCTCCAGTTCCACTAAATGGAGAGTTGGTCAGTTTTCCACGAAGGCAAGACTCGCAAGTTGCATATGACTCATAGTCGAATGAATCTAGATATCCATCCTTTAGCAACTTTTGAATCCTTCCCTCATGGATGTGACCTAGCCTACAATACCACATGTATGCACTGTTCACCTCATCTCGTTTCCTCTTAGACACACTTACATTCATGATATGTGGAGTAGTGTCTAGCATAAACAAACTATTATGCAATGTTTCTTTCGTGATGATCTCATCATCAAATAATATTGAACCATTATTCTAAAAAACTAATTTATATCCACTAACTATCAAACATGAAATAGAAAATATTTTTTATAATAGAAGGAACAAAATAACATGTATCTAATGCAATAATAGCTCCACTAGGCAGATGTAGGGTGACCTCGCCAACAGCTATTGTAGTAACTTTTGCTCCATTTCCTATCTTGAGGTCCATCTCGCCTCTCACCAATCTCTTAGGCCTTGTTAGGACCTACAATGAATTACAAATATGATAAGCACTACCGATATCCAATACCCATGTATTATCATAAGAGTCTAACAAATGAAGACTGATCATGAATATACCCGATGTAATCAAATCAAATAATTAAGTTAAGAATTAATTTTTTTTCCTTACTTGCCATTGTAATTTAGGAAATCTTAATCTACTTCCTTATTTTTTAATACAAATTAGGAAATAGCTATTAAGCATTTCAAATAGGATGATATCATATTTATTAGTATATTAAATAAAAATAATTTATATTAAATAAATATGAAAATAAAAATAAAATTTCCTTTAATGGAGGCTCACCTCCTTCTATTTAAGGGGAGGGATTTCTCTCCTTCGTTCCTCACCCAACCGAGCTTAGTAGTGGGAACGAGGAGTTACACCCTACTGATGAGAGGTAGGTTTTCCTAACTTTTTTGAAAATAAAAGTTTTAGTTTTTATTTGATTATTTAAATATTGAAAGTTTTGTAGTATGAAAAATATTTATCAATTCTTTAAATATCAAAATTTTTATTATTGCATTAAAGTCAATCAGTGAAAGTTTTTATAATATTCTTTGACCCCTGATTAAAGTTTTTATTTTAGATTTAAATATGTTAAAAATTTATATATTTTATATGATATTTCCTAGCATTACAATTCATTTTTAATCTTATCTAAATTAAAATTTTTGTTAGATTAAAATATGTTATCTAAAATTTTTGATATTCTTTGATATGAAATGTAAAATGTGCTATTCTGAATGATTTAAAATTTATTTGATTAGAATATGTTAAATTATACATGTGTTGAAAGTATGATTTTTATTTGAATTTAGAAGGTTATTTCCTTGTATTAAAGCTTATCTCACAGTCTATCTTTTAATGTGTTATGATTTCTATTCAAATTTAGAATGTTATTTCCTTATATTAAATATTATCTCCTTATCTATCTTTTAATTCATTATTATATTTTTATTTATATTATTAATGAATATATGTTGTGGTATGAAATTAGATATTAATTGGATTGAAATTACTCATAGGCCAAGCCCAACCCACGGGCCTTGGCCCATAGGCTAACCCAGCCCAACCATCATGGGCGGTCACATGCGACGCATGTGACCAGTCCATAGGCTCGGACTGGGCCAGTTTGATGTGATGCATGCTTAGTCATGTGTAATACACATGACCAGTAGATGTGTTGGCTCAATTTAGCCCAATATTGTTATTGGATTTGAGCCCAAATATTGATTGAACTAAACTAGGCTTGATTAGTATAGATCGATTCAGGGTGATTCCGAATTGATTGACTTATTTAAGTCAGTTTAACCTAAATTGAACCTAATCTAGCTAAATTATACTAATCTAGGATAGTTCCAAACTAGTTAAATGAGGATTAGAGATCGATTCAATTAGGTTCTAGTAAATTGAGTTCAATTGGATTGATTAAATAAGGTTCAAGTTAATTAAGGGCTAATTTGTATTATTCGATATTGATGATATTTGAAAGAGATGTTTTAAATATGTTATTTCATCCTGATATAGATATGACTAGTGTGAGATTATGTTATTTCCCTACCGAGAGCAGGTAGGGCGATTCCCTTCGGGGATTAACGGGTCATCAGACGTGGTAGCTAGACAGTTCCTCCATCCGCTGTTGGGAGGAATGTGTCCCCACTTTAGTGGGTGTGAGACACCACTCCATCTGCTGTTGGGAGTGCAATATGAGTTTGCCTCCATCTACTGTTGGGAGAACACAAACTCATCTCATAGGATAAAGCCTCTCTATCCGCTATTGGGGGAGTGCTCCTTCAGGTATTTGATATACGCTAATGGGTTGATTGAATTTTGATCATGTATTTAGTTTGAGTTGACTTTTGGGGTTCCTACTCAACATTGCTAAATTTTCTTTGTTTTTTATTTTCAGAGCAGCCTCCCTCTAGTATTAAATCTGGGGAGCGGACCTTCCTCTACTACTAGGTAGAGCCACTTGGATGATTTTTGAAGTTAACATCACTATGTTTACTTTTCTATTTATGATTTGATGAATAAATAAATTATAATAAATATTTATGAATGATAAATAAAGTGATGTTTATCTATTTGGCTTGAATGTGTGGAAAGATATTTTAAAAAAAATTCAAGATGTGACATCTTTTTATGGTATTAGAGTATGGTTTAGGGCCTGTAGGTGTATTAGGTCCCTTGATTAACTCTAACCGATGATTGTCTTTAACCTATTATAGGAGTAATGGAGCAAATTCCAGAGATTAGCGGTTATGTCACTCGGGGTGCTCATGGTCGTAATGCTACTAGTCTACGCACTCGGAGAGGTGTTCAAACAAATAATAATTTAGAAGCTCCATGCATCATAGAGCAAACCTAGTCCTCATGTACACCTGTCACCGATTATGGGCCAGCTTCTCCGACTTCGTAGAATACACCTCATGCCCCAGCACCCGTCAACGCTCAAGATGATGTGCACGGAGTCCTCAATGCTATTAGAGGATACTTTGAGCATTAGGAGGAGCGAGATGGAATTCTACGGGGTAGGAATAATACCTTAGATCACTTTAAGAGATTGGGACCACCAGTTTTTGAGGGCAAACCAGATCCAATATTTGTTAAACATTTGATTCGTCAAGTGGAGAAGACATTTGAAGCTATCGAATATAAGGAAAATCAGAAAGTGTCTTTCATTTTTTTCATTTTGGAAGGGAAGGCAGACACTTGGTGGACCTCAAAAAGGAGGATGTTGGAGGCTGGAGGTAATGTGGTAACTTGGGAGCAGTTTAAGGATGCATTTTATGTGTAGTTCTTTCCTGATTCAGTTCGCTTTAAGAAGCAACAAGAGTTCTTTAGCATCCACCAAGGAAGTAGAACTGTAATGGAATATGATCATTATTTCACTAAGTTAGCCCAATTCTCTCCGCATATTGCTTTAAATGAAAGTCAAAGAGCTCGTCATTTTGAGAGAGGACTTCGATCATCAATTAGAAAGTCCATTGCAGTACTAATTTTACCAACATATGCTGAAGTGTTAAATCGAGCTCTGGTGGTAGAGAAATTAGATAATAAACTACAACAAGCAAAGGATTGAAAGCAACCTTTTATTGCTGCATCATCTACATATGGGGGATTACATTTTGGACCCTCAAAGAAAGGCAAAGGCAAACAGTTTAGGCATCAACAAGCAGGAGCTTCTAATAATCAAGTCATCATAAGATGCTACTTCTGTGGGAAGACATATCATGTTTTCACTTCATGCTCCATGGGACAACGTGTATGTTTTTATTATCAACAACCAGGGCACATGTCGAAGGATTGCCCTCAGAAGCAACATCAATGCCATGCTCCACCCCAAATAGCTGGACAACAACAACTACGACCTAGAGAGGGAGGACAAGCAAGATTCTACACACTGACTAATCAAGATACTGAAGCCTCGAGATCTATTATTAAAGGTATCATCACACTCTATGGTATGCTAGTATCTATGCTTATTGATTCTGGTTCTACACATTCTTTTATATCACCCTATTTTGCTATGAAACTGTATAGGAATTGTGAGACAATAAATAATGCATTAATGGTAGTAACATCAGTTGGAAACTCTTTGATAGTTGATCAGATATATAGAAATTGTGTTATTACTATTGAAAGTCACGGTTTGCTAGTAGATCTTATTCTATTAGAATTTCAAGGTTTCGATGCTATCTTGGGTATAGACTGGCTTTCAGCATACCATGTAAGTATCGATTGTTTCCGAAAGACTATTACTTTCTCACCCCTAGATCAACCATCTTTCAAGTTCGTTGGGATTCAAAAAAAGCTCCCTCTTATTATTTCAGCCTTGAGTGCTACCTAACTATTACTAAAAGGATGTCAGGGGTACTTGGCCTTCATTTCTGGAGAAGAATCTAAGAAGCCAATATTAAAGGACATCCCCATTGTACGAGATTTTCCATATGTTTTTCCTGAAGATCTACTTGCACTGCCACTAAATAGGCAGATTGAATTTATAATTGATCTTCTACATGACACTGCACCTATTTCTAGACCCCCATATAGAATGACACTAATTGAATTAGAAGAGTTAAAGAAACAGATCCAAGAAATTTTGAACAAGAGTTTTATTCGACTTAGTGTATCACCTTGGGGTGCCCCTGTCCTATTTGTGAAGAAGAAAGATGGATCTATGCGACTATACATCGAAATAGATAACTCATCCAAGTGACCATAAAGAATAAATATCCCCTTCCCCGAATAGATGACCTATTTGATCAACTTCAAGGTACTCAAGTGTACTCGAAGATTGATTTGAGATCCGAGTATCATCAACTAAAGATAAGGGAAGGAGACATACAAAAAACTGCTTTTAGAACAAGATATGATCATTATGAATTCTTAGTAACGCCTTTTGAATTCACAAATGCACCGGTTGCTTTCATGGATCTCATGAATAGAGTGTTCTGCCCTTATCTTGATAAATTTGTAATTGTGTTCATTGATGATATCTTGATCTACTCCAAAAGCATAACAGAGCATGAACATCATTTTAAGAGAAGTCCTAAGGCAAGAGAAACTATATGCCAAATTAAGCAAGTGCAACTTCTGGCTCAATGAAGTTATGTTTCTCGGTCATGTAATTTCAAGTGCTGGTACATCTGTTGACCCTCACAAGATAGAAGCTGTGATAAAATGAAAGCAGCCTTCTAATGTTTCAAAGATTAGAAGCTTCTTGGGTTTGGTCGGATACTATAGAAGATTCGTAGAAGGCTTTTCAAAAATAGCAGCACCATTGACTAGGTTGACACAAAAGAATATAAAGTTCATGTGGGATGATAAATGTCAACAAAGTTTTCAAGAATTGAAGAAGAAATTAACCAGTGCTCCTATCTTAGTGATTCCTTCAGGGGGAGAAGGTTTTGTAGTGTATAGCGACGTCTCACTACATGGGCCTGGTTATGTTCTGATGCAAAATGAAAGGGTAATTGCTTATGCATCTAGGCAATTAAAGCCTCATGAGAAGAACTATCCTACTCATGACTTAGAGCTAGTAGCTATCATTTTTGCAATGAAAATTTGGAGGCATTATCTCTATGGATAGACTTTTGAAATCTTCATAGATCATAAGAGTCTCAAATATATTTTCACATAGAAAGATTTAAATATGAGACAAAGAAGATGGTTGGACTTTCTAAAGGATTATGATTTTAATATCAACTACCATCCTGGGAAGGCTAATGCAGTTACTGATGCCTTAAGCAGAAATAGCTATAGTCTTGTACCCTATATTATTGAATCTCGGATTTTGATGATTATGTCAATTGTAATTTGTTTAATCTAGTCTATATGTTGAGAAAAGTGTGCAAGATTAACTACGATAGTAGTAAGACATAAAGCAGGTGTTGTCCCGGAGTCAAGATCGAGATCTCATTCGGAGTTCGAGAATTTGTCGGAAGTCCGGACGTTCGTCGGAAGTTATGCCGGAACCAACCGAGAAGTCCAGGAGCTTGCCAAAGAAGCTCATCAGAACTCACTAAGAAGATCGTCGTAAATTCTAGGAGCTTGTCGAGAGTCCACCGGAACATTACCGAGAGTTCGTCGGATGTTCGCCGGAAGTACGTCGAAAGCTCGCCAAAAGAGCAATTGACACACCAGAACAAAAAGCATTGTAATTATATCTTAATTATTGTTGTTAGAGCATAAATTAAGTTAGGATTAGGAGGTAATCTCACTAACTTAATTAGGGGCCAATCGGGCCCTTAATAGGGTTGAATTGGGCTAAATTGAGCACCCAATTCAACCCTTGAAAAGATGGCCCACGGTGGCACCGTTAGGGCTGATGATGGCACCTCCTGGAAGGCAGTGCCCCAGGATATCTGGGCGGTGGTACCACCAGCAATGAATGCTGCCAGTGGTGGTACCACCCTTGTCCGGTGGTGGTACCACCTAGTGTCAGATCAACGATAATAGTACCGCCCAGTAACGATGGTGGTACCGCTAGTACCTCGGATTCCAGGGATCTGACAATTTTTTGCTCTAATTTTGAAACCATTAGGGCCTATAAAAACCTCACCCTTTTCTATATGAAAGGGCATGAAAGTATTGGCTTAATCTTGAATTCTTGAGTCATAAAAGTGTTGTAAAAGTTAGAGTTCTCCTCCTTCATCTCTTAGCCTTGTAACCATCCAAGAAAGAGGAGTGGGACTTGTAAGGGTTATCTCCTAAACCTAGGAAAAGGATAAAGCACTGTAAAGAGGTGTTCGGTCTTCACCTATTGAAGGAAGGCCTTTTGTGGACACTGATGATCTCGTCAGAGGAGGAATCTGAAAGTGAATGTAGGTCACATTGACCGAACCACTCTAAATTCTAGTTTACTTTTTATTTATGCAATTTACTTTACAGCAAACCTCCTTAATCTTCACTTGCACTTTTACAAAAGCTTTCAAGTTCAACTTCTCTCTGAAACAGATTGAATCGAAACTATTTTTGTCGGAATCGGTTTTAAACAAATTGAATAATTTTTTGAAATCGTGAAAGTTTTCCACTGCACTAATTTACCCCCCCTCATAGTGCCGCTCTTGATCCTAACAGTTGGTATCAGAGTAAGGTTCACTCTTATTTGGTTTTAAACCCAAGAGAGATGGCATTTGCCGGCAACCTAGAGGGTCATTCAATTACACGTCCCCCCATGTTCAATGGGACGGATTACACATATTGGAAGACTAGAATGAGGATCTTCCTAATTTCAATGGATTTTGAACTATGGAATATTACAGAAAATAGATTTCAAAAGTCTTCTCTTCCAATGAACGATTGGAATGAGTTGGAGAAGAAGACTTTCATTTTAAACGCAAAGGCTATGAATGTCTTATTTTGTGCCTTAGATAAAAACGAGTTTAATTGTGTGTCCATTTGTGAAACGACATTTGATATTTGGCACACACTCGAAGTGAATCATGAAGGTACTAGTATAGTGAAGGAGTCAAAAATCAATCTTTTAGTGCATACTTATGAATTATTTCGAATGAAACCAAGTGAGACCATTGGAGACATGTACACCCGATTTACGGATGTCATCAATAGTCTAAAAGGACTTGGTAAAGGTTTCTCATATTTTGAACTTGTTAATAAAATTTTAAGATCCCTTTCAAAGAGTTAGGACCCTAAAGTCACGGCCATTCAAGAGGCCAAAGACCTAAATAATTTTCCTCTCGAAGAACTAATTGGGTCACTAATGACCTATGAGATAACTTGTAAAGCTCATGAAGAGCTTGAGGATATCCTTCCAAAGAACATGAAGGATATGACACTAAAAAACTCAAGAAGACCACTTGAAAGAAAACTCAAGTGATGAGTACCTTGATGAAGACTTGGCACTCTTAACAAGAAAATTCAAAAAATTCATAAAAAAAAAAATTTAAAAATGACACTAAAAATAAATTTGAACCCAAGAAAGATCAAGTAATATGCTACGAATGCAAGAAGCACATTACAAGAGCAAATGTCCCCTAGCCAAGAAGAGGCAACAAAAAAAAAGACTCTTAAAGCAACATGGGATGACTCAAGTGCATCCGAAGAAGAGGAGCCTACCATCACCGAGCAAGTTGCTCATTATATACTAATGATCATTGGAGATGAGGTAACAAGTTCATTTGATGCAAATTTATCCTTTGATGAACTATTAAATGATTTTCATGATTTATTTAATGAATGCAAATCAATTAGTAAAAAATATGAAGTGTTAAAAAAGGAGCATGCTTCTCTTGTTAGTGATTTCGATAGATTAAAAATTGAGCACAATGATAGTTTAGCTTCATGTATAAAATGTGATGAACTAGAAATACTTCGAAAGGAAAACTTGCTACTTAAAGAAACCTTAGAGAAATTTGAGGTTGGTAGCAAGTCCTTGAACATGATCCTTTCCAACAAGGGTCACATTCATAGAAAAGGCAAAATCAGATTTGTGAGTAGATCTCACCAAAATCCAACCACCTTTGTTAGATGCCCTACTTTGCATGTTTCATCCCGAAACAAATATAACTTTTGTTGTAAATTTGGGCATATAGCTTATCATTGTCCATTCAAAAAATGTAGTCCACATAAATTGATTTAGGTTCCTAAAAGAACCTCAAATGACTCAATGCAATATGATAAGCTATGTAGATCGATTTTTTAGGCACCCAAGGTCAAATGGATACCAAAAAATTATCCTTTTTTAAAGAAAAATGTACCATCATAAGCTAGGAGCAAGAGATGGTACCTTGATAGTGGATGCTCAAGGCATATGACCAAAGATCCATATCAATTCTCTAAGTTCACTAGCATAGATGAAGGATATGTCACCTTCAGAGACAACAACAAGGGTAAAATCATTGGCAAAGAAACTATAAATAACAAATCCAACTTCTTTATTGAAGATATGTTGTTAGTTAATGGCTTAAAGCATAATCTCTTGAGCATTAGTCAATTGTGTGATAAATGATATATTGTTAAATCTAAATCTAATGCTTACATTATTGAAAAACCATACAAAAACACATCTATGATTGCACTAAAATAAAATAACGTATACAGTATCGACATTAATGATCTATGTAATGAAATGTACTTTTCGATTTTGAATGACGATGCTTGGCTTTGGCATAGGAGATTAGGTCATGCTAGCATGAAACTAATCTCTCAAATTTCATCTAAAGAATTTGTAAGAGGAATTCCTCATATCAAGTTTGTCAAAGATAATATGTGTGATGCATGTCAACTAGGAAAATAAATAAAAGGTAGCTTCAAACCTAAGAACTAAATAAGCACCGCTAGACCTTTTCAATTGATCCATATGGACTTGTTCGGACCAATTATTATATCAAGTCTATGAGGTAGCAAATAAATATTCGTCATTATGGATGATTTTAGTAGATACACATGGACTTACTTTTTGGCACACAAAAGTAATTGCTTTAGGTATTTCTCTATGTTTTGTAAACTAGTTCAAAATGAAAAGGGATTTATGATTTCATCAATTCGAAGTGGTCACGGTGGTGAATTTCAAAACTGTGATTTCCAAGAATTTTCTGAATCTAATGGATACAACCACAACTTATTTACTCCAAGAAATCCTTAACAAAATGGAGTAGTAAAAAGAATGAATGAAAACTTACAAGAAATAGCTAGAACCATGTTAAATGAACATAGTCTACTCAAATATTTTTGGGTCAAAGCCGTAAATACAGCATGCTATGTCATGAATAGGGATTTAGTAAGACCATTACTTTTCAAAACTTCTTATGAGTTGTGGAACAACAAAAAACCCAATGTTTCATATTTTAAAGTTTTCGAATGTAAATGCTTTATATTGAATGAAAAATATACCTTAGGAAAGTTTGATACAAAATCCAATAAAGAAATTTTTCTTGGTTATTCTTCCATTTCTAAAGCATTTCGTATCTTTAACAAAAGAACTTTGGTTATAGAAGAATCAATTCATGTGGTTTTTAATGAAGTTTCCGAAGTTAAGAAAAATGATTTCGATGATGATCTTAATTTTGATACTTTGAATTTGAATGAATTCCCTTCTCCACCTAGCAACTTGAAGGCATCTTCTTCTAAACCTAAGGAATAGAAATATGTAGATGCTCATCCCAAGGAGCTAATCATAGGAGACATATTTAAAGGGGTTCAAACTCGTTCCTCTCTTAAGAATTTTTGTGCAAACGTTGCTTTTCTCTCCCACATTGAACCTCAAAATACATTGATGAGGCCTTGAAAGATGATTCATAGGTCATCGCAATGCAGGAGGAGTTGAATCAATTTGAGAGAAATGAGGTGTGGAAGCTTGTTCCATGGCCAAATGACCATTTAGTTATTGGTACTAAATGGGTCTTTAGAAACAAGTAAGATGAATTTGGTATCATAGTTCGAAACAAGGCTAGATTAGTGGCCAAAGGTTTCAACCAAGAAGAAGGTATCGATTATGAAGAAACATTCGCTCTTGTGGCACGATTAGAAACCATAAGGATGCTCCTTATCTATGCTAGTGATAATAATTTTAAGTTGTTTCAAATGAATGTTAAAAGTGCTTTTCTTAATGGCTTTATTTCCTAAGAAGTTTATGTTGAACAACCTCCCGGATTTAAGAATGATAATGTCCCTAATCATGTGTTTAAACTGACTAAAGCTTTCTATGGATTAAAATAAGCCTCAAGGACTTAGTATGAGAGACTTAGCTCATTTCTTATCAAAAATAATTTATCTAAAGGCAAGGTCGATACTACATTGTTTATCAAAAATTTTAAAAATAATTTTTTTATTATTCAAATTTATATTGATGACATTATTTTTTGTTCTACGAATGAATCTCTATGCAAATCATTTACTAAAAGTATGAGTCTTGAATTTGAAATGAGTTTGATAGGGGAATTAACTTTCGTTTTAGGCTTACAAATCAAACAACTAAGTAATGGAATTTTTCTTAGTCAAACAAAATATGCTTTGAATTTGTTAAAAAGGTTTAATATGGATAGCTCAAAGGCTATCAATACTCTCATGAGTACCTCCACTAAATTAGACATTGATGAAAGTGGAGAAAGCTTTGATCAAAAAGCTTATAGGGGAATGATAGGAAGTTTACTATACCTCACCGCAACTAGACCGGATATCATGTTTAGTGTAGGTCTTTGTGCTAGGTTTCATCTAATCCTAAGATATCTCATTTTAAAATAGTTAAGAGAATTCTTAGATATCTTAAAGGTACCACTAATATAAGATTATGGTATCCAAAATCTGAGAACTTTGAGCTAATTGCTTATACTGATGTAAATTTTGCTGGATGTAAATTAGATAGAAAAAGCACATCCGGAACATGTCAATTTTTAAGACACGCACTTGTTTCTTGGTCTTCCAAGAAATAAAATTTGGTTGCACTATCTACAACCGAAGCTAAGTACATTATAGCTAGTGCATGTTGTGCACAAGTTGTGTAGATGAAAAACACTTTAGAGCATTATACAATTCATCTTAAAAATATTCCCATAAAATGTGATAACACAAGTACAATATGTTTAACAAAAAAATCACATTCAACATTCTAGAACTAAACATATTGATATTATGCATCACTTTATACGAGATCATGTTAATAATCATGATATAATCTTAGAGTTTATTGATACGAAACATCAATTAGTCGATATTTTTACAAAGTCTTTAAGTGAAGAATAATTTGATTTTATTAGAAGAGAATTGAGAATGTTAATTTGTCCGAATGCATGAATTTGTTAAATTTCATTTTCAGACTTTCTTGATTCTTTGGATCACTCACTTAAATCATGATCTTATAGAATGTGCAATGAGCCATATGCATTTTCCCATACGAGTTTAATATTATGTTTAAGTATGAATCTTCTCCTCGTATGATGTGAATTTTACATGATAAGGTTGTGTGCTTCACTTAGATGTTATAACTTTTACTTTGATGTTGGAATTCTATGCTTTGATGCTGAAATTTGTTTACCTTGATGTTGTAAACTTAAAATGCTGTTTATTTTGATCTCTTTGCTTTGATGCTGAAAATTTATATGATGTTGTGATGATGAGCATGTTATCATACCATGACGCAATATCGTATTTACTTTGATGCTGAAAATTTCTATGATAATTATGATCTCTATTATTGAGAAGTTTTAATCATACATGATGCAATATCGGATTCTTAACTTTTGAGTGCTACAAGCACTAATGATATTACCTCATGCAAGTAATGATGAAAGGTTATAACGAAACATTTTATAAATGCATAAAGTGTTTATACATTTAAATATCTTGATGTTTGATACATAGAAGTCATTGACAAATGCACCTCTCACGGATTTCACTCTTATGAATTTTTAATGGGAAATGGATTTGATGTAATGCTCTTCTCACTATGGAGTTTTATTCGTTAATTTCTACTTCATGTGATACTCCTCTCCCATGAATTCTTTCTTATTCTTCTCATGAAAAATGAAGGAATTCTAGTGGATATCTTAATCCTTGAAAGATGTGTTTTCGTGTGTGATAATTATTTGCAAGATTAGGGATTTGATTTCATATGAATATCTCGATCCTTTTTATGAATCCCTTCTATTTGTCAAAATGAAAGTATGTTTTAACGAAAACTTATTTATCATTTTGATTCAAATCATTTCACTAATTTAGTTCTTAATGGATTCCTTCCTTACCTTCTTTCCTCTTCTTCATGCAAAATGTGATGACAAAGGGGGAAAAGTTGGAATCTATCGCTTTAATGTTGATAACATTTAATGATAAGAACTTTTGAGTGTGAAACTATTAGGACTCTAGCTAGGAGAGTCCTAATTGATAGGGGCATTCATGTAAAACCAACCTAAGCCGATCCCTATTAAAGAGGTGAAAAGGCCGGCTAGGGTTTGGAGGTTATTTCTTAAAGAAGAATTAGGAGTTGTAAAGGAATAAGAGTCTTGAGAAGGAGTCCTATTAGGAGTCTTGAGTAGAAGTCTTAATTGAGTAGGAATCTTGAGTAGGAGTCCTATTAGGAGTTAGGGTTTAGAAACCCTATAAATAGTCATGTATTCCTCCTCTTTTGAGAAGCAATAGATGAATCTTTTCTGCAGCCTTTGTGCAGCAACTTGGAGGAAGGAACCCCTATAGAGTTCCTAGGAGGTCGATCCCCTAAAGATATCAACCCCAAGCTTAGAATCTGTAAGGGTTCTAACACTTGGTATCATAGCAACGTTCTTGGCATCTCGCTGCCCTTCCACAGCCATCCATCATCCCTCCACAGCCACCCAAAGCAATTCCCACAATTGCTTAAAAGATCGTTACCAAATTCCATCGTCATCTCCACCACCACAGATCATCTTTTGATCTCCCCATGAATTACAACAAGTTCTGGTTTCCTACCTTACTACTATTGCAATTTAGTTATCCTTATTCAAAAATCAAAAAAAAAAGTTCCTATATTGCTGTATAAACTTTTCGTCGTAAAGTTTTCATCTCTACGATGAAAGATACATTGCAGAATTCTAGCCGCATAGCACAGTTTGTTTGATCTTTCTACTACATTTTTTTCTATCCAAATTTTTATGAAAATTTTATGACAGCTTTGACACTTCCTAACAGTCAATTTTCTTTTAGTTTTATCAAAAAATTCTCAATATAAACTATTGGTCTTTTACATCCAATCTGTTACACTTGAAAATCTGTACTGTAGAAAATTTCAGCCGCATATTGTTGCCTTAACTGATCTATTTATAATCTTTTTTGAACAAAATTTCTTCTACACTTTATAGATCATCTTGGCTTCCATCTAAGATTGATCTATAAAGGAATTCATCTCTAAAAATAATTTTGTGTTGCTGCAAATTTTCGTCGCAAACCGCTAAAATTTTTCAACGAGAATTCTGCTATCGCAACTTACACCAATTTCCTTGCTGTTATACTGCCAAAATTTTCTTGATTAAATTATACATCCTTGCTGCCATATAAACTGAGATTTTGCTATCAATTCCCTCCTCAAATCTCTCAAGTTTTTGGTGGAAATTTCATTGAGAAACCGTTGTTTCTTCAACGACAATTCTGCTCTTACAAGACAACACAATTCTGCAGCAAACTTCCACTGATTTCTATCAAACCTTTGCTGCCATCTACCATAGATCTAAAACTTTCATCCATAGCCCTAAAACTCCACTAAACCATACCCTTAAACTACACCCAAAACAGCCACAAAACAAGCTTAAATCGTAGCCTACATCCACCAATCCACCAACCCTTACGACCATCACTTCTCTCAACCTATACATGCCTTTAACCCAACAACAAAAGAGAGATCTTAATATCACAGATTTGGAAGCATATACTATGGCATCTAAGGAGGCAATCAATGCCAAATTTGAAGCCTTCAAGGCACGAATGAAGGATAAGATTCGGACTCTCTTTACCGAACTCAATTTGGATCGACCACTAAGCCCGAAGAAATCACATCAAGGAGAGAGCTCTAACCAATCACACCAAGCCCGAAGAGATGACTTCCAAGAGAGGGTAGGTTCTATGACTGACCTCAACTATCCATGCATGAGGGTGGACTTCCCTAGATGGGAAGAAGGAGACCCGATTGGTTGGATCTCGTGCGTGGAGCGATATTTTCGGTACCACAAAACCGCGGACGCATCTATGGTGGAAATTGCGGCTATACATCTTGAAGGGGGGATGCTATACAGTGGTTTGACTGGTTTGAACATATTCATGGAGTTGTCTCATGGTGACAATTCAAATAAGGACTGTTGATCTGCTTTAGACCAACCGATTACGAGAATATTGACGGACAACTAGCAAAGATCCGACAAACCTCTACCATTCAGGAGTACCAAACCAGGTTTAAAAGATTATCTAATCAAACTCATGATTGGTTTGAAAAATAGTTATTGGGGGCCTTTATTGAGGGCTTGAAGCCGGAGATCCGAGGAGAAGTTAAAGCGCGACAACCATACACGCTTATGGCAGCCATCTCTTTCGCATGACTTCAAGAGGAGCGATTAAACCGTGAAGCCCGGAGGACTAGGATCGCTCCTCGACCTACAATACTAAAGCCCTCAGCTCCCCCTACTATTAACCGAGTACCTGCACCAAAAAGGTTGACAAGAGAAGAGCTTCGGGAGCGATCTGCGAAGGGGTTATGTTAGCATTGCGACGAGCCGTGGAGCCGCGAGCATCACTGTAGAAAAGGGAGACTTCTTATGATTGAACCAGTAGAAGAAGAGGTCATTAAAATTCCAAAAGAGAGCCTTGAACGTAAAGAAGAAGATGCGAAAGAAGAGCCACAACCAACCGACATTACGATACATGCACTAACCGGCTACTCCAACCCGCAAACGATGAAAGTTGAAGGCCTTCTCAAACAACAATCGATCACTATTCTCATCGACACGGGCAGCACTAATAACTTCCTAGATAGTAAAGTTTCTATTCGAATGGCCTTACCTATTGAGTATTATAGTAGGTTTGATGTCAAGTTCACCGACGGACGAATTTTGAAGTGTGATTGTAGGCGCCCGCAGGAGAAACTATTACTGCAGGAACAAGAGATAATTGCATTTTTCTTCCTCCTCCCTCTTGATGATCATGAGGCCATACTCAGAATTGAATGGTTGATGACATTAGGTGATGTTTCCTAGAATTTTATGAAACTAATTTTGAGATTTTACAGTAAAGGAAAACAGGTGATTCTACACGGGAAACATGGGGGCAACATAATGACGATTTGCACACAACAAATGGAGAAGGTTTTGCATAAAACATGTAGTGGATTTTTAGTACAACTTGAGTAGCAAACTAAGGGAGAGCCAATAGAATTTGAAGATCTAAACCTACTTCCTTGCTTGCTGAATTTTCAGATATATTTGACGAACCGCGCAACCTACCTCTTGCCCGTCGGTATGATCATTGTATACCGATTCTTCTAGGCAAACCTCCTATAAATACTTAGCTATATCAATATTCATATCTATAGAAGGATGAAATAGAGAGGATTGTAAAGAGATGCCTGAAACAGGAGTTATTCGGCCAGCTCTTTTGTACGAAGAAGGACAAAACATGGCGAATGTGTATTGATTATTGAGCCCTCAATAGCATAACCGTCAAGGACAAATACCCTATTCCAATAGCATATGAATTGCTAGATGAAAGGGAACACATGTCTTCACAAAGCTGGACCTTCGATCCGGGTATCATCAAATATGAGTGTGCAAAGAAGACATACCGAAAACCACCTTTTGAACACACAACGGCCACTATGAATTTTTGTTTTCTTCACTAGAAGGTGGAATATCTTGGGCATATTATATTAGAGGAAGGTATGACAGTAGACCCCTCCAAATTGGAGCAATGCAAAACTGGTTGACCTCGAGGAACATAAAATTGCTACGAGACTTTCTCAGTTAATAGGCTACAATCGCAAGTTCATGAAAAACTATGGAAAGATTAGTGCACCACTTATTTCCTTACTGAAAAAAGATATCTTCCAATGGTTAGACAAAGCCTTCGCTGCCTTCGACAAACTTAAGGCAGCCATGATGACGATGCTAGTGCTAGCACTACCAAATTTCAACCGACCCTTCGTTATTGAGGTCGATGCATTTGGAATCAGAATTGGAGCCATTCTCATACAAGATGGTCGACCACTCTCATACACTAGCAAGGCATTATCTCCCTCCCATCAAAATATGTCAACATATGATAAGGAGATGCTTGCCATTGTGCGCACAGTAATAAGGTGGAGACCCTACTTGATCAGTTGACGATTTCAAATTAAAACTGACCATAAAAACCTTAAGTATTTTTTGGAGCAAAAGATATCATCCCCTGAGCAGCAAAAATGGGTAACAAAACTTCTTAGATTTGATTATGAAATAACTTACAAAAAGGGGAAAGAGAATGTTGTTGCAGATGCACTTTCACAACTACCCGAACAAGCTGAATTTTTGGTTGTTTCACTTCTGATTAGCAACTTCCTTGAGGATATTAAGATGGAATGGCAAGAAGATCCAGAGACTATTAAGATTATAAAAAAATTGGAGGAAGCACTAAACTCCGTGGCTCATTACAATTGGGACTCAAAAGAATTACGCTATAAGAGACGTATTGTGCTTGTACCAAATTCTACTTGCATCTTCACGAGCAGATTTTGGACAGAGTTATTTCATATGCAGGGCGCTAAATTGAAAAGGAGTATGGTGTATCACCCACAAACCGATGGCTAGACGGAAGTGATAAATAGGTGCTTGGAGACAGCCTAGAGCCACCCACTAAATATGACTACCCAAGGAGAACTCCAGACCCAATTGAGTGCCATTATTAATCGACAGATCGTGACTCAACGACAATGACCCATTACTGAAGTGCTAATACAATGGGCGAACTTACTAGCAGAAGATGCCACTTGGGAGAATTATGATGACTTGAAGATCAAATTCCCAAAATTCATGGATTGTCAGCCTTGAGGACAAGGCTGATTTGAAGAGGGCGGGTCTGTTAGGACTCTAGCTAGGAGAGTCCTAATTGATAGGGGCAATCATGTAAAACCAACCTAAGTCGACCCCTATTAAAGAGGTGAAGAGGCCGGCTAGGGTTTGGAGGTTATTTCTTAAAGAAGAATTACGAGTTGTAAAGGAATAGGAGTCTTGAGTAGGAGTCCTATTAGGAGTCTTGAGTAGAAGTCTTAATTGAGTAGGAGTCTTGAGCAAGAGTCCTATTAGGAGTTAGGGTTTAGAAACCCTATAAATAGTCATGTATTCCTCCTCTTTTGAGAAGCAATAGATGAATCTTTTCTGCAGCCTTTATGCAACAACTTGGAGGAAGGAACCCCTATAGAGTTCCAAGGAGGCCGATCCCCTAAAGAGATCAACCCCAAGCTTAGAATCTACAAGGGTTCTAACAGAAACTTGCTTGATTTTTTGTACCATACTTGTATTGTTGAATTATTCTCCTTTTTGTTGATGACAAAGGGGGAGAAATAATACCAAAATGTGGTAAATTGATGACAAATGTATGCAATGTATTTCATCATATATACTTGAAATGGTTGCTTGGTTTTAAACTCAAGAGAGATGACATTTGCCGGCAACCTAGAGGGTCATTCAGTTACACATCCGCCCATGTTCAAGACGATAGATTACACATATTGGAAGACTAGAATGAGGATCTTCCTAATTTTAATGGATTTTAAATTATGAAATATTATAGAAAATGGCTTTCAAAAGTCTTCTCTTCCAATAAACGATTGGAATGAGTTGGAGAAGAAGAATTTTGCTTTAAATGCAAAGGCTATGAATGTCTTGTTTTGTGCCTTGGATAAAAATGAGTTTAATCGTATGTCCATTTGTGAAACTGCTTTTGATATTTGGCACACACTCAAAGTGACTCATGAAGGCACTAGTAGAGTGAAGGAGTCAAAAATTAATCTTTTAGTGCATTCTTATGAGTTGTTTCGAATGAAACCGAGTGAGACCATTGGAGACATGTACACCCAATTTACGGATGTCGTCAATGGTCTAAAAGGACTTGGTAAAGGTTTTTCGGATTTTGAACTTATTAATAAGATTTTAAGATTCCTTCCAAAAGGTTGGGACCCTAAAGTAATGGCTATTCAAGAGGCCAAAGATCTAAATTATTTTCCTCTTGAAAAACTACTTGGGTCACTAATAACCTATGAAATGATATGTAAAGCTCATGAAGAGCTTGAGGACACCCTTCCAAAGAACTAGAAGGATATAGCACTGAGAACATAAGAAGACCACTTGAAAGAAAACTCAAGTGATGAGGACTTTGATGATGACTTGGCACTCTTAACAAAGAAGTTCAAAAGATTCATAAAAAGAAATAAATTTAAAAATGATACTAAAAATAAATTTGAACCTAAGAAAGAACAAGTAATATATTATGAATGCAAGAAACCAAGACAGTTTAAGAGTGAATGTCCTTAAGCAAAGAGGAGGCAACCAAAGAAGAAGGCTCTCAAAGCTATATGGGACGACTCAAGTGCTTTCGAAGAATAGGAGCCAACCAACACCGAGCAAGTTACTCACTATGCACTAATGGCTATTGGAGATGAGGTAACAAGTTCATTAAATGCAAATTTAACTTTCGATTAGCTTTCAAATGCTTTTTATGAATTATTTGATGAATGTAGAATTTTGAGTAAAAAGTATAATTCTTTGAAAAGGGAACAAGCTTATCTTATTAGCAATTTTGATAGAGTAAAGATTGAGCATGAAAATAGCTTAGCTCTCTGCACAAAATGTCATGATTTAGAAATACTTCAAAAGGAAAACTTACTACTCAAAGATACCTTGAAGAAATTTGAGGTTGGTAGCAAGTCCTTGAACATGATCCTTGCCAACAAGGGTCACGTTCATAGAAAAGGCATAATCGGATTTGTGATTAGCTCTCATCAAAATCCAACCACCTTTATTCAAGGCCCTATCTTGCATGTATCACCTCACACCAAATGTAACTTTTGTTACAAACTTGGACATGTTATGTATAAATGTCCATTCAAGAAATATAGTCCACATAAATTGATTTGGGTTCCTAAAAGAATCTCAAATGACTCAATGCAACATGATAAGCTATGTAAATCGATTTTTGAGGGACCCAAGGTCAAATGGGTACCTAAAAATTACCTTTTTTTGTAGAAAAATGTACCATCACAAGCTAGGAGCAAGAGATGGTACCTTGATAGTGGATGCTCAAGGCATATGATTAGGAATGGGTTCGGCACTAAGAGGAGGGGTGAATTAGTGCAGTGGTAAAATAACGTCGGTTTAAAACTTCATTTCGATAAAACTGGTTTCCAACGTAAAACCGTTTCATAAATATCTTAACTTGAAACATGTTCGTAAATGTATTGAAAGCAATGAGCTATTAAAGAGGTTTGCAGTAAAGATAAATTACTCAAAGAAATGCAAACTAGATTTTAGAGTGGTTCGGTCGTCGTGACCTACATCCACTTCGCCGATTCCTCTTCTGTCGAGGCCATCGACATCCACTATTGGTCTTCCTTCAATAGGCGAAGACCAACCACCTTTTACACCCCTCTTCTCCTTTTACCGGGTTTAGGAGATAACTCTTACAAGCACTCACACTCCTCTCTAAACAGAATTCTAAGTTTAAGCTAGAGGAGGGATTTCTCAAGTGATTTCTGCAGTGTTTTCTCACTTTAAAACTCTTTGTGCTTGTGTATTTTGCTCAGGAATGAGAGGGGTATTTATATGCTTCAAATGGATTCAAACTTGGAGCCTAAAAACATCTCATCTCAAGTTTCCTAGGTGCAAGCGGTACCACCGCCTGCACCCTCTCAGAGGTTGTGTTTGGGTAGCAAAACCGCCTGACACAGTCTCGGAGATTGTGCCATGATGGTGCTACCTCTTGGGTCATTGTTTGGGCCTCTTATTGGGCCCAACATAGTCCTGACATGGGCCCAACTAGCCCCTAATTGGGTTGGCCCAAATCCAAACCCAATTACGTGCTAACTACGATTCCTAAGACATATTCTAAGTTAAACAAGTCTGTAAGTCTAGTTTCTTCCGACGATCTTCCAACGAACTTCTAACGATCTCTCGATAATATTCCGACGGACTCTCGGCAAGCTCCTGGACTTCATGACGATCTTCTTGGCGAGTTTTGATGAGCTTCTTTGGCAAGCTCCAGGACTTCTCGGTCAATTCCGATAGACCTTTCGATGAACGTCCGGACTTCCGAAGAACTCTTGAACACCCAATGAAATAGCGTTCTTGACTCCAGGGTTAATCCTACACATGTAAAAAGCCACTTCGATCTAGATAATTATTACAAAGCTTGAATATAGTGTTGTCCAGTATGTCATTGGTTAATCGGTGCTTCGTCCGAACCTTCGGCGCATCGTAGTTAATCCTACACATGTAAAAAGCCACTTCGATCTAGATAATTATTACAAAGCTTGAATATAGTGTTGTCCAGTATGTCATTGGTTAATCGGTGCTTCGTCCGAACCTTCGGCGCATCGTAGTTAATCCTACACATGTAAAAAGCCACTTCGATCTAGATAATTATTACAAAGCTTGAATATAGTGTTGTCCAGTATGTCATTGGTTAATCGGTGCTTCGTCCGAACCTTCGGCGCATCGTAGTTAATCCTACACATGTAAAAAGCCACTTCGATCTAGATAATTATTACAAAGCTTGAATATAGTGTTGTCCAGTATGTCATTGGTTAATCGGTGCTTCGTCCGAACCTTCGGCGCATCGTAGTTAATCCTACACATGTAAAAAGCCACTTCGATCTAGATAATTATTACAAAGCTTGAATATAGTGTTGTCCAGTATGTCATTGGTTAATCGGTGCTTCGTCCGAACCTTCGGCGCATCGTAGTTAATCCTACACATGTAAAAAGCCACTTCGATCTAGATAATTATTACAAAGCTTGAATATAGTGTTGTCCAGTATGTCATTGGTTAATCGGTGCTTCGTCCGAACCTTCGGCGCATCGTAGTTAATCCTACACATGTAAAAAGCCACTTCGATCTAGATAATTATTACAAAGCTTGAATATAGTGTTGTCCAGTATGTCATTGGTTAATCGGTGCTTCGTCCGAACCTTCGGCGCATCGTAGTTAATCCTACACATGTAAAAAGCCACTTCGATCTAGATAATTATTACAAAGCTTGAATATAGTGTTGTCCAGTATGTCATTGGTTAATCGGTGCTTCGTCCGAACCTTCGGCGCATCGTAGTTAATCCTACACATGTAAAAAGCCACTTCGATCTAGATAATTATTACAAAGCTTGAATATAGTGTTGTCCAGTATGTCATTGGTTATCGGTGCTTCGTCCGAACCTTCGGCGCATCGTAGTTAATCCTACACATGTAAAAAGCCACTTCGATCTAGATAATTATTACTAAGCTTGAATCTAGTGTTGTCCGGTATGTCATTGGTTAATCGGTGCTTCGTCCGAACCTTCGGCGCATCGTCCTCTCTTGCGACCTATTGCCCAATCACCAGTTGACCTCCGCAACTTCGATTTAATTTACTTAGTGCAATGTCTGCTCTTCTTGGCCCGATGCCCGAGATCTCGGCCTGAAGCCTTCTGTCGATACGTCAACCGTTCCTCTGGCCCGACGTCCAATCTTCTGACATTTTCCACTCCGACCCAATATGATTCTTCCTACTTTAATTGTTTCTCCTTGATTAAAGCTACCTGCGTCACTAAAAACGCATATCAAATCAAAACACTTATCAATTAGTTTCATCATCAAAATCCGAGATTCAACAATCTCTCTCTTTTTGATGATGACAACCAATTGATGATGGAATTAACTAACTTTCGGAGTTTAAACAAACTCTCCCTATCAATATGCCATATTGATAGAACCTTGAATTCAAGTTGAATTCAAGTCATTGCAAATTTCATCTTGAATATTTGCAATGCGTCATCATGCATAACATGATCATACTTCTCCCCCTTTGTTATCAACAAAAAGGAGAAGTGTACCTTTTATGTGTTTGGACATAATTTTAAATTATTGCATGAAAAACATAATATCAAGTTTTATCATCATGCAATTTGTAGCTAGAAAATCCTCAATTTAGCAAGTGTTACATCATGCAAGCTATCAAGTTTTAGATATGCAAGGTAATAAGATACCAAGTTTACAGCAAACAAGCTAGCAAAAATTTTACAACATTTTAAAACATGCAAGCTAGCAATTTTGAGATATTTAAGAAAGCAACTATTGCTTCTTGAAATATACAAGTTTGTAAATTTTGTTAGATGTACAAGTTAACATTTTTACCTCTTAAGATAGGTAAGATCGCACTTATTTGCTTCTCTTTTGAGATGAACAAGCTAGCATGTTTTTGCACTCTTCTTGAATTGTGCAAGCTAATAAATTTACTTTCTAGCAAGTTTTGATCCCCCTTTGTCATTGTCAAAAAGAAGGGAAGAATACAATTTATTATCCCTTTATCCCTTTTTATCAATTTCTAAATCATGACAAAGGTAAGTATCAATCTTATCTGTGCATCATTATATTTTCAAATTAAAACATGCACAATTTTAAAACCATACATTTCAATTTTCATGCTCGATACTGAAAAATAAATCAATCATCATTATGAGCATATCATACATGATACTAAAATATTAAAATTTTTAAGTATTTATCAACATTTTAATCATGATACCAAACATTCATCATTTAAAGCATTCATGATACGTCATTTTGGTAACAAATTATAGCATTTCAAATCATTATGGTATTAATTTTGTCAAATTATATTCTACCATGCATGATCAAAACTTCTCATTTGCATACATCAAAATAAATTCATGAGTATTTCATGCATTCATATCATCATATAAAGAATATCAAGAAGAATTAATTGGGTGATGAGATAAATATTTCATGAATACAAGGAATTGTATATAAAAATCATATCATGATTTATTATAATTAGTCTTCTTTTTAGTGAATAGCAAATAGATATCAATTTATGCATATCAATAGATATGATTCACTTTGACAAATCTCATTTTTAGTAAATAACAAAAAGAGACATGGGAGTTATCTCGATTCATAGAAAAAATTTCAAGTATCAATATTGAGAATTCAAGATCATGATATAGATGAAGACATTCCTATAGCAAAAAGATATCATAAGAGAACATGTAAATGATCTCGATTCATGTATAATATCTCTCAATTCATTATGAATCATAAAAATTATAATTCCGAAAAATCATGATTTATTTTTCAATAAGAAGATACAAGAACACATAATAGGAGATCTTGATTCATAAATGATTTCAAGTTATAAATCATGAGAAATCAAGATCATGATTTTGATAAAATCTATTAAATTTAAATCATTTTCATAATCCATGAGATTCACAAAAGCATAATATACATGGATTCATTAATGAAAATCAATAAGATAGAGATGGAAAATGTATTCCTCTTTTATGTGTTTCATTTGAAGTTGTTTGTTTCATACAAGCATGCCTTTGTCTTTTTTATGCCAAATAAAAATATATATCATCATTTAAAACAAAAGTATAAGATTTATTACAAAAAATCATCAAGATCAATAAATCACAAAAATCATCATGTATAAATTTTAAATCTCATGCATAAACTCGTCAATCATGGTATCAAAATATTTAATATTTTCATTACATCATTATGCATCATTAAATATATAATTATTAAGCATAACACTTACACTATTTCATATATGCATGCCTTTTTCATTTATTCCAAATCAAAACATGTATCATTTTCAAAACCGAAAAAGCCACTTTCATTACCATAAAAATCGATAATACATAAATCGCAAGAATCATCATGCATAATTTCAAAAAATAAATTTATTTGGCATGATATCATCAAACATGATTTCATGAGGCATTTTTAATCAAATCATTTTGTTTATCATACACATATAATTTTCATGATTATTTTCAAAATTACTAGAATGATAAGCATGATTCCTATTTTTTTCATTTTCATTTATTAAACATGCAATTTTCAAGAAAAATGTATATAATTTTCTTAAACTAAATTAAAATCAACTTATAAAAAATATCAAGTAATTTCAAAGTAAACTAAAGGAGTTTCGTTTGAGTTGTTTACGTCATTGACGAAAACCGTTAAGGCGTAGTTTGTCACCTCACCTTTGTTGGATTGTCCTTCATCTTCGGATGAGCTTGTTTCATCCCAATTTGTATTCGTTTTATTCTTTAATTTTTGTTTCATGAACTTTTTAAATTTCTTGAGGAGTTCAAGTTCACCATCACTTGAGCTTATGCTCGAGTGGTCTTCAAATGTTCTATGTCTTAAATCCTTCCTTTTCTTTGGAAGGTAGTTCTCAAGTTCGTTTCGTTCCATGCAATTCATTTCATAAGTCATTAAACACCCAATTAGTTCTTAAATGGGAAAATAATTCAAGTTCATAGATTCTTGTATTGCCATTACTTTAGAATCTCAATTTTTAGAAAGTGAACATAAAACTTTGTTAACAAGTTCAAAATTTGAAAAACTTTTACTAAATACTTTTAAACCATTGGCGATATCCATAAAACAGGTGTATATGTCTCCAATGGTTTCACTTGGTTTCATTCGAAATAATTCAAAATCATGCATTAAAAGATTGACTTTAGAATCTTTTACTCTACTCATGCCTTCGTGTGTGATTTCGATAGTGTGCCATATATCGAAAGTCGTTTCGCAAGTAGAAACCCGATTAAACTCGTTTTTGTCTAAGGCGCAAAATAGAGCATTCATAGCTCTAGCATTTAAAGAAAAAGTCTTCTTCTCTAAATCATTCCAATCTTTCATTGGAAGAGAATATCTTTTAAAACCGGATTCGACAATGTTTCATAAGTTCAAATCTAAAGAAAGCAAGAAAACTCTCATTCGAGTTTTCCAGTATGTGTAGTCCATCCCATTAAAGAAGAGAGGATGAATGAGAGAGTGACCCTCTTGAAAGTCGAAAAGAGCCATTTCTCTTTGGTGTTAAACCAAATGAGAAAATGAGGCTCTGATACCAATTGTTAGCAATGGGTTCGGCACTAAGAGAGAGGGTGAATTAGTGTAGCAGTAAAATAACATCGATTTAAAACTTCATTTCGATAAAATCGATTTTCGACGTAAAACTGTTTCGTAAATATCTTAACTTGAAACATGTTCGTAAATGTATTGAAAGCAGTGAGCTATTAAAGAGGTTTGCAGTAAAGATAAATTGCTCAAAGAAATGCAAACCAGATTTTAGAGTGGTTTGGTCGTCGTGACCTACATCTACTTCGCCAATTCCTCTTCCGTCGAGGCCACCGGCATCCACTATCGGTCTTCCTTCAATAGGCCTTTTCTCCTTTTACCGGGTTTAGGAGATAACCCTTACAAGCACTCACACTCCTCTCTAAACAGAATTCTAAGTTTAAGTTAGAGGAGAGATTTCTCAAGTGATTTCTACAGTATTTTCTTACTTTAAAACTCTTTGTGTTTATGTATTTTACCCAGGGATGAGAGGGGTATTTATAGGCTTCAAGTGGATTCAAACTTGGAGCCTAAAAACATCTCATCCCGGGTTTCCTGGGTGCAAGCGGTACCACCGCCTACAGCCTCTCGGAGGCTGAGTCTAGACAGCACCACCGCCTAGATCGATGGTACCACCACCTGACACAATCTCGAAGATTGTGCCACAACGGTGCTGCCTCTTGGGTCACTGTTTGGGCCTCTCATTGGGCCCAACATAGTCCTTACATGGGCCCAATTGGCCCCTAATTGGGTTAGCCTAAATCCAAATCCAATTACGTGCTAACTACGATTCCTAAGACATATTCTAAGCTAAACAAGTCTGTAAGACTAGTTTCTTCCGGCGATCTTTCGATGATCTCCCGACAATGTTCCGGTGGACTCCCGGCAAGCTCCTGGACTTCACGATGATCTTCTTGGTGAGTTCCGACGAGCTTCTTTGGCAAGCTCTAGGACTTCTCGATCAATTCCGGTAGACCTTTCGATGAATGTCCGGACTTCCGACGAACTCTCGAACTCCCAACGAAATCGCGTTCTTGACTCTGGGACTTCATTTTGCTTTATGCCTTGTATCATAGTTAATCCTGCACATGTAAAAGGCCACTTTGATCTAAATAACTATTACTAAGCTTGAATCTAATGTTGTCTGGTATGTCATTGGTTAATTAGCACTTTGTTCGAATCTTCGGCGCATTGTCCTATCTTGCAACCTATTACCCAATCGCCAGTTGACCTCCGCAACTTTGATTTACTTAGTGTAATGTCCGCTCTTCTTGGCCTGATGCTTGAGATCTTGGCCCGAAGCCTTCTGCCAATACGTCGACCGTTCCTCCGGCCCGATGTCTAATCTTCTGACATTTTCCACTCTGACCCAACATGATTCTTCCTGCTTTAATTGTCTCTCCTTGATCGAAGATACCTATGTCACTTAAAATATATATCAAATCAAAACACTTATCAATTGGTTTCATCATCAAAATATGATATTCAACACATATGACCAGAGATCCATCCTATTTCTCTAAGCTCACTAGCCTAGACGAAGGATATGTCACCTTCGGAGACAACAACAAAGGTAAAATCATTGGCAAAGGAACCATAGGTAACAAATTCAACCTTCTTATTGAAGATGTATTGTTAGTTGATGGTTTAAAGCATAACATTTTGAGTATTAGTCAATTATGTGATAAAGGATATATCGTTAGATTTGAAACTAATGCTTGCATTATTGAAAAACCATACAAAAACACATCTATGATTGCACTAAAACAAAATAATGTATACACTATTAACATTAATGATCTTTGCAATGAAATGTGTTTTTTGGTTTTGAATGACGATGCTTGACTTTGGCATAGGAGATTAGGTCATGCTAGCATGAAACTAGTCTCTAAATCTCATCTAAAGAACTTGTGAGAGGAATTCCTCACATTAAGTTCGTTAAAGAGAATATGTGTGATGCATGTCAACTAGGAAAACAAATAAAAGATAGTTTCAAATCGAAAAATCAAATAAGTACCTCTAGACCATTGCAATTGATCCATATGGACTTGTTTGGACCAATTACTACATCAAGCCTAGGAGGTAGCAAATATGTCTTTGTTATTGTTGACGATTATAGTAGATATACTTGGATTTACTTCTTAGCACACAAAAATGATTGCTTTAGGTATTTCTCTAAGTTTTGTAAACTTGTTCAAAATGAAAAAAGTTTTATGATTTCATCAATTCCAAGTGATTACAATGGTGAATTCCAAAACCATGATTTTCAAGAATTTTGTGAATCTAATGGATACAACCATAACTTCTCTATTCCAAGAAATCCTCAACAAAATGTAGTAGAAACAAAGAATAGAAACTTACAAGAAATGGCTAGAATCATGTTAAACGAACAATCTACCCAAATATTATTGAGTCGAAGCTGTAAATACGGCATGCTATGTCATGAATAACAAAAAACCCAACGTTTCATATTTTAAAGTTTTCGGGTGTAAATATTTTATTTTGAATGAAAAAGATACCTTAGGAAAGTTTGATGCAAAATCCGATGAAGGAATTTTTCTTGGTTATTCTTCTACTTCAAAGGTTTTTCACATCTTTAATAAAAGAACTTTAGTTATAGAAGAATCAATTCATGTTGTTTTTAATAAAATTTTTGAAGTTAAGAAAAATGATTTTGATGATGATCTTAATTTTGATACTTTAAATTTAAATGAGTCCCTTTTTCCATCTAGCAACTTGGATGCATTTTCTTCCAAACCTTCTTTACCGAAGGAATGAAAGTATGTAGATGCTTATCCTAAGGAGCTAATTATAGGAGACACATCGAAAGGGGTTCAAACTCGTTCTTCTCTTAAGAATTTTTATGCAAACACCGCTTTTCTCTCCCAAATTGAACCTAAATGCATTAAAGATGCCTTGAAAGATGATTCATGGGTTATCGCAATACAAGAAGAGTTAAATCAATTTGAGAGAAATGAGGTATGGAAGCTTGTTCCATAGTCAAATAATCATTTAGTTATTAGTACTAAATGGGTCTGTAGAAACAAGCAAGATGAACTTGATATCATAGTTTGAAACAAGGCTAGATTAGTGGCCAAAGGTTTCTACCAAGAAGAAGGTATCGATTATGAAGAAACATTCGCTCCTATGGCACGATTAGAAGCTATAAGGATGCTCCTTGCCTATGCCAGTAGTAATAATTTTAAGTTATTCCAAATGAATGTTAACAGTGCTTTTCTTAATGGCTTTATTTCCGAAGAAGTTTATGTTGAACAACCTCTCAGATTTGAGAATGATAATCTCCCTAATCATGTGTTTAAATTAACTAAAGCTCTCTATGGATTGAAACAAGCCCCAAGGGCTTGGTATGAGAGATTTAGCTCATTTCTTATCGAAAATAATTTCTCTAAAGGCAAGGTCGATACTATATTGTTTATCAAAAATTTTAAAAATAATTTTCTTATTGTTCAAATTTATGTTGATGACATTATTTTCAGTTCCACGAATGAATCTCTATGCGAATCATTTGCTAAAAGTATGAGTCTTGAATTTGAAATGAGTTTGATAGGGGAATTAACTTTCTTTTTAGGCCTACAAATCAAACAACTAAGTAATGACATTTTTCTTAGTCAAACAAAATATGCTTTAGATTTACTAAAAAGGTTTAATATGGATAGTTTAAAGGCTATCAATACTCCCATGAGTACCTCCACTAAGTTAGACATTGATGAAAGTGGAGAAAGCTTTGATCAAAAAGCTTATAGGGGTATGATAGGAAGTTTACTATACCTCACCGCAACTAGACCGTATATCATGTTTAGTGTAGGTCTTTGTACAAGGTTTCAATCTAATCATAAGATATCTCATCTTAAAGCAGTTAAGAGAATTCTTAGATATCTTAAAGGTACCACTAATCTAGGATTATGATATCCAAAATCTGAGAACTTTAAATTAATTACATATGCTGATGCAAATTTTGCTGGATGTAGATTAGATAGAAAAAACACATATGGAACATGTCAATTCTTAGAACACGCACTTGTTTCTTGGTCTTCCAAGAAACAAAACTCGGTTGTACTATCTACAACCGAAGCTGAGTGTATTGCAACTAGTGCATGTTATGCACAAGTTGTGTGGATGAAAATCACTTCAGAGGATTATAAGATTCATCTTAAAAACATTCCCATAAAATATGATAACACAAGTGCAATATATTTAACAAAATATCTCATTCAACACTCTAGAACAAAACATATTGATATTAGGCATCATTTTATACGAGATCATGTCTCTAATCATGATGTAACCTTAGAGTTTATTGATACGAAACATCAATTAGCTGATATCTTTACAAAACCTTTAAGTGAAGAATAATATGATTTTATTAGAAGAGCATTAGGAATGTTAATTTGTCTAAATGCATGAATTTGATATATCTTTTTCAGACTATCTTTATGAATTTCTTGAATGGAACTTTCATGAGTTTATGTCATATCAAGTTTATTCCATATCCTTGCTCCATCACTTAATGATTTTTTTTATACATGGAATTAATTGACAAATGCATCTCTCATAGATTTCACTCTTATGAATTTTTAATGAGAAATGGATTTGACGTGACGCTCCTCTTATTATGAAGTTTATTCATGGAATTTCTTTTATCCTTCATATGATTATTCTTTCACATGAATTCTTTTGAATTTTTGGTATGAGATGAACACTTGCAAGATTGAGGATTTGATTTCATATGAATATCTTGAAACTTGAAATATGATTTAATGAAACTATTTTATCATTTTTGACTTCATTTAAATCATTTCATAAAGTTGATTCTTAATGGATTTCCTCCTTTCTTTCCTTCTTCATGCAAAGTTATAATTAAGAAAAAAAGGGAGAAGTTGATGGAAACTATCTCTTTAATGTTTATAACTTTTGAGTTATACCATGTCATGAATGCTTGAAATATGATTGGTATCAATTTTTACTAATTGAAATGTGGCATGAATTTTTACCACACTTGTATAATTTTTTACAAATTGAAATATCTCCTTTTTGTTGATGACAAAGGGGAAGAAATGATACCAAAATGTAGTAAATTGATGACAAATGTATGTAATGTATTTCATCATAAATACTTGAAATGTTAGCTTGATAAATTTCTTTCATTATGATAAGATATCTAGAGCTTAACTTGTTAATTTATATTTGATATCTTGCCATAGAATGATGAATTGCTATCTTTGTCATCGTTCGTATTTGAAATATCATACTTGGAAATGGATGTCATGCCTTGACATCATTTTTTAGAAATGATAGATCATGATAGGAATCATGATGTATGTATTAATAAATTTAAATGAACTTAACTTATCAATTTGATACTTGAATTCAAGAAGGTCTTTTCTCAAGTATGACATATAGATAGGGGTTAAGGTTTGTTAGGATCAAGAGCACTAAGAGGGGGGGGGGGGGTGAATTAGTACAGCGAAAAACTTTCGTCGGTTAAAAAGACTTTCATACAAAAACCATTTCGGAAAGATCTATAAAGTTAAGAGTAAGCGGAAGTGTAGTTGATGTAAATCAATAAAGGCAGTTTGCAGTTAAGATAAAGAGCAAAATGTAAATGCAAACCGAGATTTAGAGTGGTTCAGTCAATCTTGACCTACATCCACTTTTGGCTTCCTCCTCCAATGAGGTCACCGACGTCTACTAGAGGCCTTCCTTCAATAGGCGAAGGTCAACCACCCTTTTACAGCTTTTCTCCTTTTGACAGGCTTAGGAGACCACCCTTACAAGTTTTCACTCCTCTCTCGAATGATCAACACTTAAAAAGAAAAGAAGGAGAAAAACTCTAGCCTTTTACAATACTTTTAAGCTCTCAAATACTCAGAATAAAAGCAAACTTTCGGTACCCTTTCATGCAGGAAAGGGTGGGGTTTATATAGGCCCCAATCAGCTTGAAGTTGGAGCTCAAAAGTGTCCATTCCCAAATTTCTCGGGTCCCTGGCAGTACCACCGCCATAACTGGGCGGTACTACCGCCTGTCATCTGTCACTGAGCGGTACTACTGCTTAGTTTGGGGTTGGGCGGTACTACCGCCTGTCATCTGTCACTGAGCGGTACTACTGCTTAGTTTGGGCGGTACTACCGCCTGTCATCTGTCACTGAGCGGTACTACTGCTTAGTTTGGGCGGTACTACCGCCTGTCATCTGTCACTGAGCGGTACTACTGCTTAGTTTGGGCGGTACTACCGCCTGTCATCTGTCACTGAGCGGTACTACTGCTTAGTTTGGGCGGTACTACCGCCTGTCATCTGTCACTGAGCGGTACTACTGCTTAGTTTGGGCGGTACTACCGCCTGTCATCTGTCACTGAGCGGTACTACTGCTTAGTTTGGGCGGTACTACCGCCTGTCATCTGTCACTGAGCGGTACTACTGCTTAGTTTGGGCGGTACTACCGCCTGTCATCTGTCACTGAGCGGTACTACTGCTTAGTTTGGGCGGTACTACCGCCTGTCATCTGTCACTGAGCGGTACTACTGCTTAGTTTGGGCGGTACTACCGCCTGTCATCTGTCACTCACTGAGCGGTACTACTGCTTAGTTTGGGCGGTACTACCGCCTGACATCGCTCGGAGACCGAGCTCAGGTGGTACCATCGCCTAACAGGGGTGGTACCACCGCTAGTAGTAATAACTGCCGGCGGTACCACTGCTTGACAGGGGCAGTACTACCGCCCAGAACTCCTGAGAGACCGAGTCTCCCAGGCGGTGCCACCACCAGCCAGGTATTCTGAGTCCGAATGGGCTGTTCCATTTGGCCCAATTGGGTCTGCTAAGGGCCCAATTGGCCCTAAATTAAGTTAATAGGATCACCTTCCAATCCTAACTTAATCTACATGCTAACTACGATAATTAAGACATCAATATTGCAAATCGTGTTCCGGTGCGTCAATCGCTTCTTCCGACGAGCTTCTAGTAAACTTCTAGCGAACATCCAACGAACCCTCGGCGATGCTCCGGCGAACTCCCAGCAAACTCCTGAACTTCACAATGATCCTCTTGGCGAGTTCTGACGAGCTTCTTTGGCAAACTTCTAGACTTCTTGGATTGTTCCCATAGAACTTCCGACGACTGTCCGGACTTCCGACGAACTCTCAAACCCCCAACGTAATCTTGGTCTTGACTCCGGCTCAACACCTGCTACATGTCTTACTACCATTATAGTTAATCCTGCACACTTATCTTAACATATAGATTAGATAAACAAATTATAATTGACTTCATCATCAAAATCCAAGATTCAACAAGGTTAACTCCGTCATCAATTGATTGTCAACATCAAAAAGGGGGAGATTGTTGAATCTCGAATTTTGATGATGAAGTCAATTGTAATTTGTTTGATCTAATCTATATGTTGAGAAAAGTGTATAGGATTAACTACGACAGCAGTAAGACATAAAGTAGGTGTTGTGCCGGAGTCAAGAACAAGATCACGTTGGGAGTTCGAGAGTTCGCCAAAAGTCCGAACGTTCGTCGGAAGTTCTGCCGGAACTAACCGAGAAGTCCAGGAGCTTGCCAAAGGAACTCGTCGGAGCTCCCCAAGAAGATTGTCGTAAAGTCCGGGAGCTTGCCGGGAGTCCACCGAAGCATTGCCAAGAGTTCGTCGGATGTTCATTGGAAGTACGTTGGAAGCTCACCAGAAGAGCAATTGACGCACCAGAACAAGAACTATTGTGATCATGTCTTAATTGTCGTAGTTAGAGCATATATTAAGTTAGGATTGGGAGGTAATCCTACTAACTTAATTTTGGGCCAACTGGGCCCTTAACAGGGCTGAATTGGGCCGGATTGAGCAGCCCATTCAGCCCCTGAAAACATGGCCGATGGTGGCATCGCTTGGGAAACATAACCCAGGAATTCAGGGTGGTGGTACCGCCTAGTAGTGGCGGTGGTACCGCTAGTACCCCGAAAATCCAGGATAAGACACTTTTTGGCTCCATTTTTGAAGTCGTTGGGGTCTATAAAAACCCCACCCTTTTCTGCATGAAAGGGCACGAAAGTAATTGATATAATCTTGAGTTTTTGAGTCTTAAAGTGTTGTAAAAGTGAAGAGTTCTCCTCCTTCATCTCTTAGCCTTGTAACCATCTAAGAAAGAGGAGTGAGACTTGTAAGGGTTATCTCCTAAACCCGACAAAAGGAGATAGAGCTGTAAAAGGTGGTTGGCCTTTGCCTATTGAAGGAAGGCCTCTAGTGGACACTAGAAACCTCGTCGGAGAAGGAATCCGAAAGTGGATGTAGGTCACATTGACCTAACCACTCTAAATTCTAGTTTGCTTTTCATTTGTGCAATTTACATTTCTATAAATCTCCTTAATCCTCTCTTGCACTTTTACGAAAGTTTTCAAGTACATAATCTCTTCGAAACAGATTGAATTGAAATCATTTTTGTCAGAATCAGTTTTAATCGAAACGAACATTTTTCTGAAATCGGGAAAGTTTTCCGCTGCACTAATTCACCCACACCCCCTCCCCCTCTTAGTGTCGTTCTTGATCCTAACAATTCCTGTCCTGTTTGGCCTCCGAATCACCATGGTCTCGAGGGACTCGACCAACCATGATGTTCAATTAAGTCAACACCATCATTACAAGATGAGTTTGATTCGATGATATACCCTCGAGGGACTCGACCAAGCATACCATGTCCTTGGGTCACCAGTGACATCTCTATGTTATAGGTAAGATAGCGAATCGCGATATATGTGAGTCTCGAGAGACTCGACCAACTCAACCTACACCGGGAATCGATCACTACCTATAACGATAGAAGGTCACGTAGGTCAATCTAATTGCTTCACGTTTACCGACTTAATATTATCGAGCGAGGGGTTTCTATGATTTGGTATCCTAATATGACATGTCACACATATACATATTTAATATATATCTACATCGTATACAAATATATATATATATATATACATATTTAGTAGGTGTATAAACAATCACACATCACATGATCAATTACACCAGATGATCATGGACTACAACCTAATGTGATCAGGCTCGAGCTAGTGGGCCTAATCACTCACATCAAGATCTATATGTGTAGCGGTGTATCTCCATACCTTGTGATTATCCATCTCGTCCTCGTCGGTTCCATCAATATCACGACGCATCTCCATGCATCACGATCGTCCGTCTTGTGGGTCCTGTTATCGCTTCCACGCTCCCGCTGTGCCTCCTCATATGATTACAACATAATCATAAGCATGCAGACCCGATAATAAATGAGAAATATAATGGAGGCTCGCAAGATCCAATAATAATAATCACAAGTACACACATCACACAGTCCATGATCATCCGTCCACACATTATACATCACATGTATAAATCATCATCATATAGGACTACTAGATGATAATAAAATAATAATCAATTAAACCTTTTAAATTAATTAATATTTTTTGAAATCAGGGACATGTATGAATTTTTTTGAATTCTGAGGGGTATTTTTATAATTTGGACAAAAGGACAGAACTAAAATTTCTAAAATTCACAGGAGCAAAAACTATCTTTTTTCCCTAGAATGCCCTAATCCCTTTCTCCCCTATTGTTGCAACCGTCGGCGGCGACCTGTGCGGCAGGGGGAGGGGCGCTACCCTTGCCTGCGGGCAGCACTGCCCCCACAGGTGGGCACCCCCACGGGTGGGCGCCCCTATAGGCAGCGGTCGCAGGAGCCGTTGCCTTGCGATGCCTCAGCCCACGAGCGTTACGGCCGCAAGCGCCACTGCCCCACGGCACCTCTTCCCACGGGTCCAACACCAGCAAGCGTCGCCCTTATGCGTAGGTGTAGTGCCCGTGCCCAGGTGGCCGCCGTTCTTGCGGCCCTACCTGCGGGCTATCGCTACAAGCGGCCTGCTTGCACACAGATGGTAGCGCTACCATCTGCGATGGCAGCAACAGTTGCTGCCCTTTCTCGCTTTTGTGTCAATGATTTTGATGCCAAAAGCTTTTCTAAAGCATAACACATGCAGTTTAAAACCAATCTATCGCATAAACAACCTGGCTCTGATACTACTGTTGGGAAATCTTTGGGGATAACATCACATGCATAGCAGAAGAATAGAAAAGAAAATCCTCAATTTCCTGAAGATTTATTCATCGTCGTGCGAAGATTGGTCCGCAAAATAGAAAAATACATATAGTAAAGATTATGTTACCTAGGGAGATCGTATATCCCTGAATCCCTACAGATCTTTAGGAGGGGTGAAGGAGGTCAAGCGCCCTCCTCTATAGCAGTGATCCACATAGTAGGGCTGCGACGACACTCCTCGAAACTCCAGGCCTGCTTTGAGGTGGAGAGGGGGAGGAGAATATGAGAGGCAAGCAAAGGCTCTGGCCTATAAACTATTGAATCCCTCTTATTTATAAAGGTCCCCTGTCAAACCCTAATGGATCCTCCCCTATTGGATATTGGATCTGCATCCAATTATCCAAGCCTCTTAGATTAGTGGATCTCTATCCAATAATCTATCATGGGCTTTTATTGGATCTTATCCATAGGATCCAATAATTTAGGGGCTTATTGGATATCCAATAAGATAGGGGCTCCAGCGAATATCTCATATTCCGAACCTCTACTCATCACAATGCCTACTATATGTGTGTGACCCTCTAGGCTCAATATCGAGCTGGCCGTGAGTCATACCTATTAGAACTCCTTCTGGGTCAATGAATTATTATCTCCATAATGATTCACTCGATTCATCGACTACGGACATACTAGGCCACAATGCCGTAGTCCCCAGATAATATAAGGGAATCCAATCAATTAGACATGTTTGCCTTCAGTTACTGTATACCTATAGTCCTTCATCCATCTAATATCCCAGAGACTATATACTAGGTATGGTGTTGTCAGACCCATACGGTTTCTACTCGAGTCTCGATCTAATCGGATTCTCCCGGAGAACTCTTTCTCTCCCAATCCGAATGACCCTGGCCAAGTATTTTGTCTGAGCAAGAACAGATAGGATATTCCTCTCATGACACCGAGAGTGAATTATCCTCTATCGACACTCAATAGCTCTCGTAAGGTTGACTGCCACTCCCGATTACCGGTTGTACTAGATTTGGGACATCCAAACCTATAAGTCTGGTATCAAAGAGTGGAGCACTCATACAGGACATCCTTAGTATCTCAAGTCTAATGACCAAATAAGGAATCATTGTCTGACAATAAGGCATCATTAACCATTCAACATTCCATAAGCAGATCCATCAATGAACTCACTCCCCAATGAGCACCCATATTATATCCCTACTGTCCCCACACGAGCAGCTATAAGACCAGCTGTAACCTTCATATGGACATGTATACAACATATCAGTCTGTTCGGTTATCTCGATATCCCTCTCGAGTAACCTATGACCAAGATTATTTAGGATCTGTGTTTAAAGGCAAATCGGTCTCATTATCGTGATCTCATTATGATCTGATTCCCATTGCACAGATCCAAGGATATCACAATATGTATACATATATGCAATAGTTAATATAAAATAATAAATATTAAAATATAATAAGCAAAAAAATTGTATGTCAAGTCACATGTGTCATCACTTACGTGATTGGCTTGTAGGGCACATATGACTAGCAATTGTTAGGATCGTAAAGGCACTAAAGGTGGGAGGGGTGAATTAGTACTTTCAAAATAAAGTTTTGATTTACAAGAAAACCTTCACATATCTCTTTTACAAAAAGACCTCACACCTTCTTTAGAATGACTTCTAAACTCATGGAGAAAGAGACTCAACATTTTTCAAAAGAGTTTACACACTTAAAATCATAAGTTTTCATAGTTTTACCAAGCAAGCATGAGTGAGATATTTAGAGACTCCAAATGACTTCAAAAATGAGCCAAAAATTTAAATCTCAAGATTTTCGGGGTACTGATGGTACTACTATCTACGTTGGGCGATACTATTGCCTGATAGAGCTTGGGAACCAGGGCTCTAGCAGCACCATTACTTGCTTGGGTAGTACTACTACTTGATAGTCTAGCAGTATCACCGCCTGATTGGGTGGTACCACCACCTAACAGCTTGAGAACCCAAGCTCTAACGATACCACTGCCTACCTAAGCGGTACCATCGCCTGATAGCTTAGGAACCCGAGCTCTAGTAGTACCATCACTTGCTTGGGTAGTATTACCGCTCAGCCCAACTCCAGCCTTGAATTGGATTTTCAACATGTCCAATTCAGCCCTGATTGAGGCCCAATGGGCTCCTAATCAGGATGACATGGTTACACCCCAAAACCAACTTAATTAGACTCTAAATGACTTCGATCAAGTCTTAACAATTACAATCATAAAGCCTATGTTATCCGACATGTCATTTGTTCATTTGACACTTCGTCTGAACCTCCAGTGCATCATCCTTTCCTTCAGCGTATTGTCCGATCCATCGACATGTTGACCTCCCATAACATCTAATCTTCTTGGCGCAATACCCGATCCTTCCGGCCCGATGCCCGAACTTTGACATGATGCTCTCTGACTCAAATGTTTGATTCTCTTGCTTCAACGATTTACCTTTCTATGATCGAAGTTTCTCTTATGTCACTTATCTCAAACACTTATTAGTCCATAAACTCATCAATTGATTTCATCATCAAAATTCAAATTTCAACAAGGTTGAATATGTATCAAAATAAGTTTTCTCCATCAACCCTTGAGCTAGAACTCATGCCTTATACTTTTTCACTGTTCCATTAGTTTTCATTTTTTTTATAATCCATTTACATCCTAAAAGCTTGTAGTTAGGAGGTAAATAATTAAGAATCTAAATATTATTATTTAAATTGGATTCAATCTCACCATTAAGGACTTCTTTCTAAACAAGAGCGTAAGAATAGCTCATAGCATAAACTAGTTGAATCTTCCATCACATAAGTCAAATCATTTTCAAACTTTTTTTCAATCCTAGCTCCTTTACTCCTCGGTTCAAGTAACGAAGAAAAAATTATAGAATTTAAAGCAAATGAATCGAAAGAAATTATAAGTTCAAGTGAAATTCTAGATGAAAGAAAAATTGCTTTAAAAGAAACTAGCATATCTGGATTCAATCATGATATCATTTGAAATTTTAAATAAGTTAGAATTTACTATAAGGAATCTATAAGTATTACTATCCATAGAGGATCCAACAAAAATAACATCTATATTTTTATGACCTATTTTTTTTCTTTTATGTTCAAGAATATTAACTTTTGCTAAATACCCTCACATTTTTCAGGTTACTTAGATTGAGCACAAATTTCACATTTTGAGTTAAATTTGATACTTATTTTAGGTATCAAATCAAGATTGATCATTTTTTTATTTATGTAAGGTTGTCATAGCCAAGTCTACCAGGTCAAGCATCATCATATTCATAATTGAGTACAAAGGAATAATAATTTTGTCTTGAAAGAGATATTATATTTAATTTGAATAATCCATTCGCTACAAATTATTTTTAATAAAAATATCTGTCTTAGATATTATAATTTTATTATTTTCAAGATGACTCTATAACCTAATTGAATAAGCAAGTATCCACAAATTAGGTTTCAACAGAAATCTAGCATGTGTTGTACATCATGAAGTATAAGTCCCTCAATACATTTTATTTCTAGCACGATATCATACATCTCATTTTCTATGATTACACTTCTCCACTTGTGATTTATAAGAAGAGGACCATATTCTATCAATACAAACATGTATATTAGCACCAGAATCTAACTACCATTCATAATCATGATAGATTAGATTTATAAAAAGAATGAAAGAGAAAAAGTCAGAAGTTTGCCCTTCAATCATATTGACCTAAGGTGTTGATTTGATAGAGCCCTTCTTCTTGGATATAATTTTCTCAATAGAAGTAGGATGGAGCAAGATTATTATCTTGATTGAAAACATAACATAATTGATCATTGTTCTTTTTCTTATCCCTTTTAAACTTAGTGTTAAATCTTAGGTTTTGATATGAATTAAGATTGAATCTTGAGTTTTGGTTTTGATTAGATTTAAATACTTTATCCTTGGACTTAAAGCTCTTACCCTTACGTTTAAAATTTTGACTTTGATATGGGTTAGGCTTCCTATAAGATTGGGTCTTTTAGTTAATTAACCTTTGCTTGCATTTGATTATCCTTCACATCTCTTTAATAGTATTGATATTCTATTTTATAAACTGAAATATAGATTTAAGAGTTGAGACTCTTGAGATATTCTCATCTCTTGACCAAATTAGGAACAAGAGAAAGATTATTGATCAATCAAGCAAGTAATTTGATAGCTTTCACTAAAGATAGTTTTACTCCTATAAATTTTGTGAATCAGATTTTGAATATAATCATTTATTACTAAATGGTCAACCATTCTAAAATTATTGGGTATCTTCAAAGACTTTCCATACTTCTTTAAGCTATTTTATATTTCTTATATGTTTTATATAGGTCATCAGATAAATAGCTGAGGATTCCAAACCTATAGTGATGCTCTATTTCATCAGGAGATTTCTTAGTTTTAGATGAATAAGTCTGATTTGAAGAGTCAAACTTTGAGAAAGTAAGATAAGGGGGGAATTTTTTCAATGATTGAAATGAGACCTAAAATGATTAATTATACCCCTGGCTATTCTATCTTTGAACTTTACAAATAATGAATCATCTATATCCATCAGAAAATATCTAAATATTTTTCAGAAGAGGACAAGATAAATGATTAAGAGATGCATCAAGAATTTAAGATACTTGATTAGTTTCTTCATTTTTATTTATTAAAAAAGTATATTTTAAAAACTTTTATATTTCACCTATAATAATTGTGTTTATAGAGTTTGTTTAAAATAAATAATTATCACAAACAAATTATGCAGGAAGGTTTCCCTCTTTAACTGAACCTGAAAACAAGCAATTTTATTTTCATTTTAATAATAATTATTTGGACCACAATATATTTAAAATTGAAAAGATGCAGATGAAACTGTATAGTAGTCTTTAATAAAGCAGATGTGATTTTTGTGTAAGATAAGGAAATAGGGGGATCTTTAAACAAGTGTAAAATCATATGTATGTTTTAGAACAACAAACAGTATACAACAAGGTTTTGGCTGAAAACAGGAAACAACAAATATTTGTGTGACTAATTAAAATGAAAATAAAATTAATTTAAAACTATTATATAAGTTTGTAACACATAAAAGACAAGACAGGAAACAATACTTTTCTTTTATTCACTCTGATTATTATTTTAATCTTTTTTTAATTCAAAAGTCCAAAGTTCCTCCTTTTTTTAAGTTAGAAAGTTGAACCTTTTTTAAAAAATTCACAAAATACGGGCTAAATTCCAAAATATATATTTCAACAGACAGTTTTCAATTTAAAAAATTCGAGATTTAAAATTTTATTTTTTATAATAAATTTGGAGTTTAAATTTCCTAAGAGGTTCTTTTTAATTTATAATTTAAAATTAAAATAACCTTAATATCTAAGTTAGAATGGTAAGGCTAAAGAGTAAAGATATAATTCCAAAACCAGATTAAACAGTCAGATTAAATTTAAAATCTCAAAGTTGACTTTGCTATGATTCCTAAACCAAAATTATCAAAAATAGCAAAATTCATGATTATTGCTAAAAAAAATGAATAACTAAGTTTTTTTAATCTCTCTATCGATCAGATATTAATAATAAGAGAGTTAGCAGTAGAATGATAAATGAAAATAACTATTGCATGAGCTTGGAAGGTATAGATAAGTAGTATTGAACAAAAATAAATTTTTTGACATATTGATCCAAAATATTTCTTCGGATGGTGTCGAGAAGATATCCCGAGATATAATCGAGAAGCCCTTTTTATGTACATGAGCGGATGACAATAGTTCGATCACTAGAAGAGAAATAAGAAAAAAATTATGTGATGAAGGAAAGATTTTTTAGAAGAATAAAAGATCTCAAGTGAGAAAAATTAGAGTAGATATCTCATTGCGGAAATCTGATGTAAGTGAACATTTAAAACATAAAATGATATTAAAAAATTAAAAAGAAAAAAAATAGAAAACAAAAGAAAAAGAGAGTAAATAAAAAATTTTGATATTTTTTATTACTCAATTCTAACAGTCTCAATTTGTTTTTCTTCTTGAACTTAACATGATTAATTCCTATACTTAACATTTGTTATTTATTGCCACCATAGATAACAATATCAAGCTTACTAACCACTACCATTTTGAGAAAAGAAAGCATTGTTAGATCAAAAGAATAACTTAGAGAATCAATACGTCACTAATCTAAAAAAATAAAGAATAGAATATTTATATAGCTCAATACTCTTTACCTATATTAACGAAGAAAAATTAGACTCTTCATCATCTAAGAATAAACTTAATATTTGAACTCAAGCACTTGTTCATTATATCCATCCTCTCTTACACTAAAATTCAAAAAATATTTAAGGTAATTATGGATCAACCAAACCTTAATACTAGGATTTTCTTTCCTTAATATAGAAATCTTTTTATACTTAAATTTCTTATTTAAAATGCTTATCAACTTCAATATAAACTATTTAAGGGCTATCAGGCCTTCAAAACAAAACAATGGGCAATCTTCTCCACTTATGATTGATTAGTAGCTTTCTTAAATTTCGCTTTCCTTCTTTCCATTGAGCAAATAAGCTCGCCACCACGGCATTGGGCCACTGCTTGTCCTCTATTGTGCACATCACTTTCTGCTTTGTGTTTGATGCACAGGCGTTTTCTTTTCACAAGATGATTTGATCTATAGTGAAAAAAATGTGGATAATGCTACATATCTTTTTTCTGCCTCTCATTGTATAATGCAACTTATAGAATCATTCAGATTTAGCAGCCATCGCATGTTCCCACGCTCTTATATATCTCAAACATCAAATGGGGTTAATCTCGGTTAGGTTCTCTCCTTTTTATTTCCCCATCAATGCATTTACTTTTCCTAATCCTCAAAGTGTCCCTGACAGGACAGGCAAAAAAAACAATTTTTTATATATATAGGCTTCTAGTATTTTCGTTGAGCTATTAAAAACATTGCAATCCTATCAAAATATTTAATAATAAGCATAGAATATAAATTTATATATATACGTTCTTGTTATTAAACCAATAAAACTATCTATTTGAAATCCTAACAAAGATGATAAGTTAGTTTGTGTTATGTTTTGATTTTTTGTTTCTTAGTTATATTATTTTCGTATAAATTTATAAAGTTAATTTATTGATGGCAAAAACACTATAACTGTCATAAGAGTCAAGTTTTTTTTAATATGTTCTTATTTTCAAACCAATAAAAATATCTATTTTAAACCTCACCGAAGATAATAAGTTAGCTCATATTATATTTTTTTTTATTTTTTTCTGAACAATGTTATAATATTTTAATGAATATATCAAAATATATATAATCTTATTAAAAAAAGTAATATAATTTTTATGAATATATCAAAAATAGATCGATTCACCTCATGAATTGATGTAATGTAAAAAGACGACAATCTTTTTTATCTTTTCATCATAAGCATGTTGAAATATAGAAAGAATGGGACAGTGATAGGAAAAAAAACTAAAAATTGAGAAAAACCAAAGATAAAACTGCTTCAGCTTTTTCCGGAAAATGTGTCCGACACCTTTTTCTTGTGGTACAGCGACCGCCAAGTTGTGGTGCATGTTGTACCTGAAACTGACACAAGCCACAGTGAGATAATAGCCGGTCCATTATTGTACCTCTATCCAGCTCAGGTTTTCCTTGAGCTGCAGAGGCAGTGCTCAGAACAAAGGACATCTGCATTCGTCTCAGCTTGCACCAGTGGATGCTCGTCGTCCTTAACACAGCACCTGAAGAGATGGCCACCTCAAACTTCCATTGGAAAGCAAGAATCCGCTACGGAATTAGCTGCAGGGGATGCAAACAAAGATCTGAGTTCGATCGAAGCCGAACCCAAGCCCATGGGGCCCAGTAAAGGACGAAGATTCAGATTCTGGGCCCCGCCGGTGGGCTCCATGAGCTACGCAAATTGAATGATCAGACTCAATTTATTATAATATTTCTATAAAATATATAAGTAATATAAATATATGAATGTTAGCAAAGTTGTAACCCGCATGCTCTTGATATGAATATCACTAATTAAAGGTTCATGATAAGACTTATCATTCCTTGGTTTTACCATCTTATAGTTAATACCGCTCCTAATATATAATTTTTGTGATAAATAATTGTTTTTTCTCATGATAAATTTTGGCTGTGTAATTTGTCGATAATTTTAGAGTTAATTTAGAATCAATATTCAAAATCATCGCAACCTAGGTTTGATCGGGATCCCTATAAAACTAGGTTTGGTGTATCGAATAAAAATGTATCTGATGCTTAAGTTAGTCAAGTAATTTTAAATAATTTAAAAGTTATTAATAGCATTAAAGTAATAAATACTTAGACAAAAGCAATGTACTTGAAGCATTTTATAGTAATTTCAAAGGAAATGAATAAAGTAAATGAAAATTGATTTGTGGGTGGGGCAATTACGTGGAATCGTCGAACATTATGATTAACACAATCATGTATTGTATTAATTTTACAAGACATTTGAGCAGAAGTGTGGGATGACAAGGCATCGGAATTGGTGTGGGCTGATGTGACATTTAATCATTCTTGCGTGAGATTCCCTACTTTTATCAAAGATAATGTTAACTTTTTGATCTTTCTTTGTATGCAAATATATCGCTTAATATGAAAAGGCATGGGGAGGTAAATATCTCAATAAGTCTTAATTTGATACCAAAAGTACAAGATTTATTATTATTATTATTATTATTTACCGTATCAAGGTGCTATAGTTTGAAAGGAATGAAGAGAAATTTAATTTTTGTAGACTTTTCAATGATCTTGTATTAGGACAAGTATGTGGAGACTCTATTTTGTTTACGCTAGTACAATTTATTAAAAATAATAATAATGATATGAAAGAATAGTATGGGATTTTAATGAATATATAATAATATTATAAGTTATGTGTGCGATTGTAAGCTTGATAATAGAAGAATTGTGAAATAGCATTAAACTGGAATGTGATTCCATGCATATTAAAGTTAATCAATACATTAACCTGCCCGAATGTGATTCCAAATATTTTATTTTAATAAAAAAATATCACTTTATTCTTAAAGTTCGTACATAAATCAGTGTCGTAAGCTCAAAAATAAGCCACTTGATTAAGGCTCCTTGTATCGAAGAAAAATAATCAACGAGCAAATAAGTATCATGCGGAGTCGACGAGCAAAGAAATATGATACAGAGTTGCTTGGATCTACCATGGAAATAATACGAGTTTCTTGATCCATGAGATAACTTGTGTTGTGATCCGAGTATTGAACTCCACTACGACAAATAAAAGGGAGCTAAGACAAATAATTACGATCATTTAAATAAATAAAAGGGAGTTATCAATAAAGCAATAAAAATATTACGATCGTGATCCTTATTGATCCTTTGATTTTCAAGTCAAAAACGCTCTCCTCCAAAAGAAGGATTGCTTCCTTGCTTTGTTCACCAAATCAAACACTATTCCTTATCTTCTGCATGATGCAATGGCCTATTACTCAAAAAGTCCTTGGCCTATTGCTAGAAATTCCACGTCGATGTGACCATTATTATTAGAGTAATGCCGTGCACACTGACAAAAATGTTAGGAGTAAGAGTAGATGACCTCCTACGCTAAAGAAAACTGATGTTAGAAATTCCTTCTCGTTCTTAGTCATATTTTGATGCATCTCTTTTGTAGTTTTACGAGTAAAAGTGGGATGTAGAATTGATCGATCATGGCGAGACTTAAAGCCAAGTCAAAACTTGACTTCCACCCATTACTTCCAGACGAGTAGTAAGTCGACATGAGTCACTTATTCCATTACTACTTCACATAACTACTCCTACTTCGCCAAATCACATTATTTAGATGGTCAAAGTCCTCTAACAATATGAGTGCAAGCGACACCATCATTGTGGCACCACTACGATGTGATTAATCCCTATTAATATTTCTTTGGGAAATCGAACTCCTACTCAAAGTTGTTTTTGACTCGTTTGAGTGTCATTTGATACCCGTTAAAAGCAAATGATTATTTAATAAATACGGGAAGACGTGCTTCCACATGATTGAGTGATTCACCAACATTTTCCTATGAATAAATAAACAAAATCAAATCAAATATTGATATAGTAAAATTTTAAATGGTACATTCTGTTGAAAGATTTTTTTTTGCACGATAAAATATTTAAAAATATTAAAAATAATTATATATTGCTAATGATAAAAAAAAATCAGATGATACATATTTGATTTGATCCACAATTTAATAAGTTTATCTTTTGGATTGAATCATTAATTTTTTATATATTAATTTTGAATAGTCTGATTAAAACTCATCACTGGTTTTAAAACTTCATAAGAAATTTAAATGAATTTAAATGAATTAAGACAGTATTCATAAGAAATTAAATGAATTTAAAAATAAGTAAAAATATAGGTCTAATCATAGTTTGAGAATTTGACTCATAACTAAGAAGTTTAAAATTTTATATTAAATCAGTTTAGAATTTGACTCAATAATAACTTTTAAAATTTCAATGCACTCTTCTTCCGGTCTAATCTATATAAATTTATTTGAATCCATATAAATATTGTAAAATGAGAATGTTTATATAGAGCCCAAACAAAGATGCTCATACCTTTGCTCATTATGTAAGGATCAATAATGTTTTCGATTCTTGAAACATTAAAAGTTTCAACTATAATGTACTCCTTCGCATGTTGATATATAGGTTAATATAATAATTTTCTTTCGTTTTTCAGAAAAAAAAAAGAAAAGAAAACTCTACGTGAACGAGGATGAGACATCCTATAGTGGATATTTTAGCAAAGTTGACGTAAGGAAAAAAGAAGAAATGGGTAGTGAAGGCAGCTGTTCTTGTGCACTGTGAGAGAACAGGAGAAATAACAGGGAAGGGAATGATATTGCATGACAATGATGACAACAGATGTAACCTTATATTTGCATGACGGGGAAAGGGGAGGTAGGGGCACGTGAAGCATGCAAAAGGACAATGACCCTTATGTGCAACTCATGATTTCTATCCTTTCAAATATTCTTCATACAGTGATGAGGGGCAGGATGTGATGTGTGTATGTATCATGCATGCATGCCAAGGGATATATGACAGGCGTGATGATGAGTTCAAGTTCCGAAGCACCAAACAAAGATAACGAAAAAGTTGAGGTTATGTAGCAGATACCATGTAAACATCCCCTGCATGCATGCAATTAGATCTCTTAACCTAATAAACATAGATATGCTTTTGGAGACTAGTTCTACATTTCTGGTCGAGAGAAAATATAATTATTATTAAGTCAGATTTGGTTGTCTTCTTGGTACGGTATGTTATAAATTATTTAAATATTAAATAATAATATTTTTTTTGTAGTTATTAGACATTTGAAATGATAGTTTTTTTGTAGTTATTTTTAGGTTGTGTGTTTTGTGAAAATATCTATGAATAAATATTTAAGAGTAAATTATAATTATTTTTTTACTTTAAAAAATAATATTCAAGTGATTGAATTAGATATTCTCTAATTCTTCCTTGAAGATTCTTAGATTCTTTATTATTTACTCAATATCGATCCTCTAAAAGCTTGTTTTATTCATTAAAACTATTTACATTAAACTTATAGTAACCTTCTTGAGAATTATTGAGAAAATGATGTAAATGTCATTTTTAGAAAAATATTTATGTATGTTTCAACTCTAAATACATTTCTGTGTTCTTGATCTTATGTTTATTATTGGTTTTCATAGTGTTGTTTATCATCTTCATTGTTATACTTTTCAATAATTTAAAAATAATATTTTGTGAGTTTATACAAATTTACTATAGAAGTCATAAATACCATCAAATTATTAAATCAAGATTTCATTCATTTGGATCATTTTAGTAGGACGAATTTCACTCGTTGGTAAGGCAAGATGAAGTTAATATTGATTTCTTTGAAGATTTTTTATGTGCATGATCTAAATCTTCTATCAATTTTTCATCAAATCGATAATGACATTAATGAAGTCAAGGCTGAACGAAAGAAGAGAAATGAAAATGAAGTTATGTGTAGAGGATACATTCTCAATGCTCTTTCGGACTAGCTCTATAATTTTTATATGATGGAACCATATGTAAAAATAGTTTGGAATGCTTTGGAATTCAAGTATCATGCCGAGGAGAAAGGTATGAAGAAAATTTTAATTTTTAAATATTTTGATTATAATTTTATGGATAACAAGCCAATTTTGCACAAGTGCATAAGTTGCAAGTCATTGTTAATCAATTGAGGGCTAAAAAAATTAACTTCCTAAACTTTTTCAAGTAGGGGCTATAATAGCCAAGTTGTCATCTTTTTGGAAAGAGTATAGGAAGAAGATTTTGTATAACTCCAAGAATATAACTTTGGAGTAAATTCAAAAATATCTTCGAATCGAAGAGAAATCAAGAATGAGAAATGAGTGAGAATTCTTTTGGCAATACAAAAGTAAATACCATGAATCCGCCTAAGAATTCCAACAAAGGTAAGCAAAATAAGAAAAATCATCTTGACCCCAAAAGGGATAAAAAAAAATTTAAGAAGCTAAAAAGTGGACACTGTTTTATTTGTAAAATTTTTGGTCATTTGCTAGGGATTGTAGATTTAAGAAAGGTCAGAAATTGAAAGTCAACTCCATTGAGGGAGATGATAATATAATCGCTATGGTGAGCAAAATAAATGTTATATTTGGTAAGGTTTCTAGTTGATGGTATGATACTTGTGCTACCATCTATATTTGTTATGATAAAACACTTTTCAAGACTTACAAAGAAGTCAGTGATAGGCAAGAGATTCAAATGATAAATGCAGTTTGTTTTAAGATGATTAACAAGGAAAATGTGGAACTCACTTTTACTTTAGGAAAGAAAGTCACTTTTATAAATGTTCTTCATTTACCAAATATGAGTAGAAATTTAAGAAATGGGAATCTCCTTGGTAAACTTAGAATTAAATATGTATTTAAATCCAGAAAGTTAATTCTATCCCGTAATAAAACTTTTGTTGGAAAAGGCTATTGCATTGAGGGAATGGTAAAATTATCTATTATTGATAATGATTCTAAAATTAATAAAGATGTTACTTTTGTTTATATTGTTAATTCTTATTCATTATGACATGATAGATTAGCACATATTGAAACTAACACCATTAAAAGAATAGTTAAGTGCAGGTTAATAAATTATCATTTTGATTATCTTAATAAATATAAAATTTATGTTAAATCAATGATGACAAAAAAATTCTTCAAAAGTGTTGAAAGATATACTAATTTGATAGATTTAATACATTCTAATATATATGAATTAAATGGCATATTGACATGAGGAAGCAATAGATATTTCATTACTTTTATAGAAGATATATCTGGGTTCACATATGTTTATTTATTGAAACATAAAAATGATCTCTCTTATTGCTTTTTAAGGTATATAAATTAATTAAAGAAGAAAATTAAAGTTTTAAGAAGTGATAGAGGAGGAGAATACTTTCCTAATGAATTTAACTTATTTTATAAATAACATGGCATAATTCATGAATGTTCAATACCTAGAACACCTAAACAAAATGGAATAGCAGAAAGAAAAAATAGACCTTGTCTAGAGATGATAAATGATATGTTGTTATATGCTAAATTATCTTATAATTTGTATAGAGAAGTTTTATTAACTGCATATCATATTTCAAATAGAATTTCTTCTAAAAAGAGCAAGAAAGGAAAGACAATATAACATTAGTTATTTTAAAGTATAGGAGTGTCTTGCATATTACAAGAATAATGATCCTCAAAGGACAAAGTTACGATTTAGAGAAATCAAATGTGCATTTGTAGGCTATGCCTCAAATAGCAAAGCTTGTAGACTTCTTATTTTGGAGTCTAATGTCATAAAAGAATTACAAGATGTGGAGTTCTTTGAACACTTTTTGACTTCAAGTGATAATGTTCATCCTCCAACTAGTGAAAAGTCATTAATTAAGGTATCTCAAGAGGTTGGTGAGCAACCTAATATTTTTTTGATTGGACATCAATCAAGTTCATAAGAGGTTAGAGAGCAAACTTATGAATTAAAGAGAAGCACTCATATATGAAAAATAAAAATATTAGGACAAGATGAGATTAATTCTCAAAGTATTTCCTTTTACCTTGTAAAAGGAACTACTGAGAGAGTCTTAAGAACAATTCCTCTTATTTTATAAGTGGAAGATGATTCTAAAACATATAAAGAAGTTATAAATTCTCACGATGCTGCTTTTTGGAAAGATGCTATTAATAATAGATGGATTATATTATGTCAAACCACACTTGGAAACTTATCGATTTACCTTTTGTCTCTAAATCTATTGGTTATAAATAGATATTTCGTAGGAAGTATCATATAGATGGTACTCTCTAAATGTTCAAAGTAAGGTTCGTTACTAAAGGATTTTCGCAAAAGGAAGGAATATATTGTTTTGACATATATGCTCCTATCGTTAGGATCACATCCATTAGAATTATTTTTTTGTTTTAACATCAATTTTTAATCTTTATATTCATTAAATGGATGTCAAAACGGTATTTCTAAATAGAGACATCGATAAAGAGTTGTATATGAAATAACTCGAAGGATTTGTTCTACCGGGAAATGAATATAAAGTATATAAGCTTATTAAGTCATTATATGGTCTAAAGCAGGCTCCAAAATAGTGGTATGAAAATTTTGATGCAATAATTCTTTCGAATAGATTTATTCACAATGTTGTGGATAAATATGTTTATCTCAAAACTTGTGATGACTATATGGTGATAGTTTTCTTTTATATTGATGATATGCTAATAGTGAGCAACGATATGAAACGTGTTGTAAAACAAAGGTTTCTATCTTCAATATTTAAGATGAAAAATCTTGGACAAACTGATAGCATACTAGGTATCAAGATAAAAAGAAATGGTGGGAGATATATTTTGAGTCAATCTCATTACATAGAGAAGGTACCGAAGAAATTTAATTACTTAAAAATCAAAGAAACAAATACCTTGTTTGACCCAAGTATTAAATTAGTCAATAATGTTAGAAGAATAATGGCTCAATTAAAGTATTCAAGTGCTATAGAAAGTCTTATGTTATGTAACGTATTATACAAGACCTGATATAGCATTTGTAGTTAGTAAATTGAGTAGATTTACTAGCAATCCAAGTGTAGAATATTGAAAAGCTCTTGAAAGAGTTTTTGAATACCTTAAACGGACTAAAGATTATGACTTATAATACTTAAAATTTTTTGCTATTTTAGAAGGATATGTTGACGCAACTTGGATACCAAATTTAGGAGATAGCAAATCCACTACTAGTTGGGTGTTCACCTTAGGAGGTGGCGCTATATCTTGGAAGTGTTGAATCTCGGATTTTGATGATGAAACTAATTGATTGTGTTTAGATATTTAACTGCATTTTGAGTGATGCAGGTCTACTCGATCAGGATTAGACAGTTGACGCAGGAGGAATTGACGTTGCGCCGGAGGAGATCACGTCAGGATATTGGACGGCAGAATGCTTCGGACGTTGGGCATCGGGCCAAGGAGAGCGGAATTGCACCAAGGATATCGGGGTTGTAGAGGTCAACCACCGATTGGGCAATAAGCCGCAAGAGAGAACGATGCGCTGAAGAATCGGACGAAGCGCCAACCAATGATGTGCCGGGCAACAGCATGTCAATTCGCATTGTAATAATTGTCTAGATAGGAGTAGAGTTTTGGCTTGTGTGTGCAGGATTAACTACGATAACGATGAAGACATAAAGCGAAACAAAGTGACAGAGTCAAGCGCGAAGGATTCGTTGGGAGTTCGAGAGTTTGACGGAAGTCCGAAGGTTCATCGGGAATGCTGTCGGAACTAGCCAAGAATGAGTAGGGAGCTTGCCGATGGGTTTTCGGAAGCTCACCGAAAGGTTCGTCGGAAGTTCGCGGAGCTCACCGAGAAAGATCGTAGCTTGCCAAAGAAGCTCGACGGAACTCGTCAAGATCAAATCGTGAAGTCTAGGAGCTTGCCGGGAGTCCGCAGAATGGTTTCCGAGAGTTTATCGGAAGACCGCCGGAAGTTCGCCGGAAGAAGTCTTGACTTGCGGACTTTGTAATAGCTTAGGAAATGTCTTTAAATTCGTAGTTAGCATAATAATTAGGGTTAGGATTAGGTATTAATCTTATAACCCAAGTAGGGGCCAATTGGGCCCAAGTTCGGACTAGTTTGGGCCAAGTTTGGAGCCCAACTAGTGAGCTGAAACAGAGCCAGGCGGTGGCACCGCCCAGCACCCGAGAGCCAGGCGGTGGCACCGCCAGTCTGGGCGGTGGCACCGCCCAGCACCCGAAGAGCTAGGCGGTGGCACCGCTGGACTGGGCGGTGGCACCGCCTAGTACACTGTCAGTGACAGAACTGACAGGCGGTGGCACCGCCACTGACAAGCGGTGGCACCGCTAGCTTCGGGAACCGAAGAGAATTCAAATTTTGGAGCCCAAATTTGAATCCTCTTAAGGCCTATAAATACCCCTCAATTCTCAGCTGAGATTACAACTTTTAGAGAAGCAATAGAGTGAAAAAAAGTCTTAGCAAAGCCTTAGCAAGTCTTACTTTCAAATTGCTTGAGTGTTCACCTCCTTCTTTCTCATTGAAACTTTGTAAGAGTGTGAACCACTTGTAAAAGGTTATAAGAGGGGTATTTGTCCTTCCCCTTCAAAGTGATTTGCTAATGGAAGTTGGGAGCCTCATCGAAGAAGGCTTCGCAAGTGGATGTAGGTCATTTTGACCGAACCACTTTAAATTTGGCGTGTTCTCTGGTTTGCATTTACTTATTGCACTTTACCTTACTGCAAATCTTTATAAGTGCTTTACTTCCTCATTACTTTTGCTGCACACATTTACGAACACGCTTTTAAGTTAAGCACTTCCGAGTTCAGTTTTTATCGTACGAAAAAGTTTCCAAAACCGACATCTTAATCCGCTGCACTAATTCACGCTCCCCCCTCTTAGTGCCGCTCCGATCCTAACAGGAAGAGTAAGAAATAAATATATATAACTCACTCAACTATGGAATCAAAGTTTATTACTTTAGTGGAAGTAGAAAAAGAGGTTGAATGGTTGATGGACTTTCTATTAGAAATTCTATTAATTTCTAAGAGTATGAATTTAATTTCTATACTTTGTAATAGTCAAACCACTTTAGCTCGTGTGTATATAGAAAGTCAAGGCACATAAATCATAGATATGATTATATGAGAAAATTAATTAAGAGTGAGACTATTTCACTTATATTTGTGAAAACAAGTGAGAATTTGATTGATCTGTTCACCAAACCTCTTACAAGAGAAGTTATAAAATCAATATCAAAATGGATGGGCTGAAACTCCTTGAATAAAAGATCCACCAATGATAACAACCCTACTTAACATTACAAAATGAGCAATGAAGAGTTTAAAGAGTAAGAACAAGTCATTAACACGTGGAGTGATTCAATACTTTAGAATATTTTACTAGTCCCATCTAAAGATGTTAAAGTGTTGGTTCTCACTGAGTGAGAGTTGAGTTAATTATACTCTTAATGAAGTTCAGTTAAGTTAGAACAGGTATCTCAAAGAGTGATAAAGGTACTATAAGAATTTCACCTATATAAACTTGGAAGTGGTGCCGCTTCTAAAAGAGATTGTTCATTTCAATTACACAAAAGACACTGCAAGCTTCAAAATTGTTCTTAGTAGGCTTCACATCTTCACATTGATGTAAGATTTTGCTGGATGCAAAAGACATTTGGGAGAGAGTACTATGACAATGAAAGAAGAAATCTATCAATTATTAACAATTAAGAGAGTATATTAGAAAGTTGATATATAATTAATGTAGTTTGATAACTATCATCTAAATTCTTTAATATATAAGATTAATTACAAGACTATCAAACTATCCCTAATTAAGCATGACTTCACATGTACATTCTCACATAAATTTAAAAAACTCTTCTCTCAATCATTTAATAGAGAAAATCCTAAAGAGCGTTCAAAATGGTTTTCATAACTTATTTTTCCCTCTCACCAAAATCTTGAGTCTTAATATGTATTTGTAGGAACAAATCCTTGTAAGGACTTTACTTAAATCCTTAATTAAATCTAAACCCTATTTGGAGTTTAAATTTAATTAGTACTTTTCTCAAATAATTAGAACCTAATTAAGACTCTTAAATACTTATTAACCCAAACAATCTTGGTGAGTATTTTTTTATTTTGTGCCTTTTGTATAAAATAAATTATTGGCTTGAAAAATTCATTAGAGCTACACAAATTGAATTAGTTCATGGTCCAATATCTAATTTCAATAAACTCGCCAATGCATCATGTGAAGTTGGAACTAAATTAATAGTGTTACTTGATTTTAGAGAGAGACTTTCATCTTACCATTTTACCATTAGTAAGATTTGTTTCTATCATAATTTATCTAAGTCTTAAAAATCATGAATATCACCTTTCGTTTTCTACACCACAAATAAAACTTACCATCATAAGTATTTATTATCCCCTGAGTAGTATGTTTTCAATCCTTTAAGTATTTGCTATACTTTCTTCAAGATAATATATATATAATCTTTTTTTCATTAAAATTATATAATCTTAAGTAACTTTTATAACTTTACATCTAACCTTATAACCATAATACGAAAAATATAAAAGATCCTAAGAAAATAAATTATTTTACATCTTTGGAACATAAGTTATATCCTTTAAAGTATGTACTACTACATCTAATATTTTGATATTTACTTTATCGACATCCATAACCCCTATCTTGGAATCATCATCCAAACTTAATGTGTTGTTCATCTTGTCATTATTGAATCAAAACAATCATTCGAAGTCTAAACATGAGTAACACATATAAAATCTAAAAACTATTTTTATTAAATTTTTTTTTTTATCATTGTGACAACATGTCAATCATTATCCATCTTACAAGAGCACTCATTAATCTCTTTTTTTTTTTCATAGCTAATTTCACATAATATATTGATGCTCTTTGCATATATATATATATATATATATATATATATATATATATATATATATATATATATATATATATATATATATATATATATATATATAATCACTAATTATTATTGAATGACTTGAATCTCGATCTTGATTGAGATTTACTCCGTGTGAGCCTCTCTCAATTTAAACTTAATTATTATCCTACGTACTATACCACTTAATGTCGGACAACACTAAATTAATATCAGAAATGATGCAAATAGGGAATCATCTTTCAGAAATATATTTTATATCGAGTAGGTTTTGAGATGTATACAACTTGAAGAGCATCTAAGGTTAGAAGTAAATTGTTAGATGTGCCTACTGCGGCATTAATCTGCTCTCAGCCTCCATCTGCTGCCGCTTAAATACTGCGCTCAGTTGTAGGTAGGTCCGTTGACCAACTTTTTCTTCTATTTCTCAGGCATCGTAGATTCAAAGAATCCATCAGTACTCACTCAAGATTATAAATGCCGACATATGGAATTCATTTCTCTCTCTCTCTTCAATGACTACGATGCTGGCATGATCCATTTACCCCCTTAATCTATCTATTTATTTATCTTCCTATTTCTCATTTGTACCAGCAAACATCCACCATTTCTCTCCTTCCATAATATATCAATAATAAAAAAAATTAATAGAAGATTTACATGATATGATACTTTTTTTCTAAGAAAAATTAAATTAGTCATTGCACAAGAAAAATAAAATATAAAGAATATTTCTTTGAGCTAATCTAGACTCAAGATCAAAGCACTTATAAATTTTCTCACAAAAATCTTGAAGAACTATTCTCTTAATTCTCTCTTGATCTACTATAGAAAATTTCAAGAGCTCTAAAGTATCTTTATTCCTCTCCCTTAAGGTATTTCTAACAATAAATCCTTGTTCATCAAGGATCTTTTTCTATTTGAATTTCTAATTTTAATCCTAATCCTTGGAGTATTTTGAATTTCATTAGGACTCCTCTAAGCATTTTGAATTTAATTAGGACTCTAAATAGTTTGAATCTAATTTGAATTCTTAAAATACTTATAAACTCTAACAAAATTTATGATGTATTCAGATTTTCTAGATGCTCATCTCGATGTTATAAGAAAGGCATTAAGCATCAAGATGTTAGAAATTGAGAAGGGAATTATATAAGCCATGAAGGTCATCGTAGGTTCCAAAAGGTCTGCACATGTTAGAGTTGATAAGTATATTAGAAGTCCTAATAGAATTTAAATTATTTAAAGGATTAGGATTATGAATTCAAATAGGAAAAGAGTCTTTTGTGATTAATAATAACCTTAATATCTAAAATTTTATCTCAATAGTAGGAAACATTTGTTAAGAAAAAAATTATGCTAGTAAGGTAAAATATCGATGATGTTTTTTATCTCATTTGTTCTATGTTGATGATATTTTGATATCATTTAATCTATGTCAATGATGTTCTTATAGCCATTAGAGGTAATAGAAAATCTTGTAATGCATGTCATTAAGTTATTTGTTGAGCTCTCTAAACGTAAGACAGACAAGAGCAAATATGAAATTTACTTCCCAAAGAGATGTATAATGCTTATCTGTGCATAATCATCTTTTTTGTTGAAATATCAGAGAAGTGGACAAACGGCTTAACAAGTAATCTATAAATTTCTTTAGTATTCATCTCCCTATGGTAAGAAGTCCAATCTGATTAATCAGGACAGAGTTGCCAGCCCTAGGGATTTGGGTCGAATAGACATTAGAGATGTGAATGCTAAACGAATTACTCCTCATCTTAGCAATGATCCCAGTCTCTGGGTGAAAGTTTTTTTATGCTTAACTTAGTCCATGAGAGAAGAATCATTCAAACAAGTCTTTTAGGTCTAAGATCAACTTTTCTGGGATGCTAGATCATCTTAAGACAGATGTCCTCCCAAGGTCTGAGGTTTTGCTACATAATTTGCCTCCTAATGCTTGACCTACTTTCATAAACATAAATGAGGTGAGACAACTTACTTTTATTAAAGAACTCATTAATTAACCATGATCGAACTTACTCATCCTATTTTTTATTTCATCATGAACTTATTAATAGTATAATTAGATTACACCTCCCTTTTGAGTTCCTGTAAGAAAAGTTAGATATGGATCATTGAATCTTTCCATTACAAGCAGTGCCAAAAGCATACACTATGATATATATATATATATATATATATATATATATATAGTTATCAGGATGGTTGACTAATTTAAAAGGTGATGTGGGAGTTGGTGGTTGCCCAAAAGTCAAAATTTTCATTTGGTAATTGTTATGGAATAGACTTCCAAACTTTCAATTTCTGATTGTTTTGCTAGATTCAATTACACTTGGATTGCTCAATGGGCTGTTTGCCATCTACACAATGATGAAGTCAAAACTTTTATTTTGGAACGTTCTTTTACTGTCCGCTTTTGGACTATAGTCCAACAAGAACTTAGTATCACATTCAAATATTTTAATAATTAACGGAGAGGAAAGTGGTTTCAGTAAAGATCAAATCTTGAAAAACATTATGCTTGGTAATTAAGAGGTCTTATTGCAAATTCTCTATAGCTTTTGTGGTGCAATCAAATAATTCTCATTTTCACAAGCAGCAAGAAAGGCCTTTCTCAATTTGGACTAGGAGAGTTGCTACCACTCATAATTATAATCATATTAAGGGATATGACGAGGACTTTAATATGAAGGGTATTCACATTTAAACATATAATAAATGATATATCTGATATAAATATATTACTCATTATGTCTATTGTTTGATATTGTTAGGACAATATACATAATTATAGATGAAAGAGGCTATTGCAGATGCTATTGCTCGCGTAGCTAAAGAGATCAAATAGGCTCATTGTCTAGTTATCATCGAAGATCTAAAACAAGCATTAACTGAGTAGATTAAAGATATGAGGGTATTTTTTTATACTAAATTAGTGGTTAATCTTGCTTGTTGGCAATTAAAATATCTAATTAAGGACACTTAGAAGCTTGTCATAAAAGTGAATAACACATTTAGAGAGTCCAATCTTTTGGAGATCTCAGGACCTGGCTTCCTTCCTACAGTATGAGGTTTCAGATAATCTCATGCCGGGGAACTAATTTCAATAATATTTTATCTTATTTTTAATCCATCAAGTGGGTAATTAATAAAATAATTTTATTTTTAAAAAAATATTATAAAATTCTAATTAGAGAATCTTCAATTTAAAAAATAAGAAATAAAAATCAGGTGATTACAGAAACTGTAGTAAGCAAACGTGGGTCTAATGTTCTTCCTAATCATATACGGAGAGAATTCATGAATACATCTCCCTTCAGCTGATATAAGGAATTCATCAGTCTTTTTCTCTTGTGATCCATCGTTACCCTTTCTATCTATCTATCTATCTATCTATCTATCACCCAAAATCTCGTCTTCACCAACAGATACACTCCACTTCTCTCCTCCCGTCACCCACCTGTCTCTTTCTGTGACCTGGAATCTCTGGTATATCTGATATCTCCGTCTATATATACCGTCCTCTACCCCAATGGAGGTGTGTCCCATGCCTTGGAAATGGCGGAGGCGGCCATGGCAAAGTCTATAGAAATCCCAGACTGTTGCTACCCAACGGAGCCTGTCCTGGTGCGCCCAAGCAGCAGCAAGCCCAGGCACACCCTCTACCTCTCCAACCTCGACGACCAGAAGTTCTTGAGGTTCTCCATCAAGTACCTCTATGTGTACAAGAGATCGGTGGGGGTGGAGGCCCTCACCACCTCCCTCTCCAAGGTCCTCGTGGAGTACCATCCGCTTGCAGGGAGGCTGAGACCCGTCGGCGAGGACGGCGAGAAGTTCCAAGTGGACTGCAACGGCGAGGGAGCGCTTCTGGCCGAGGCCTATGTGGATCTCACGGCGGAGGAGTTCCTGCAGGGCTGCGGAAGTCCCAACAGGTCTTGGAGGAAGCTCTTGTACCGGGTGGAAGCACAGAGCTTTCTTGACGTCCCTCCGCTCGTTGTTCAAGTGAGTCCTCCTCTTCTTCTTCTTCTTCTTCGGCTGCTTCTCTGTTTCGACATGCTATATTGCAGCGTACAAAGATTGGCATTAGCTTCGGGTGTTCATGCTCTGCTCTTTATTGGAGCATCAATCTCATTATATGTCAGATTTCAGTAAACCTGACATATAATTACTGCAATAATTTTCTTGCTTTTCGAGAAAATGACTCAACCTTAGCTTTTCCACTGTGTTATCATGTTGGGAGTCAGCTTTCCCACCACTAACGGTTGGTGCACCACCAATGGAGAACATATCGATTGAAGCAGCACTAAAACTGATCAAAGATCACCATCATTGCTAATCTGCTCTGTGTGTGTGTGTGTGTGTGGAGCAGGTGACTCATCTAAGCTGTGGTGGCATGATCCTCTGCACTGCAATAAATCACTGCCTTAGCGACGCCATCGGGACGGCACAGTTCCTCCATGCCTGGGCGCTGCTCACCGCCAAGCCTGACGCCAATCTTCCCGTGAATGCCTTCCATGATCGCTGCATTCTAAAGCCTCGAGTTCCACCGGAGATCGCCTTCTCCCACCCCGAATTCAGTAGCCCACCAGCACAGGACTCCCACTCCGGCGACCTCTTCCAATTCCTTCTCTCCCAGCCATTAGTCCCCGTTTCCTTGACTTTTACCCCCTCTCAGATCCTTCATCTCAAGAAGCAGAGCGTTCCCTCCATCAAATGCACCTCCTTCGAAGTCTTAGCCTCGCATGTATGGCGCGCCTGGATTAAGTCGCTTGATCCTCCAGCCTCTCTTCGCATCAAGCTCCTATTCTCCATGAACGTGCGCGGACGGTTGAAGCCAGAGCTCCCCGGCGGCTACTACGGCAACGGGTTTGTGCTGGCGTGCGCGGAGACGTCGGTGGAAGAGCTGGTCACGTCCAACGCGCACCACGGCATTAAATTGGTCCAAGAGGCCAAGAAGAGCGTGACGGGTGAGTACGTGAGGTCCATGATCGATCTGTTGGAGGAGAGGAGGGTGAAACCCGACCTGTCATCGAGCTTGGTAATCTCTTCATGGACGAAGCTGGGGTTGGAGGAGTTGGACTTTGGAGGAGGAAGGCCGCTTCACATGGGTCCGCTGGCGAGTGAGATCTACTGCGTGTTCCTGCCAGTGACCGGAGATCTGCATGCTTTCACCATGATCATGTCAGTGCCACACGAGATTGCAGATCGGTTTCAACAGTATTGCCGAAGGGGCCTGGATGGATGATACGGAGAAGGGAGGAAGTGGGTACAGTTGAATGCTGTGTAATCTATCGTGTCTTTCCAAGTCCTTCTTTGGATATTGTGGGATTCTGTCTGATACTCGAAACAAGAGAAGACGTTCAAATCACCTAAACTTTGAAAACTGTTGTACCGACCTAAATCAATAAATTGTTGATACTTCAAAATTTTTGTGAATCCTAAGTTTTTTTTATCATCAATTAATCTATTTGATAAAAATTTGAACTTCCAACTTAAATTTAAGTTTACTTGAAGGAGATATTTCTTGTACTGATTTCCTCTATTTACGTAGACAATAAACATCGAGCCACGTTGACGCTTGCAGGAAACATTGTCATCAAAATGGCATTAAAAAAAGCAAAACAAGTATGGATGACAACAAAAAGTGCCAGCTAATAACAGTAGCATAATGAGTTAGCAAATCCCTCGAATGTTTCATGGAAATCATGAACTTTACTAATGGCGTAAAATCCCTGCCGTATCTGCTTGTGTCGGGTTGTGTTGGGATCATTCACATGCCTCCAAGATTTGATTAATTAGTTAATTTAGGAGGAGCTACATTATTACAATATTTATAGTTGGGCATCTTCCTCGACCACCGGCCATGCTCCTCCCCCTAAGACACTCTCTCTTCCTTTTTCTGACCGCCGAACAAAAATGCCTTCAACCAAGTAGGTCTTATTTTGATGGTTACTATGCTGTATTTGTCTATAGACTGCTTGTTTTAAGAATCGTCTCTGGTTTTTTTACCTTTAAACCCCTCATAGATATATCCTGTCACAAGGCCTTTTATCTATCTTGTATATATTACTTCATAGATATATTCTTGCATAGTTGTTTATTATTATTATTATTATTATTATTATTATATATATATACCCTATCGTTTAGGTATATAACCTTACCTAGTTGATATTTACATGAGAACACTCTGGACCATGCATTGTCCGTGTCTTTTGCTCTATTGGTCAATTGGCAAGAAGAGGAGAAAATTGCTTACAACGCTAAATAATCTGCACAATTACCCATTAAAAGTTAGTTAAAGAGAACGCTAAAAACTGTTCAGATTCTATAGCATTGCGATAGCCCCTAAAGATAATATTATTAGTTTGGTTTATTTTAGTCCTAATGCCACATTTTAACCATAGCTAACTTCATAATTATTGATTGAGATACCATTGGGACATGAGTATAAATATGAAAGATATTTGGAGTGCATTAAACCAAATACAAAGAAGACAAAGGTCATATACACCAATAATAATACTAATTTAAATGATGTGACTTTAAATATACATGAATGATTTGTTTGATAGTGATATTTCTATTTACCTTAGGTTAAATGTTTGAAATTTCATCTAATATATATTTTTTAATATATAAACATTAGTATGAACTAAGCATTTAAAATTAGGGTGTTCCATTTATTTTTCTCTTTTGGTTTGATTAAAGTAAGATAATTTGAACCAAAACCAATTTGAATCTATCGAATCGAACATATTCAAAATTGATTAGTCCGATTCAATTAATCGATTTATAATTTAAAATAATTTTTATATATTTTTAAATTAATTAACTTAATTCAGTTGATCCAAATTAAAATATTTTTTTTAATTATATGACACGATAATATTTGTGAAATTGAGTTCACGTTATTTGTAAAATTGAATGTTTGAGTTAGTTTAATTAATCAATTTGAATTGATTAAGGACTTAGAGCAGTTAACTCAATTGAATTGATATTTTTCAAATTAAAATCGATTCGATTCGGATCAATAAACCAAATCAAATAAGAGACCCTAAATCAGAATCATTTATAATCTTTAAAATCAAAATATTAGTGAATTGACCAAATCGATTTTGAACCCATTCAATTTAGGTTCGATTCTATTTAAAATTCTAAAATCAAATCTTATATTACTTTTAAAAATATTAAGTAGCTAACTAATAAATAGCGTCTTCCTTCTCCTCCTTTCAGTCGATATTATCTCAAATTCCTCTCAACCCATTGAGATCAACTTCGTCCATAATTGACCAAACTCTCTACCTTAACTCTTCTCTTTCCTCTCCTCATCAAACATCTTTACCACTCTCCCAACATCACAACCCATGCAACCAACAGCCTCTCTTGTCCTCCTATATGTGCTTTGTGGCTTTTATCCCACTCCCGCTGTCACAGTAGTGTTATGCCCACTAATCTCTACTCACACTTTTGTCATCAGCAATAAGCCTATCCACCTCAATTTGCTTGATGTTACCCGCTTCCATCCTGTCACTGCCAATCATCGACGACAATAGCCTCTCCAGTTGGGTGTCAGGGAATAAATACAACTTCTGATCAGATAACTTGGAATTTCTAACTAGCCACTTTAGGAATATTTCAACATGAACCTAGATTCCCAATCGAAATAATATTTTTTTATTATCAAGAATATAAAGGAAATAGTAGTAAGATCAACATGAGCATAACTTGCTGGAATAGACTATTCTTTTTCTTATACTTCTCAATCAAATCTTGATTAAGTTCGAATTGGGTTCATGATTTAACGATTCTAAATCAAAATTGGAATCATATGGTTCGACTTTGATTTTCAAAATCGAAATCAATGATTTTGAATGAAAAAAATATATATATAATTGGATTCTATATTATAGTACTCAATACTTCAAATTTAAATCTCAATAAAATTTATTTATTTTTCTTATTATCAATTGGAATAGGTGTTTCGAAACCGAACTACCGATTCTAAAATTGAAATCGTCCGAAATTGATCTGATTCTAATTTTAAATTTTATATAACTAAAATCAATTATTTCGAAACCATGGGGGCTAATAACATGATAGTAAAAAAAAATAAAAAAAGAAAGTAGATAGGAAACATACAGTAAGAAAAAAAACTGCATTTGGTGTTAGATCTCTTTTGACAGAATGCCTAGTAGAATCTAAACATCACATGATTAGTTAGCGTGGCAAACTTGAACACTGATTCTTGAAATATATATGTATTGTTTAATATGTAAACACGTGAACAGCTTTGTTCCATCAACTTCTTTTTATCTTGTCAAAGCATAAGGCTGCCATGAATGTGGACTTTGAGGATGAGATTTAATATAAACAGATGCTGAACTCTTTGTTTCCATGTCATTATCTGTAGTTTTCCTTCCCTAGTCACATTGCATGCAGATCTCAAATGCCGTAAAGGCAGAGATACTTCTCCTTTCACCATCTAATGTGCCTCTTGCGCACTGCTGATGGTGGCAACCTATACTTAAATCCTTTGCCGACATGAAGACTATCTATTTGTTGGAGATAAGAAGGATGTGATTGCAAGCTCGTACATACATTAATCAGGGATATGGAGCAGGGGAATCTCATATGCTGGCATAGTGGAGGCCATATACATCGATGCATCTTCTGGAAGCAAACCCTAGTCATCATCCCAGCGTCAAGAAGAACTCCATTTACCGCAAAAGCAGAGATGGGGATCAATGATGCAGAGCCATAGAGACAAATGCATTTCGAGAGCTCCTGTTCTCTCCAGTTCACTTATCATGGCATAGGATTCAGAATATTACTAAACTATTTGCGTCTAATAAAGGGATGGACACATGAATGATTAGCAATACGATGCCAATCGTCTTATTAGTTTAACACACATTGACATCTTACATGCATCTAAGTTGACTCGATGTCAGACATGAGTCAGAGCCTCGGTAACCTATGTGCTTTAATCATAATGCTTGATGATTCGATGAGCACCTCAATGACCAAACAATGATCAATATTTTTTTTGTAATCGACCCATAGATTAACTTCAAGGGTTCCTCAAGCTCCCTGTAAAAAGGGTAAAAGCACACTTTTTAGACTAGACTATATCGAATAATTTAATTACACAATACATTTTGACTTTTCAAATCTTCCAATTTTGTTAATAAGTATCAGATATATATACCTTTGTCTTGATATAAATTTTATAAGATTTCCCACTAAACCCTTTTTTGTCTTTTGAGACTAACTAAGTTTGAACACTAAACTTGAATTGCCTCGTGATATATTAGATAATTAAAATATATGATAATAGTGTCATTGTCGATGTCCACTAGTTTAGATTACGAACATATTAGAATCCTGCAGTGGGTTCAAATCTCCTTATGAAGCTGATCAGTGACTGTATTTTGGAGCTGCCCTAATAGCATAGTTTTCTGAATAGTAAGTTACCTAATTCACCGGATGATTAATGTATTCGAATTCCTTTCCAAGGTGATGGATGACTATCCTGTGTGTGTGACACATCTTATGTCCTTCTTTTTCACTCTATAAAATGGGTTATAAGAATCAAGGTTTTAATTTATATTGTTATCTTTCAACGAGTTTTATTTAAAAAAAGAATAACTTTATATACAAAATTTTGTTTGGAACTTTTAATCATTACCATATGAATCTTTGATGGTGCTGTAGTTGATAATGATATGAACTTACTCTTTGGGCCGGCTCAGAATGGTGCCCAACATCAGAAAAGAGATGCTTCAAACGCAAATTTCCCATTAAAATCAACGGACTCCTCATTATGAACACATCCAATACGATTAGATGGCTTTGATGGGCCTCCATTCCAATCGGTCCATAGGCTTGAGCAATTGCCGGGCCATTGGTCCAATTGGCAAGTCTTGAAAGAGAAGAATACGTGGCACGTGCCTCGTTTGGTCTTCTCGAGTCGATCACTAAGGTGTAGCTTCCTTGGTCGGTAGTGCATTTAATATAAAGAGATATTATAGACGTTAAAAAACTCGAAATAACTACAAAATAAAAAGAATAATTCCAGCTTTGGATGTGCACATTGTCATCTTATCAGCTAAGCCAAGCAATTTCGTTACCGTATAAAATAAAAGAAATAAGAAATATATTTAAATTAAATGGGTACATTTATAAAAAAAAAACTATAACTTTGAGTTTTTCTTATAGAGTATTGCAAGCTTGAAAAATTCTCACAGACTGATTACATGAAAAAAAACTATTTTATCCTTATAATATTAAAAATTTTCTACATGCAACATTAATTGTAATCGTACCTTCGCTCACATTTGATCACCTGACCGTTGGCTTTTGTCATGATCGGTTATGACTCTCGCGTGAGGTAGGAGGGGATATAAGGGTCGTGACTATTTTCGCATATCTTATTAGTCTTTTTTGTACTTGTTAGACTTGCTATTGTCTTCTCACTCCTCCCTTACTAATGATCATCAATGTGAGGTTCACACGAGGACTAGCAGGCGAGCCCTCCTTCCTAGCATGAGGGCCATGATTAATTATTTGGGGAGGGGGGGGGTTTTTGTTGATGGGTAGAGCTGTCAAGCACGGGGAGAGAGGGGTGGTGTGGGAGGATAGTCGACAAGACGAAGGCATAATGGAGGTTGATATTTGATAGGGATAAAATGATTATTATTTTAAAAATATTTTATGAGAAAATTTTTAAATTTACGATGCTTCACAGGAAAAACATAAAGTTAGGAGCTTTTTTTCTAAAAATTAACCCAATTAAATGATAATTTATCAGAGAAAGGTTTTTATTTTTTTTCAAAAGATGTTCTTATTTCCATTTTTCTCAAATGGTGCTCATGTTTTGAATAATACGCAACATATCCTTACACCACACCCAATTGTATTTTTTTGCTAGGTTAAGAAATATCTTATGGACCATCGATCTATAAAATGTAATACTCCATCCAATGTTTTATTGTAATCATCGATAATTTCTCTCTTAACATAAATTAATTACTATAAATAATATACTATTTTATTATTAACTTCTATATTTGTGTACTATAGTTAACGAAATAATTAAATTTAGTTTCCTTAATCACATGGATAAGTTAGGAATTCTACTAATCAAGTAAATTATTAATTGATTTATTTCCTAATGAGTGATTTGATTTTTAGGAAGTAAATAGTTTACATTCCATTTTTGTGTGTGAACTATAAGAAATGAATATTATATTTATCTTTTTTGTGTAAAAGGAAAATAAAAATAAATTAAAAATAAGAATTAAATTATTACTTATCTTATTGGGAGATCTCATCTTCTCTTATATTAAGGGGACTACTCCTCCCTCATTCATCACCGAGCCTAACAATGGGAGGATTGAGGAGAGGACTTCTCGAGGAGATGATATCGATGAAAGGATAGCCGAGGAGAGGCAGGATCCTTTCTTTTTAACTAGTTTTGATCTATATTTTGAAATCTTAATGTTAAGATTGTTATAATTTTTATGCATAATAATGTTTTAATTTTAAAATTTTATGATTAATAAATAATGATAATTATTTTGTAATGTTAGAATGATTATTTGATTCATCTTGATCTATTAAGCTCAAGTGAATTTTAATATTAATTTAATTATTAAAATTCTTATTTTTGGATTAGCATAATAGTTCTAATTTATTTAATTAGATATATTTATGTTTCATGAATTATGTGTAAATTTCTATAATGTAATTAGTTTTAAATTTAAGATTATAAATTTAAAGTATTTATTGATGGATTTGAGTCTTTCTTTAATAATTTTAAGTGTTGAAATCTAATTTGATAAGAGGAGTCTAATTGGGGTTTGACTTGAATCAAGTTGATCGATCAGATCAAATCGACTTAGCCCATGTGGTCATATACGACCTAGCACATGTGACCAAGTACAACCTAGCCCATATGACTCGGCATGACCCAACCTATGTGGCTAGGTAAGAGCCAGCCCATATAGCAAGATACGACCCAACCCATGTGGCCAGGCATGACCCAACAATGTGGCTAAGCATAGGCCAGCTCATGTGGCTAGGTACGATCTAATACATGTGGCCATGTATGACCCAACTCATATGGTAAGGTACATCCTAACCATGTGGCTAGCCATTGGCCAGCTCATGCGGCTAGGTATGACCCAATCCATGTTGTTAGATACGACCTCAACTCATGTGCCTAGGATCAACTCACGAGCCAAGCAATGCCTAGTTCAATGGCAAGGCTCAGCCCAACTTATAAGTGAGGCTTAGCCTAGTTCATGAAGTTAAGTCTGCCTAGCTACACGATTAGCATTAAATATATTGTCGCTCCTTCTATATAGCCCATCGTACTTCAACTCAACCTAGTACTTGGAATAGGTATATACTTTGTATGCGGAATAGGTATATGCAGTGTATGTGACCTATCTAAAACTCAGGTGGGTTGGTTCGGTTTATGTTAACATTGTACGACATAGTCTAATTTCCTCTCTCTCTCTCTATTTGTTTGAGCTTATTAATTGACTAAATCAGACATGTTTGATCAGTTAAAGCCAGTTTAGGGTAATTCCAAACTAACTTGACTAGTTCAAACCTATTTGACCTAATCAAGATTAATCAAATCTAAATTAGACCAATCTAGGGTGATTCTAGACCGATTCTATAAGGATTTGATGTTAGTTCCATTAGATCATAATCGAATTGAGTTTGGTTTAAGTCAATTGAGCTATTCCAATTAGAGTTTTAGTTGATTGAGGACTATTGAGATATTGATGTTTCATGTTTCTGTAATTTGATGAATTTAAAGGTTTTATCTGAAGATGTCATTTGAAAATGATTATTGGTTTTTTATTTTTTTATGTTTATGATATTGATATGATGAGTATCATGTAGTAGATGTGACTAGACTAATAGTTCACATTGGGAGTGCAATTTGTGAAATGAGCTATGGGCCCATCATAGTGCGAAGCCACCAATAAACATAGTCTAGCATATTTACATCAAGTATGGTCTCTTATAATATTTAATTATATTGATTTCTTGATATATACGTGAGTGATTGGATGAGTGTAAATGAATGATCATGAATGTTTATGTATCCCTATCGAGGGCAGGTATAGTGATTCCCTTTGGGGATTAGCGAGCCGTCATACATGATAGTTAGATAATTCCTCCATTCGTTATTGAGAGGAATGTGTCCCCACTTGGATGGGTGAGGGATATCACTCCATACGCTGTTGGGAGTGCGATATGGATTATTTTCATCCATTGTTGGGAGGAATCCATCCTATGGAATATGTCTCTCTATCCGTTGTTGGGAGAGTGCACCATCGGATGATGTACACCTTTGTTATTATGTATGTGTTGCATGCGACTAATGCATGATTTTGTTTATTATGTAAGAAATTATCATCATTTTTCTAATGCATAAGGTTTATGATGAATTGATATATTTTTTTATTAAATTATTGATATATTTCATGAATATTGGAGATTATTTTTATAATTTTTATGAGGTTCCTACCAATATGTGTGGTTGCTGATATATTTTTATTTTATATTTATTTTCAGAGTAATCTACTACTATATAATAGATTTGAAGCTTGGATGGAAAAAACTTGTAACCCTACCAAGAAGATATTATCATTTTTTTAGTTTAATAGAATATTTACTATTGTAAAAATAAGGATTTGAATTCAAAGATGAATAAAAGAAAATGAGGGAGTTTATTACGTAAATTATGGTTAATAAAATACTAATTTATTATTATTTTTATAAATCTGGAATGTGACATTTATAGTTGGTTTTATAATATTTTTATTGTGACGATCAAAACATTATTATATTATGCTTCTCTTTGAGGTTGCTTGTAGACCATTACAATATAAAAATTATTAGGCTTATAATTGTTTTGGACATAGTTAGGAGTCCATTAAGTTATATATAGTGTTTATAAATAAAATTTACCATATTTTTAAATAGGTTTTATAGTGTTTTTACCAATAGACTAACGGTCCAAGTTCTCTATAAGCCTAGCAAAATAGTATAATTGGGTAAACTGGAGGGATATCTTTGATATTATTTGAAATAGAGGCACATTTAGGAAACATAAAATTAGAGGTGCCTTTTGGGGAAAAAAAAGTGAAGCATTTTTGAAGGAAAATTATCCTAAATTAAATTTATTTAATTAAAAAATAATATTATAATCTGGAAAAAAAATTTATACTCATCTCGGGGACACAATTTACTCATTTCTTAGTCAGCATATATAATTGATAAAGATGTTACTCATCTCGGGGACAACAATAGCCAAGTTATAATCTGGAAAATGACCCTTTATAATGTTTTCGTGATGCAATTGAAAACACTATAATAATATTGTCACGTCTAGCAAAACACTGTACATGTAACCAATAATTTGTCAAGACATAATGTGAAGGTTTTCAAATAAAAGAACATCTTATTGAGCACTTTATAGTATTTTTGAACTAACTTTATAGTATTTTTGTGAGTTGTTGAAAACTATAACATCATAAAACACTGTAACAATGTTGTCACGTCTTAAAAAATACTGTAAATATAGCCAACAACCTATGATATAATTATATAAAGGTTTACGAACAAAACGAAAACAACACTTATTGGGTTTAGCACTTTACGATGTTGCTGAAATTCATTTATGATGTTTTTACAATGATATCGTAAAACACTATAATATTATCTTACAAACATATGCAACTGTTTCATATCGTTGAGTTCATCACTTTCAATTATGTATCACAAAATGAACATGTCAAAAAATATATTGTAACTACTTTCCACACATTGACATATCCAAAATACTATAACTATCAAAACACTGTAAAGCATATTCGAAAATACTAGAAGACATATAAGAAAACACTGTAAGACAAATATTAATTGTAACCAAAGGCATATACCAAAACACTGTAATGCAAACAATAATACTATACCGACCAAAACATTACATCACAAGTAGTACCAAAAGCACATACGATATGATCAAAAGGAAGAGTTAGCAAAGATAAGATGGCTGGCTAGGTTAAAAGGTGATGTGGGAGCTGCGGGTTATCCAAAAGTGAAAATTTTTGTTTGGCAATAGTTGTGGAATAGTCTTCCAGAAATTTGGTTTGCTAAATTCAATTAGACTCAAATTGTTCAATGCCTTGTTTGTCATCTATATAAAATGATGAAGGCAAACATTTCATGTTTGAATGTTCTTTTGTTGTCAGCTTTTGGACTATAGTTTAACGAGAACTTAATCATATTTGAATATTTTAACAATTATTGGATAGGGAAGTGGTCATAGGAAGGATCAAATTTTGAAAATATTAAGAAGTTTTATTGCAAATTCCCCCTAGGATTTGTGGTGCAATCACACGATTGTCATTTATGCAACCACCATGAAATACCTTTCTCAATGATAATGACTAAGGCTGTTGTTACTACTCATAATTACAATGATATTAAGGGACGTTATGAGGAATTCAATAGGGAGAGTATTCATGGTAAGACAGACAATGATATACATGGTACATATATATTATTATGTGATGACTCGCTATCTTTGTTGTGCAATATTGCAAGTATAATGTATATAATTATAGATGAAAGAGGCTAGACAAAGGTTGCAGATGCTATTCTTCGCACAGCTAGAGAGATCAAATTGGTGTATTGTCTAGTCGTCATCGAAAATCTAAAACAAGCATTGACCGAGTAGATTAAAGATATAAGGGTGTTTTATGATGCTAAACTAATGGTTAATCTCTTTCCTTGGCAGCAATTGAAGTCTGTAATTACAGACATTTGGGAGCTTGTCACCAAACTGAATCATAAATTTACAGAGTCTAACCTTTTGGACTCTAGTATGAGATATCAGGAAATCTCCAATTGTAGAACCGATGCTAATACTGTGTTGTCTTAATAGACAAATTTTTAGTATGCTCTTAATAAACAAGTTTTAACACTAAATTTTATCTTTACTATTGAGATTTTAGAGGACTTTTAATTCTTCTACAAAACATCTTAGTTGGGTCAAACATTCCTTTCCTTGTCTTTATCTCTAAACATATTTTGCCTAGAAAGATTATTGATTATCAACCTATTGTCTTGTACAATGTTAATAATAAGATTCTCACAAAGATTCTTTCCTTAATAGTTAAACCATTCATTGATCATATCATTAGTCAAAACCAATCGATGTCATAAAATTTATGATAATATTATTATTATTAATGAGCTTGTCTTTTCTACAACCAACTATCATGATAAGAACCCTCTCATTATTCTAAATTTAACCTTAAAAAATTGATTCTCTCATGCTATTTTAGAGATTCTCAAACTTTCCACCATTATTTATAAGTTGGATTAACTTGCTTATTCTCATGCACCTTTGCTTGTCTAGTGAATGATATAACTTTTTCGTTTTTGAGTGGAAATAGAAGTTGAAATTACTTTATTTAACATTAAAGGTGTTGAAAGTGTCCCCACTTATGTGTAGGCACTTGCTCATTAAAGGTGTTGAAAGTGTCCCACTTATGTGTAGGCACTTGCTTAAGGACCTAGTGTTAGGATTGTAGAGAGAGAAGAGAGGGGTGTGGGGTGTGTGTGCGGGGGAGGTTTAATTAATGTTATAGTAAATTTTAATCAACTTTAAAATTTGATCAAAAATTTATTATAAAAAATATGATTAATCAAATATTGAGTGCGAATAAAGTAAATAATAATAAGTAAACATTCACAAACAAAAGCTATAAGCAAAAGAAGAAACACAAATTGATATATAGTGGTTTTATCTTCCCGACCTATATCCACTCTTAATTCCTCTTCTCTCGAGGCAACTACTTTCACTATCGATTTTCTTTCCAACGAGCGAAGATCAACTATCATTGTTATAATTTTGTCTATAAGCTTAAGAAAAAACCTCTATACTCACTTTTACAATTGATCTATTATCTCTTACAACTTAATATCACAAGTAAACTTAAGAGAGAGAAAGAGATTCAAATAATGCTTAAAGAGAGAGCTATAATTCTTCACAAATTAAAGAATAAATGCTTTATTAACCAAGCTTGAGTGAGATATTTATAAGCCTTAAAAAGTTTAAGAATGAAGAAAAAAATTTAAATCTCTAAAATTTCATGGTATGGGTAGTATTACCACTAGCACTGGTACCAATAAGTCAAGTAAAAGATTATGATTCATTTGGATAAATATTCCCTTTAATCATTAGCAAAAAGAAAAAAAATCATTTAAGAATAAATAGCAAAGGATGTTTAATTATACATTTGAAAGATTCCTAATTCTCTTATAATAAAATTAAATTATTTATCACTTAGTGGTTTAGTGATAATATTTATTAATTAATGTTTCGTGTCAATGAAATCTAAAGATATATTATGATTGTTAATATGATCCCTAATAAAATGATATCTAATATCAATGTGTTAATCCTAGAGTGTTAAATATGATTCTTTATCAAACAACTTGTATTAGTATTATCACATTTTATGGAAATGTTTTTCAGGCAAAGTTCATAATCTTCTAAAGTGTTTTTCATCCAAATTACTTGTGCATAACAAGCATCTACTATAATATATTTAGCTTCAACTATAGATAGTGCCATAACAAATACATGACATAGGAATTGATAAGTTCTAGAGGTATTTTTTCTATCTATTCTATATTTTATAAAGTAAATATCAACATAAATAATTAAATTAACGTTATTGGATTTAGGATACCATATCCTTCCTTTTAAGCACCTATTTTTTTTTTTACTGTTTTAAAGTGAGATTGTTTGAGATTAGACTAAAATCTTATACAAAGCTTAATAATAAATATTATATTAAGTCTAGTTGTAGTGAATTATAGTAAACTACCTATCATACCTCTGTATATTTTCTGATCAAAGTATCTCCTTCATTATTCATATCTAATTTAGTAGAAATACTCATTGGTGCATTGATAGTCTTAGCATTATCTATATAAAATTATTTTAATAGATCAAGAATATACTTGATTTGACTAATGAAAATTTCATCATTTAGTTGCTTAATTTATAATCCTAAAAAAATATCAATTCATCTATTAAACTCATTTCAAATTCTTGACTCATATTCTTAGTAAATGATTCATACAAAGATTCATTAGTAGAATAAAAAATAATATCAATATAAATTTAAATAAAAAGAAAATAATTATTAAAATATTTAATAAATAATATGGTATCGACCTTAACTTTTAAAAAATTATTTTGAATAAAAAAAAACTAAGTCTCTCATACTAAGCTCTAGAGACTTGTTTCAAACCATAGAGAGCCTTAAACAATTTATAAATATAATTTAAAAAATATTATTTTTAAATCTAGGTAGTTGTTCAACATAAACTTCTTTAGAAATAAAATCATTAAGAAAAACACTTTTGACATCTATTTAAAATAATTTAAAATTTTTAAAATATACATAAGCAAAGAGTATCCTTATGACTTCAAGTCTAACTATAAGAGTGAAGGTTACTTCATAGTCTATACCTTCTTGGTTAAAACCTTTGACTACCAATTTAGTTTTGTTTTAAATCTTGATATCTTATTCATCTTATTTATTCCTAAAGATTCATTTAGTATTAATTATAAGATGATCATTAAGTCTAGGAATAAGCATCCTTGTTTCTTTCAAATTGATTTACCTTTTCATGCATTGTCAAGAGCGGTCTTGAGTCATTTTTAATAACATCATCAATGCATTTAGGCTCAATTTGAGATAAAAAAGTATTTACATAAATATTTTTTAACGAAGAATGAGTTTGAATAACTTTTGATATATCTTCAATAATTAACTCCTTTGGATATATATCTATATACTTCCATTGGGTAAGTTTATTTTGAAATAGATGTATCTAAGTTATATTAGAGAGTAGAATCCTCATTCAAATTTAATTTATCAAATTCAAAATCATCATCAAAATAATTTTTCTTAGCTTCAAAAGATTCAAAATCATCATCAAAATGAATTCTTCAATAATTAAATATCTTTTATTGAAAACTCGATAAGCTTTAGAGGTAGAAGAATATCCAAGAAAAATGTTTTCATCAAATTTTACATCCAAATTTCCTAAGGCAGCTTTAGGTTGGGCTCGAGGCTGATTTTAAGTCGATATTATACCTTACTTCAAAGCCAGTAAGATATTTTATTTTACACCTTGTTTTAACTTAATCTTTGGAGTCATTAACCTGATTTCGAGTTGCCAACATGGATTACTTTCGAATAGAGTTTGCTGGCTCCCTTGGCATAATTGATTATCCTGCTCCTTTCAATCTTGTATCTTCTCTTATTGATGTCGACTCAACTTGAATATAAAAATACTCATATTCATCCCCGAGCCCGACCTCAACTCCACTTGAAAAATGTCTTGCAATTTGCTTGTTTTGTTCATCACTTAACCGCTCTATGGGTTAATAGGTCGATAAGCTTACACACAAGTCAAACAAGAGATGAAATTGTCAACTTCATTAGTAAGTCCATTGGGCATGAGAAAAAAAGCTAGATGATCGGCTTCGACTTGGGTTGAAGATCTCGATCCAGCTTGAACACCTGATTGATAACTTTAGACTTTTACACCTAATTGAGAAATGACTTAAAACATTAAATTTCATCTCTCATAGAAGCAGAAGATCTTCTTCCTTGAACAAGACTTGTTGAAACACTTGCTTTGACTTTGACTTCAGACTTTACTGCAACACCTCTTCTTTGAGCGCCAACCTCTCCTCAACTTGAAGACCCGATTGTAGCTTCCTTTTGCAAAGCTTCTGATCCAACTGAAGATCCTGATCCTGATTCTTTACTAGCTTTTTTTTATTGCTGTTGATGCTTCTTCTAGTTTTTGAGTTGGCGCTTTAAGGCCTGTACTTTCTTCTGCCCTGTAATATACTTGAAGTTCTAAACTGTTTGTAACTTCCTTTCGAACTATTGATTCTTGAATTAGCAAATCTCTCTCTTTAGTCTTAACCTTTCCTTTCAAACTCAATATTCGCCTAAAGCATACTGAACTTGACTTTCCACTTCTCTTGCATGAACTTAAGGTTTCAAAACTAGACTTGCCAACACATGATATAGAAGTTTGTAAGCTAACTTCAACTTGTGTTTGCTGCCAACTTGAGAGTAAAACATTTGAACTTCAACTTCAACTCCACCTTTCAAACCCCTTGTTGCTGACTTACGCTTTAACTCGAGGGAGAACTCTACTACAACAATTGCATCGCTAACAGGAGTAGATGAGCATCAATAATTCTCTTCTTTATATGATTCAACTCAAACTTCACTTGTGGAACAAGTCTTAAAGACGAAAATCGAACTTTCAGACCTGCTTGTTGCTGACTTAGCGCTTCTTTCTTTCAGTTCAGAAAGGAAGATTGATGGAGGATTACCTACATCTATACCCAACGCCAACACCCTTTGCTTGTTCTCTTGAAACAGCTTCTTCTCCTAATCTTGCTTCTGCCTCAGATGCCGATCTTATTGATGCTGATTCTTGAGTTGACTTTCCAAGCACAACTAATGATCCTTTTTCTGATCCTGCTTCTTCTGCTAACTGCTTTCATTGCACCACCTACAATATGTAATTAAGCAACAAGCAAGCACTGTTTCTTCTCTCATCTCGAGACCTCTACTCAGATGATGACTAATGTACTAATCACTTCATAAGGCTTCTTTCTTAAAATGATAAAAGTCGAATAGAAACATAAAGAACTCGCTTCCATCGCACCCCCAAATCACGTTAGTGCATATCAATCAATCCTCTTCTTCTAGGTAGTATGAATCTTTAAATCATTGTTCCTACTCCTGCTCCTATTGATGATCTTGCAACATCATCTTCTCTCGGTGCCAACTGTCAACTGTCCCATCCTCTGCAAGTCCTGTTTTCTATGCTTAAAATGTCGTAGAAGAGCCTTACGGGGTTTGAAATGATCTTTACCTAATTTCTTCTATTACCCTAGCTTAAATGACCATAAATAAGGGTGTTGAAGCCCCTTGCAGTGCTTAGCTTGACCTTTCCTTTGCTTGCTTTGCTTTCCTCAGTGGTGGCCTTCCCTTTGCTTTGTGTACTCGACCATCCCTTCCTATTAGTGTAGTGCAACTTATTCATCGAAATTGAACAGACGCATTTGTTCTTGTTGGGCCTGGACCTACTTCCTCTCTTTCTACTACTTCTTCTGTTGCTGGTTGAATTGAAACTCCAGGAATTGAACTTGCCCGAACATGCCTTTTAGATTTGCTTGTTGCTGACTTGAGAACTGATCCTGCTCCATCTTCTGCGTCAGATCCTGATCTCGCTGACTTCCTTTCTACTGTTGATTCTTGATTTCTATTGTAAACAACACTTGCTCGCCCTCTTGCTGATCCTCTTGTTAATGTAGATCTTATTGTTTAGGCTCGAACAACATATTTAGAGTTTTAGGCAGGAACACCTGATTTCGAGTTGCACCTGATTTCAAGTCGTATAAACTATGTTCAACTATACTTTTGGCTAAGAGTAAAGAACTAGATCTCATATAAAGTATAACGCGAGCGGCACCCGACTCTATATCTAATGTTTTCTTCCTTTCGCGCTCACTTGCTTCTTCACTTTCTTCTTCCCTTCATCTTGCTTATGCAGCTAACTTGTTCACCACTTAACCGCTATGTGGGTCGACTTGAGACTTAACCACTAGTGGGTCAATAAGTGATAGCGCAGCAAAACAAGTAGACAACTTACGTTTCGCACCCAAAGAAATTGGACTTGCAATTGGAACATGGACTTCACCTCTCTCTACAGATTAACAACGTGGTTCAGGAGTTGGGACAATGACAGAAGCAAACATCACCTCTTTAGATTCAGGTGGTTAAAGCAGGGAAGTATTGAGTTTTGAAGCCACCACAAGAAAGTCAACTGTAAGTTTTGAAATAGCATTGTGCCCAAGAAAGTAAGCAGTTATTGGTTCTACACTTGAGGAGCAGTAAACAGTTATTAGAAGAGCACTTAAAAGTAGTGATTCAGCAATTAGGTTCTTACTTCTCTGATATGTCGTTCAGTTTTCGGTGTTGTGCCTTGGGAAGTGCGCCCGTGAGTTTGACCTTCGAGCAGAATGCTAGCACTTATTAATTCGGTATGCCGACATCAATCAAATATTACAGGGTGAGTCTCTAGTGGTTTTTTATTTTCTCCCATATTAGTATAGTTATCTTTAATTCAATTCAATCCAGGCTAGTCACTGAAACAAGCAATAGGTAGAAAATGTTGTGGACCGAGTAATAAGGCAATAAATAAGTTCAAGTAAGTAATATAGTGTAGTTTAATCTATTCCTGACAATGCACAAGTTAGATAGATGGATATGAAAAGACTCCTAAGGCACATTGAAATTAGTTTGGTGAGCTCCCAAAAATAAACCATAGCCCAACAAGCAACTACTAAACAATTAATGACTACAAAGACATTGTGCGTTAGTCTGATGCTTGTAACGAGTCCTGTGTTCATGGTGTTAGGAGAGTCTGCATCGTTAAAGCCTTGTGCAACTCATTTTACAGAAAATTTCCTATGTTGCCTGACCTCTGTTAGACACTTCAAATGCATTTTAGCCTAGTGTCCTGGACTTGTTAACAAACTCCATAAGCCAAAAAAAGGACTTGCTCTTAACTCCCAAAATTAGGATGTTACACTGAGCCCCTTCATTGCTTGTTCCAGCAAACATTCATTTCAATTTCATCTTTCTTGCAATCAACTCTAAACTCCATAACCACAAGTTTAGTTTCATCTTTCACGATCAAGTCAACAACTCCCGTTAGCATAGAGGAAAACAAATCATTAATTTAATCTCATATGGTGCGGTCAAGTCAACTTGCCTTAGCACGATGTCTTTCAGTTCCTACTAAAGATCCTGATTCTCGTACTACAAATTATCCTTCTTCTTCTTTTCTTTTGCTTCTACTCCTGCTAAAGAACTTGTTGAACTAGACTTTGCTTTTTCTGCTTTTGATCTTGTCGACTAAACTTTCCCTGTTGATGATCTTTCTTTCCTCAGTTGTTAACTTGCTCTTGACTACTTACTAGCTCCATACCTCGCTTCAAAGCTAGTACTAGATTTGATTCTTCCCTTAGCTATTATGCCATATCTTGATGTTGCCCTTCACCCAACTTTTCTTTTGCCTAACCCACCTTTACGTGGGCATTCATTCGAAAAAAGATTATCTTCGACTTCTAATCCTGCTCTTGAAACTACTTCTCGAGTTAAGAAAATCAATCAAAAACTTTCACCTTTGGCTTTTGATCCCACTCTTTTCAATGATCTAGTTAATGATCCCTCTATAGCTTTTGGTCCAATTATGATCCAGTTGATGATCTAATTGCCCCTAAAAACTAGACTTGCTAATAACTCCTAATGCTAAAAATAGGACTCAGCTCATAACCCATACTAACATCAAAAATCAAAACTCAATAGACTCGTACTAACACAAAATGCCTGCTAGTATTGAGTTAGCACTAAGAGGGGAGGTGAATTAGTGCAACAGATAAAATCAACGTCGGTTCAAAATTTTCGTACGTTCGATAGAAAACCGTATTGGAAATGTGCTTGACTTGAAAGCATATGAAAGAGTGTAATGAGAAGGTAAAGCAAGTAAGGTAGTTTTTAGTCAAGGTAAATTGTATAAATAGAAATGCAAACCGAGTTTTATAGTGGTTTGGTCATTATGACCTGCATCCACTCCCGATTCCTCTTTCGTCGAGGCCACCGGCATCCATTAACGATTTTCCTTTAATGGGCGAAGATCAACTACCCTTTTACAATTTTATTCTCCTTTTGCAGACTCAGGAGAGAACATTTACACCCTCACTACCTCCTCTCTTAAACTTTACTAACACTTAGAGTTTGAGAGGAGTTCTCATAAGATTACAATAGTGTTTTCTTCCCTTTTTGCGCTCAATTCTTGTGTGTTTTAACCAGGGATGAGAGAGGTATTTATAGGCCTCAAGTGGATTCAAACTTGGAACCTAAAAGTATCTCATCCTCGGTTTTTAGGTACTGGTGGTACCACCGCCTATAACATTGACACTGAGCGGTACCACCACTTGACACCCTGCCATTGGGTGGTACCACTGCTTGACAGTCTCTCGGAGACTGAGACTGAGTGGTACCATTGCCCAGACTCGTGATACCATCGCTTGACATAGTCTCAAAGACTATGCTACCGACGGTTCCACTAGTTTGGATCACTATTTAGGCCTTTCACTTGGCCCAAAACAACTCAAATTTGGGCCTAATTGACCCTTAATTGAGTTTCAACTCAATTACTCCTAAAACGTAATTACAAAGCTAAATCAAATATTGTCCGGCATGTCATTGGTTTATCGACGCTTCGTTCGATTCTTCGACGCATTATTCTCTCTTGAGGCCTATTGTCCAATCAGCCAATTGACCTCTGCAACTCTAATTTCCTTGGCACAATTTCCACTCTTCTTGGCTTGATGTTTGAACCCATGGCCCGAAGCCTTTTGTTGATATGTCGACCGATCCTTCGGCTCGACGTCCAATCTTCTAATATATTCCACTCCGGCCAAACATGATTCTTCCTGCTTTTAATTATTTTTCCTTGATCGAAGATTCCTACATCACTCAAAATATATATTAGATAAACAGTATTAATTGGTTTCATCATCAAAATCTAAGATTCAACAATCTACTCCTTTTTTATGATGACAACAAATTGATGATGGAGTTAACCTTAACTCCCCCTATTAATATGCCATATTGATAGAACCTTGAATTTAAGTTGAATTAAGTCAAAGCAATATTTCATCATGAATATTTACAACACATTATATACATATCATTGCATTGCATATATCATTATCATAAGTTTTGCATGCATAATTCAAATCATCATGATATTAAAATATCAAAGTATATTACATCCTACTATTTATGATTCTCATATCATCATATCTTCTCCCCCTTTGTCATTAACAAAAAGGAGAAGTACATCTAGCCATTTTTTGAGATATGCAAGTTTTATAATATACAAGTTAGCAAATTTTTCATCACTTTACAACAGACATAATTACCAAATTATCATTAATTTTAAAGATGTGTAGGATTGTAAATTTTGTAAGTTTGTGCTTTTGTTTCTTAAGATAGACAAGATAGCACTTTTGCTTCTCTTCATATTGCAAGCTAGCAATTCTTGATGATGTTTAAGATAACAAGTTTTTTCTTTTCTTTTGAGAAGTGTAAGTTAGCAATTTTGCTTCCTAGCAATTTTTTTTTCTTATAATTTGTAAGCTAGCAAATTTATCTCCCCATTTGTTATTGCCAAATAGAAGGGAAGAATATAATATTGTAATTCTTTTCCTTTTATTTCAATCTTCAAATCATAACAAAGATAAAATATTATTCTTAATTCAATATGTTTGTGCATCATTATAGTTTCAAATTAAAATATGTACAATTTTAAAACCTTACATTTCATCCTTACTTCATGCATGATACCAAAAATAAATCAATAATTACTATAGGCATATCATACATGATACTCAAGTATTCATGATATATCATTTTAGGTATAATATTCATGATGCTAAGATATTAAATTTTTTAAGAATTTATCATGCATTAAATCAATATTTTGATCATGATACCAACCATTCATTATTTCTCCCATGCATAATACTAAAGCATTCATGATACCAAATATTAAATCAACATTTTTAAGTATTTATCACTTCATGATTATTGGTGCCAAACATTCATAATTTATTTTCTCCTCCTTTGTCGTAAGCAAAAAGGAGAATCATTCAACAATGTAAGTATTTGAAAGCATGTCAAGTAAGTTTTGCACCAATTTATCCAAGCTAGCAAAACTATCTCCCTTAACGTGCAAGCTTGTAAGTTTTACCTTTCTTAGCAACATGCTTTTCTTAAGATGTGCACACTAGCAATTCTTTCTCCCCCTTTTTTCATTGTAAATAAGAAAGAAAAAGGAAATTTTATAATAGTGTAATTCATTTCCTTCTTACATCAATGCTCTAAGCATCACATAAATACAAAGGTAATCATAAGAAAATCATGACATGAAAGATGAAAGATAGATCAATTTGTGAATGATTCATTTAGATAAATCTCAATAAGAAAGAATGATACAAGAATACAATAGAGATCTTGATTCATAAATGATTTCAAGTTATAAATCTCGAGAAATTAATATCATGATTTCGATAAAACTCATTAAATTCAAATAATCAAAATCACTTTCATGGTTCACAAGATTCATAACATAAATAGATTCATTAATTTTTTTATTAAAAAATCGATAAGATAAAGATAGAGAAATTTTCAAAATGCATTCCTTTTTAGTTGTTTCAATTTATGGGATTTGATTTCTTAAAAGCATGCCTAAGTTTTTTACGCTAAATCAAAATATGTATCATCATTTAAAATGGAAAGAGCAAGATTTATCATAAAAATCATTAAGATCAAAATTGATTTCATCAAACATAAAACATTTTTAATCAAAACGATTAAGTAAATCTAACTCTTCATGCTTAGTTTTCCATACAAAAGCCATGTATCATCATTTATAATTAAAAAGCAATATAAAAATTATTAAGATACACATTATTGCTTATTAAAACATGCATGGAGTTAATCTTATTTGGTGTACAAGCATTACATTTAATTTTAACATTTTTATTTCTTTATCATAAAACATGTAGTTATCATGATAATTTTTTTTATTTTTTACTAAGTAATTTTAAAATAACTCATGAAAAGCATCAAGTTATTTCAAAATAAACTAAGGGGGTTTTGGTTAACTTGTCGTTAAAAGCTATTAAGGTGTAGTTTGTCATCTTATCTTTGTTGGTTTGCTTCTTGTCTTCGGATGAGCTTGATTCATCCGAAGCTGCATTGAAAACTTTCTTCTTCTTTGACAGTTTTTCCTTTTTAAGTTCATTTTTATTCTTTGATTCTTGTTTTAAGAACTTTTTAAGCCTTATTGTGAGAAGTTCAAAGTCATCATCTCTTGAGTTTTTGCTCAAGTGGTCTTCTTGAGTTTTAAGTATCAAATTCTTCATGATCTTTGGAAGATTGTTCTCAAGTTCATCATATTCATCATGTATCTTGCACATCATTTCATAGGTCATTAAAGACCCAATAAATTCTTCAATTAGAAAATGGTTTTAGTTCTTTGATTATTGTATTGCCATTACTTTCAAATCCTAATTTTTAGAAAGAGATTATAAAATTTTATTAATAAGTTCAAATTTTAAAAAATATTTACCAAGACTTTTTAAATCATTAACGACATCCGTAAAATGGGTGTATATGTCTCCAATGGTTTTGCTTGGTTTCATATAAAATAACTCAAAATCATGCCTCAAAAAATTGATCTTCGAATTTTAACTCTACTTGTGCCTTCGTGAGTGATTTCGAGTGTGTGCCAAATATCGAAAGTCGTTTCACAAATAGACACTCAATTGAACTTATTTTTATCTAAAGCGCAAAACAAGGTATTCATAGCCTTAGTATTTAAAGAGAAAGTCTTATTCTCCAAATCATTCCAATCAAGAAAAGACTTTTGAAATCCATTTTCAATGATATTCCATAAATTCAAATCTAAAGAAAGCAAGAAAACTCTAATTTGAGTTTTCCAATATATGTAGTCCGTCCCATTGAACATAGGAGGACGAATGATAGAGTGACCATCTTGAAAGCCGAAAATAGTCATTTCTTTTGGTTATTAAACCAAATGAGAAAGAACGTGGCTCTGATACTAACTGTTAAGATCAAATCGGTACTAAGGAGGGGGGTGAATTAGTGCAACAAATAAAATTGATGTCGGTTCAAAATTTTCATACGTTTGATAAAAAACCGTATCGAAAATGTGCTTGACTTGAAAGCATATGGAAGAGTGTAATGAGAAGGTAAAGTAAGTAAGGTAGTTTGCAGTAAAGGTAAATTGTACAAATGAAAATGCAAACCAAGTTTTATAGTAGTTTGGTCGTTGTAACCTACATCCACTCCCGATTCCTCTTTTGTCGAGGCCACCGACATCCACTAATGATCTTCCTTTAATGAGCGAAGATCAACTATCTTTTTACAACTCTATTCTCCTTTTGTAGGCTCAGGAGAGAACTTTTACACCCCCACTATATTTTCTTTTAAACTTCACTAACACTTAGAGTTTGAGAGGAGTTCTCATAAGATTATAATAGCATTTTCTTCCTTTTTTGCTCTTAATTCTTATGTGTGTTAACTAGGGATGAGTGGGGTATTTATATGCCTCAAGTGGATTCAACTTGGAGTCTAAAAATTTCTCATCCTCGGTTTTTAGGGTATTAGCAGTACCACCGCCTATGTTGGGCGGTATCACCACCTGTAGCACTGACACCGAGCGGTACCACCACCTGACACCCTACCACTGGGTAGTACCACCGCTGGAAAATCTCTCGGAGACTGAGTCTGAGTGGTACCATCGCCCAGACTCACGATACCACCGTTTGACACAGTCTCGAAGACTATACTACCGACGGTTCCACTAGTTTGGGTCACTATTTAGACCTTTTACTTAGCCAAAAATAGCCTAAATTTGGGCCTAATTAACCCTTAATTGAGTTGGCCTAATTCCAACCCAATTACTCCTAAAACCTACTTCGATCTAGACAATTATTATAAAGCTAAATCAAATATTATTCGGCATGTCATTGACTCATCAACGCTTCATCCGATTCTTCGGCACATCATCCTCTCTTGTAGCCTATTGTCCAATCGACCAATTGAACTTTACAACTCTGATTTCTTTGGCGTAATTTTCATTCTTCTTGGCCCGATACCCGAACCTATGGCCCGAAACCTTTGTCGATACGTCGACCGATCCTCCGGCTCAACATTCGATCTTCTAATATGTTCCACTTCAACCTAACATGATTCTTTCTGCTTTTAATTATCTCTCTCTGATCGAAGCTTCCTGCGTTACTTAAAGCACAGATCAAATAAATACAATCAATTGATTTCATGACCTTCCACCGTTACTTGTTGCCTTCACTGTGCCATTACTTGAGTTACCTATTTCATTGTTTGTTCCTTACTCATAAGTCAACCAAAAGCCATAGCCATTAACTCCAATCACTGTCTGAAGAAGTAATTGAATCCTTGGATCAGTAAGTCAATACTAAATTTCACTTCCTTGCAGCTGACCTTTTAAGTCAATACTGTTGAAGATCCTACTACTGATTCTCACACCTCTTCCTCTTCTTCTTATAATGATTAAACAAGAAAAGAACTTGTGGAATCGCTTGTTGTTGACTTTCGATTTGATGCTTATCTTGCTCCAGCTTTGGATCTTTCTCCTGTTGATTCTCTTGGCGCCAACACAGATTTAACTCATTCATGTTGCGTGGAAGAAGAACATCTCCCATAAAAAGTAAAGCCAAGATCAGTGACATGTTAAACTAAAGCAGCTAAAAGATACCATGGAAGTAAAGGCAAATAAGTCAAGTATAAAAGAATAGGGTTCAGTTGTCGATATGATAGACCCACCATGCAAGGATCTAGATATACTCATTGAGCTATCTCTTATTGACCATAAGCAAACTCTTGATACTAAACTTGTTGAACAAATGGGCACATCTTGAATGAAACTATTTGAGCAGAAGCGGGACAATATGTTGACATTGATGTGCACTCAATTCTTACTTGAAAAATTAATCATCTATCTCTTACTCTGAGTACCAATATCTATATGACACAGATCAACTTCTCTTTTATTTGCTTCCTCACCAGATTTTGATCCTGCCTCTTCTCTTTCAATTGCTTCTTGACTCTCCACACTTGAAGACCCGCTTGGGAATGACCTAGCTTTAGCCTATACCACAACACCTCTTTTTCTATGATACGATTAAAGTCATACTGAACCTCTATGAGATAAAACAGGAATAGAACCATTTATTACTAACATTTTAACTGCAACACTCACACTCGAACTAGGATATTACACTCTAACTAGAACTGGGCATTCTACTGCTTTTGATCTTGTCGAAGATCTCGTGGATGAAACTCATTCACTTCCTTTACACACACGACATTGTCTTGTTAGGATAGTTGAGTCTTCAGTTCAATGAGATTCTTACTTTCGAGTACTTGCTAGAGAAGCTTGTAAAGATACTACATTTTTTGTTGTTGAAGATCTTAAAGCTATTTCTGATCCTAATTCTGCTTTTGGTCCTTATCCTACTTCTTCTCTTAATCCTTATTCAATTAATGATTCAACTCAAATAGAAAGAAACAATACTTCAGTACTTATGGCTTCAATGCCAGTACTTTCTTTGGAACTGAACGTGGCTTTTACTTCTCTTACACAGCTTCTGATCCTGTTGATTCTTCTGACCTTGCTCCTGCATCTTATGGAACAGTACTTTCTTCATATCCAGATCCTGCATCTGATCTTGATATTGCCTCTCTCTCTCTATGCCTCTTCTCTCTCTCTCTCTCTCTCTCTCTCTCTCTCTTGTCAACTTCCTTTTGTACTGAACAAGCACCGAGTCTTCTTGCATCGAGCTAAGAGAGGAATATTATCTTTTTTAATACTCAACAAGAATGATAGGGCCCAAAAACAGGAATTGCTAATAACTCATAATAACTCTCAACTCGTGTAAGCCATGAATACTAAGACTTGCTAACAACTCATACTAACACACAATGGGAGTTACCCCTGTTGCTTATTTTGTTTGAAGTCAACCAGGAATTCTTTAATTGTCAACTCCCTAATGCTTTAGCTCTCTTGTCTCTTGGATCACATCTAATCTTTTATCTCTTCTGACTCGTAAGCTAAATAAGAATTGAAATTGAACTGACATTGTTAACTCTAAACTCAAAAGCGCTTGCACCCTGAGTCGACCTGACCTCAACCAGCTTTCTTTCTGAACCATTTGGAGCTTACTTTAGTATTGAAGAAGGAATTGAATTTAGCATAGAAGATCTTCTTGTAGCTTCCTCACCTGATCCAGTTGATTCTCTCTCTCTCTCTCTAAGACAACTTGGGCTAAGATAAGGGTAACAAGTCCCATGAAACTAACTCTATTAGCGCATGACCTCTCCTTGTTGAAGTTCAAAATGTCATTACTTCTAATCTTGCTTCATATCTTTATCTCGTAGACGATACTCGAACTTCATGATTTGAATTGAATCTTTCTTGTACTGAAGATCTTCTTGTCCTCACTTCACTTTTAGAACCACTTGTAGTTGACTTTTTAATGGTTTCTGATCCTGATCTTGATACTACAACAGATACAAATATAGATCCTACTCCAGACTCTTGAAGAATTGAATGAAATCTTTCAATTACACTTTAATGGTATTGAATGATGTAAAGACAATGCTTCCCTTTCTAATCGTCTCGTTTCGGCTTCTGATGTTACCACAACACAATCTACCTCTCTTTATGACAAAAGACAAGAATGGTCTATTCTGCTACTTCTAATCCTGCATTAGATCTTGCTCCTACTTCTGATATTTGTCAACTCCATTAGTGCAAGGCAAAGCAGGAATTGAAACTCCCAACTTCTCTAAAGCGGTCAACTTGTTGACACCGAAAATAGGACTCATAACTCCTAATGCACAGCGGCTTGCCCATGTTGCACCGTTACTTATTGAGTCTGCGACAACAAAGGTCAAGCAAGCAAGATAATAAATAAAGCAAAGAGACTCTAATGAAGTACTTAGCGCTTCAACACCCTCTTCTTTTTATGGATATGGAACTTCTCTTTCTTTCCTGCTTCTTTGATACAACACCGATTAACTATTTCTTCTTCGCAGTTAGGTCAATGCTAAACTCCCTTAGTGTAAAAGCTTCTTACATGAGATCACCTTTTGAATTTCATCGCTTAATCTTGGATTCTTTGATAATACGATTAAAGTTGCACTGAACCTCCATCGATTGACAAGCACTGAAGTGCGCTTCAGAAGGCAGATTTCCAAGTCAAGCAGGAGAAGGTAAGGTGGATTTCCATGTCAAGGCAAGAAGGAACAAGCAACTCATACTATTGTTCAGTAGTTCTTTTTCAGTCAACAACACCCAAACTAACTCTACTTGTTGAATCGACAACACTTGCACCCGAAACTCTACTTTTAGAATCGATTGCTATTGGCTCTACTCTAACAACTAACTTGAGAACTGATCCTGTTTCTAATCTAGCTTCTAATCCTGAACCTGCTCTTACTACTGATCCAGCTTCAAATCTAGCTTCTTCTTGAGTCGATGTTGACTTTCCATCTTTTGCTGATGATCCTACTGCTCGAATAGCTTCTTCTCCAGCTTCCTCACCTGATCCTGCTGATTCTTGCATAGACTTAACTCGAACAGCTTCTTCTTTGCTTACAAAACTAACAACACAAGTATCTCCTTCAACTTCAACTCAACTTTCTGAATCAACAACACTTTAAGAATGTCTTGCCCGAACTTGACTTGGAGCATAAGCACCGACACAAGAACTAGTATTTGATTCTTCTTCTTCTCTTATCGACTTTCTTGGAATTGAACCTTCAATTGCATATTCTCTCGTCACAAACTGGGAATCAACTTGAACTCTAGAATTTTCATTTAATCTATCAACCAGTGCAAAAGTAGAAACATGAAAAGATTTTAGTGCTTCAAAAGTACTCTCTTCTGCCCTAAACTCAACTTTCCCTCCCGCTTCGCTCGTAGAACCGCTAGTAACTAGATACTTAACTTGAACTAGAACTAATCCTGCTTCATATCGTGAAACTGCAGATGATCCTGAACCTGCTCCTACTCTAGATATTGCTTCTTATCCTAATCCTGATCAACTTCTTCTCGATGTGCCAACCTCTACCATTGATTCTCTTGAACTTGAAATAGATCTCAATTGATCCAGCTCCTTATCCAACTTCTTCTCGAATTTACTTTCCTCGCTCACCTTCACTCCCAACTTCTGATCCTGACCTAGCTTATGCTTCAAATCTTTCTTCAAATCCAGCTTCGGATTTGGCTTCAGATCCTTGTTCTAGTCCTGCTTCTGATCTTGAAACAGCTTATGTTATTGATTTTCAATTTGATTCAGTTCCAACCTCAACTTCACTTGCAACTTCCTTTCCTGATTTTAAATCTACTACTAACTCTAATAATGCTCTATCCGTCCCTTTTCTTTGAAAACTCCCTTTCCTTACTTATCATCTACTGGTAGATCTAGCTCTGCTCTAATAGCTGACTTTGACACAACATCTTCTGAAGTCAAACTAGACTTTCCATCCTCTTCTTCGTATCCAGCCTTCACAGGTGATTTAGAGTCAACAAACGGATGAAACTCATTAAAAACCACTTGTTTTGACTTAGTGCTTGTAGGTTTATTTGCTAGGTAGTATCCGACGAGCTATAATTAAGTGCACATTCATTTGCTAGGTAGTATCCAAAGAGCTATAATTGAGTGCAAATTGTTGACTATGAATTGAGTGCACCTACACCTACAATTAAGGAGAGTAAGCTAATTGAGTGCACCTACACCTATAATTAAGGAAAGTAAGCTAACTCTACACTTGCTTCTTGTTTCGACAAATGCCTCTAATGTGCACCTTTCCTTTCAAACTCAATATTTGATTCCTTTTACCGAAAGTATATCAAACTCCCTATATCGTCGATGACTAAAATAGGACTTGCGCCAACACAGTCAGCTGTACTCAACCTGCAAGCGACGGACTTGTCTAATTCTAATGCGCAACAACAAGTAACTACTAATTGACAAGCAACTACTATCATTGCATGTTAGGGAGCTCGGACATTGTGCATTATTATGTTGCCAAGCACAAGTCCAGTTTTTAGGTTTAGGAGCGGATTTGGAGTTGCTTGTTTAGGACAACACCTTCGTAGACTTAGAGTGTAAGCACTAACACTTCAACCTCTGGTTCCATCTACGACAACACAAGAACCGACACAAAAATCCAACCTACTTGCTAGATTGGGACATTCAGGCCTTTTCGAGTCCTTCAAGCCATGGTCAACTTCAATTTAAGCAAATCACCTATAAACCCCCCTATTGGATGTTCTAGTGCATTTTAGCCTAACATCTTACTTATTTCCTAGTACAATAAGGAATGGAATGAGTAACTACTAACATTACGTGTAAGAAGCAAGCAACAAGCACTGGCCGCAAGACATTGCACATTAGTAGTTGTCATGTGAGTTCCCAATTTCGACGTTAGTAGGAGTTAAGTGAAGTCCTCGTTTAGGAGCTGCACTAGCCTAAGCTTATTTCTGACTTTTTCCCTCACTTGTTGAAAGCCTTAGTTTTTCTTATTCTTGACTTTCTATTCTTGCATCGACAAACTCATTTTAGCACCTCGAAACTCAAATAAGTGTTAGTAGAGTTGAACAAAGGTCTGTAGACTTGAATTATGCCTAATCTGATTGTCTATCTATTCGAGTTATACTTAAAAGTATAGTTCTAGTTCTGTTCTTGTGCTTGTTGAGTTAGCCCTTGCTTGTTCTCTAAAAACACTCCTTACTGTTGATTCCTCCAAAGAATTACTAACTCTTAACTCTAAGCGTAAACAAACTATTGACTTCATTGCTTCGAAACCTTGATTACTTCTAGAATAGATGTTCTTTTATTTTAATGATTAAGTAAAGAATCTTTAATAGCTATCCACATACAGGGATAGAGATAGGATAAATGACTCTCCAGCTCTAGGATAACCAACCTCTATCAAGCTTGTAGTTAATCTAACTCTAAACATTAGCCAATGAAGAAGCGAATTCTAATGACCCATACGTGAGCACAAAACTAATCAACTCACTTGTTTAATTGAATTTCATCTAAATGACAACTATTTAGTAACCCGAGTTGCATAATGGAATTGAGACACTAAACTTTCAAAACGAATTGATGCAGTTGAAGAACCCAACCCTATTGAGAAGCAAGCCCTTGCACTTGTAGCTATCATGAATTCCCTATCTTGTCTCTCTATTGGCTGTAAAAATGAATTTAAGCCTAAAAACATAGGCGTCGTGGCCACCCTTGCGCAAGCAACAGGCAAAAAAGGACTCGTTTATAACTCGTACTATTTAAGCTAACGTCATGAACACTGAACTCACTTATAATATAATGCTCGAGTCTCACATATATTGAATTATAACTAATATGCTAATAGAAGCACAAAGAATATGTATATGTTACTATCATAGAAGCACAAATAATATGTATATGTTACTCTCACTTCATGTTATAATTTATAATGTCTATGCTTCATAATATGATAAATGATATACTCATATTTTTGACTTTTAAAAATAAAATACATGCATTCCAAAAATATAATTCTCAGTATTCTATGAAATATTGGTTCACGTCTAGTGGAGTTGAATGTGAGGTTATGTTAAAGTAATAAACATACATATAGTAACTAGAAGTGATGATTGAATTATAATTGACCTTAAGTGAATATTAAGGCTTGAATAAATTTAAACATAATTAAAATAAAAATATTTAAGTTTTAACCCTCATGTATATGGATGATAATAAGCAACTTAGGTAGGGATGGTGTAAGGAAAAATAAAATGAAGATGCAAATCAAAGAAGAGCATTATACTAAATATTAAGATACATAGTGAGATTGAATGATGAGTTTAGATAAAAAATGTCCAAATCAAATTAAAAATCAAATTGTCCAAATCAAATTAAACTCAATTAAGGATACTGCAATATTAAAATTATATTAATAAAAAAATAAAAAAGGAAAAAACTTGAAATGAGGCTAAATTAGATTGAACCCTAGACCTCACGACAACCTCTTAAGCACCTCAATCTTATTTTGGCCTTATCCTCTTTCCTAACTAATAACTCATTATTTTTTCTTTTCTTCCATAGCTATTCTTCTATTAGGTTAGTTAGGAAACCTCAGCTCTAAGGAAGATTGAGATAAGATAAACTCAACTCTTCCCTTACTATACCTAAGGTTTTAGTTTTATATATTATAGGCTAATTTTTCAGCTACTTTTGAGTAACCTAGACTTCAAATTTATCTTTAATTTTTGAATATGTTTTGGATGATTCTCTTAGGGTTCTAAAACCTCTAGTATAACCTTAATATGAGATCAGTATATAGATTTATTACTATTCTAATCTAAGATACTTAGAATCTCTTATTTTTTAAGAAGAAGTTTTATTATAACTGAATTAACCTCCTTAGGGATATGATTAGGTTTTAACCTTTTAATATGTTTTAAAAGGTTTCCTTAGTGTTATGTGAGATTTGAAATTGAGTAAACACCACTTCTGTAAGCTAAGATATAAGATTTATAAATTTAGATAGTCCCAACTCAGTTTTAGTAGAATCGAATAGGTGTTGATAAATGAATTAGGAGGGTAGTTTAGCCTTCAAATAATTCAGTTTTAAGATGAATTTTGGTGCATTCTTAGTTTTTTATGTTTTCTATTTTTTTATAAAATTTTATAATAATTCAAAATCATTTGGTCATCAAGAATAGTGAAGTAAAATTTCTCTATAAAATTGTGGGTGATGGTTTGATTGATGCTAGTTAGTTCATTTGATTATAGAGTGAACTATTAAAAAATTTGATGGTAAAATCTAGATAAATTTATATGTTAAGTATAGTTTATTTTATGAGAAATTTTATGATATTGATTATTTTAATGAATTATTATAAATCGATAATTCAAGAAGTAGGGTTCTTAATTAACATATCTCATTATCCTATGCTCTCAATTTGATAGATTTATCATTCACTAGCACACTCGATCATTAAGGAATGTGGTCTTTTATTGACATTTATCATATTTGAGCTCAATCAAGTATAAGTTTAATTTACTATAAAATAGTGGTAATATAAATTATCATCTGTATGAGGTATTTTGGAAAGTATATTTCGATTGATATGATTATCATAAGCTAAATGTTAATCTATATATTTTGTAAGAATAAAAATATATAAATTATGATAAAAATATCTTGTATGCATATATATATATATGATGATGTTAGGATTGTAGAGGCATCTGTGCTTTCGACAAATTCCAATTTAAAAGTTTATTCGATAAAGCCCGTATGTGAGTAACAAAAAGTACAAATAATGATTACTTAGTAAGTAAATCAGTATGCAATAGTAAATCAAAGTAAAAGAAGAAATACAAATCTATTTATAGTAGTTCGATCGTTCCGACTTATATCTACTCCTAATTCCTCTTCCTTTGAGGCCATCGGCTTTCACTATCGATCTTCCTTCAATGGGCGAAGATCAACCACCCTTGTTATAACTCTTTCTTCTTTTCATAAATTTAGGAGAGAACCTTTTATACCCTTCTTTTACAAAAGACCTCTTACCTTCATTAGAATACCTTCTAGACTCTAGGAGAAAGTGACTCAACACTTTATAAGAGTCTACAACACTTTAAGATAATAAGTTTTTTATACTCTTACAAGCAAGTATAAGAGGGGTATTTATAGGTCCCAAATAGCTTTAGAAATGGAGCCAAAATTTTAAATCCCTAGGTTTTCGGGGTACCGGAGGTACCATTACCTAACACAGTCTGGGAGACTATGTTCTAGTGGTACCATCATTAGTTTGGGTGGTACCACCACCTGACACAGTTTGAGAGACAATGTTCTAGTGGTTCCACTACCAATTTGGGTGGTACCACCACTTGACATTGGGCGGTACCACTACTAACCCTAGTAGTACCATCGTCTGGCCTAGCAGTGCTACCACCTAACCCAACCTCAGGTCACTGAATTAGCCTTCCAATAGGCCCAATTAAATCCTGATTCAGGCCCAATGGGCTCCTAATCAAGTTAGTAAGGTGACACCAAAACCAACTCAATTAGACACTTAAACTACTTTGATCAAGACTCAACAATTACAATCATGAAGCCTATGTTGTCCGACATATCACCTTTTTGTTGAAAAATCCTTGGGAGTGATATCACATACGTAGCAAAAGAAAAGAAAATAAAATCTCCAATATCTCAAAGATTTGTTCGTTATCGTGTGAAGATCGGTGCGAAAAATCTGCAAAATAGAAAATTGTGTATAGTAAAGATTGTGTTACCTAGGGAGATCATATATCCCTAAATCCTTGTAGATCTTTAGGAGAGGGTGAAGGAGGTCAAGCACCCTCCTATCTAGTGATCCACATAGTAGGGCTGCGATGACACTCTTCAAAACTCTAGGCTTGCTTTGAGGTGGAGAGGGGGAGGAGAATAGGAGAGATAAGCAAAGGCTCTAGCTTATGAACCACTGAATCCCTCCTATTTATAGAGGTCCCCTATCAAACCCTAATGGATCTTCCTCTATTGGGTATTGGATATGCGTCTAATTACCTAAGCCTCTTAGATTAATGAATCTTTATCCAATAATCTATCATGAGTCTTTATTGGATCTCATTCATAGGATCCAATAATTCATGGGTTTATTAGATATCCAATAAGATACGGGCTCCGACGAATATCTCATATTCGAACCTGTACTCATCACAACACCTATCATATGTGTGTGACCCTCTAGGCCCAATATCGAGCTGGTCGTGAGTTATACTCGTGAGTCATATCATGAGTCATACCATATGTGTGTGACCCTCTGTGGACGTATTAGGCCACTATGCTGCAATCCTCATATGATATAGGGGAATCTAATTCATTGGACATGTCTGTTTTCAATTACCATGTATCTATAGTCCCTTATCTATCTAATATCCTAAAGACCGTATATCGGGCATGATGCTATCAAACCCATATGGTTTCTACTCGAGTCTCGCTCTAATCGGATTCTCCTAAAGAACTATTTCTCTCTTAATCTAAATGACCATTGCTAGGGATTTGTCTGAGTAAGAACACATGGGACATTCCTCTCATGATATCGAGAGTGGATGATCCTCTATTGACACTCAATAGCCCTCATAAGGTTGACTATCACTCTCAATGACCGACTATACTAGATTTGGAACATCCAAACCTATAAGTCCGGTATCAAAGAGTGGAGCACTCATACAGGACATTCTTGTGTCTCAAGTCTAAGGACCAGATATACCGCTGGGACTACAGAATCACTATATGATAATAAGACATCATTAACCCTCCAGCATTCTGTAAGCGGATCAATCAGTAAACTCATTCTCCAATGAGCACCTGTACTGTATCTCTAGTGTCCCCACACGAGTAGGTAAGAGACCCATTGTATTTATCATATGGATAGGTATACAACACACCAGTCTATCCGGTTATCTCGATGTCCCTTTAGAGTAACCTATGATCAGGATTATTTAGGATCTATGTTTGAAGGTAAATCAGTCTCATTATCGTGATCTCATCATGATCTGATCCCCATTGCATAGATCCAAAGATATCACAATATATACATGCATATATGTAATAGTCAATATAAAGTGATAAATGCCAAAATATAATAAGTAAAATGATTGCGTGTCAAGTCACACGTGTCATCACTCATGTGATTGGCTTGCTGGGCACCTATGATTAGCAATCTCCCACTTGATATAAAGCCAATCACCTATGTGTCTAATCCCCATCAGACCCCTGTGATGTTCAAAGACAATCTGAGACAATGACTTTGTCAGTGGATCTGCAATGTTATCTTCGGATGGAACTCTTTCCACTACTACATCTCCTCGGGTCATGATCTCTCTGATAAGATGGAACATCCTCATAACACTTTTGATAAGACCCAGGTTCCCTTATTTGAGTAATCACCTTGTAGTTATCACAATATAAGGGAATCGACTCCTTACTGCCTAGCATGACTCCCGGATCTGTGATGAACTTCTTCATCTAGACTCCCTACTTTGCTATCTCTAATGTGACAATGTACTTCGCCTTTGTGGTCAAGTCAGCATTAGTATCTTGCTTGGAACTCTTCCAGCACATTGCTCCTTCATTCAAGGTATACACATACCCCAAATTTGACTTGCTATCATTGACATCATACTGAAAACTCAAGTCCATGTAGTCTTCGACCCTGAGACTACTATCTCTATATACTAGTAAAAGATCCTTAGTACTTCTCAAGTACTTAATGATACACTTTACTACTTTCTAGTGCTTCAAACTTGGATCCACCTAATACCTACTTGCGACACTCAGAGTATGTGCTATATCAGGCCTGGTACATAGCATGACATACATGATAGACTTTATCGCTGAGGCATTGGGTATCCTATCCATGTTTACCCTTTCTTCAAGAGTCTTTGGGGATATACTCCTAGAAAGCGATATCCCATATCTCATCGGTTTGAGACCTTTCTTAGAATTTTCTATGCCAAACCTTTTGACAATGGTGTTTATATACCTGGACTAGGACAAGCTAAGCATTCTCTTGGATATATCTTTATAGATTTGAATCCCCAAGAGATAGGATGTTGCTTCCCCTAAGTCCTTCATAGAGAAGTGTCTAGATAACCAAGTCATTACTATGGATAGTATTTTTACATCATTCTTAATGATTAAGATGTCATCCATATATAATACAAAAAATGTGATAACACTCCCACTTACCTTCCTGTACACACAAGGCTCATCTTCGTACTTAACGAAGTCATAAGATCTGATTGTCTTATCAAATCTTATGTTCGAACTTCGGGAAGCTTGCTTTAGTCCATAAATATATCTAAGCAACCTGCACACTTTATTTGGGCAGTCCTTGGATATGAATCCCTCATGTTGTATCATATACACCTCCTTCTCAAGGTTCCCATTGAGGAATACGGTTTTCACATCCATTTGCCAAATCTCATAATCATAGTGTGCTGCAATAGCCAATAGAATTTGGATGGATTTTAGCATTGCTACGTGTGAGAAGGTTTCGTCATAGTCAACACCTTGCCTTTGACGATGTCCATTAGCCACTAGCCTTACTTTATAGGTCTCTACCTTTTCATCTACTCCGATATTTTTCTTAAAGATTTACTTACGATCGATGGGTACAATACCCTCAAGCACATCAACTAGGTTCCAAACATTATTGGAGTACATAGAATCCATCTAAGAATTCATGACTTCTTGCCACTTTCCGGAGTCTATACTCATAATAGCCTCCTCGTAGGTTTGAGGATTAATATCCTCAACATCCTCTACTCTAATATGTCCCACATATCTCTCAAGAGGATGGGATACTCTGTCAAACCTACGTAAAGTTAGAACTTGTGTATTAGGTACTTGAATATACTCAGGCTATAAAGTGGTGCTTATGCTAGGTTCTCCAATCTCGCTCAACTCTATCATGCTCCCACTATCTCTGCTAAGAATGTATTCCTTCTCAAGGAATATCGCTCTCTTAGCTACAAAGACCTTTTGGTCCTCGAGATGATAGAAATAATATCTACAAGTTTCCTTGGGGTATCCCACGAACTTGCACCGCTAGTCCTTGATTTTAACTTATTGGGGTTGTGTCTTTTAACGTGGGTAGGGTAGCCCCAAATCTTAACAACATTAAGATTGGGCTTCTTCCCTTTCCATATCTCATATGGTGTAGACACTACCGACTTAGTTGGAACTCATTCAGAAGGTAAGTTGTGGTCTCTAGGGCATATCCCTAAAATGAGATGTGTAGGTCATCAAAACTCATCATGGATCGTACCATGCCTAATAGCATGCGATTCCTCTTTTCAAACACACCATTGAACTAAGGTGTACAAGGAGGTGTCTATTGGGCTCGATCTGATCGAAGAGTCTTGATACTCTTTTCAGTCTAGTTTTCCACTTCATTCTTATACTCTCTGAATTTCTCAAAGGCCTCAGACTTATATTTTATTAAGTACACATATCTATACCTTGAGAAATCATCAGTAAAGGTAATGAAGTAGGAGCAACCACTAATGTTATGAGTTGACATGGGTCCACATACATCACTATATATGAGTTCTAGCAGCTCAGTGGGTCTCTCTCCAATTCCACTAAATGGAGAGTTGGTTAGTTTTCCATGAAGGCAAGGCTCGCAAGTTGCATATGACTCATAGTCGAATGGATCTAGATATCGATCCTTTAGCAACTTTTGAATCCTTCCCTCATAGATATGACCTGGCCTACAATGCCATAGGAATGCACTGTTCACCTCATCTCGTTTCCTCTTAGACACTTACATTCATGATATGTGGAGTAGTGTCTAGCATAAACAAACTATTATGCAATGTTCCTTTCATGATAATCTCATCATATAATAATGTTGAACAACCATTGTTTTCACAAACTAATTTATATCCACTAACTATTAAACATAAAATGGAGATAATATTTTTTATAATGGAAGGAACAAAATAACATGCATCTAATGCAATAATAGCTCCACCAAGCAGATGTAGGATGACCTCACTAACATCTACTACAGCAACTTCTGCTCAATTGCTCATCTTGAGGTCCATCTTGCCTCTCACCAATCTTCTAGGCCTTGTTAGAACCTGCAACAAATTGCACTACTAGTATCCAATACCCATGTGTTATCATAAGAGTCTAACAAATAGAGACTGATCATGAATGTACATGAAGCTTCTCCAAGCTTCTGTTTCGCCCTCTCTGCAAGGTACACTTTGCAGTTCCTCTTCTAGTGCCTATTTTTCTGCCGTGAAAGCAATGACCTTTGTCCTTTGCTAGGTCTTTCTTAGCAACCTTTGCTTTACTTGGTTTGCCCTTGCCCTTGCCCTTCTTAAGGGATTTTTTTGCTTTCCTTTTCTTTCTGGTCTCACTAGTGTAGAGAACTCTTTCTTGATAGTGCTCTCTGCCTCCCTCAATATATTGAGGAGCTTCGGGAGAGTCACCTCAAGCTTATTCATATTAAAATTTATTATGAACTGTGAAAAGAAATTTGGTAGGGACTGAAGCATAAGATCCATACATATGTTATCCTCTAGGACTATTCCCAAACTTGTGAGTTTCTCTATCCACTCAATCATCTTTAGGACATAGTTCTGAACTGGTGTCCTCTCAATCATCCTAGCATGGAAGCGGCTCTTGGATATCTTATATCGTTGAGTCCTTACTTATTCCTCAAACAATTTGTGGACATGTAGGAGAATGGATCTGGCATCCATCTTTTTATGTTGTTTCTGTAATTCAGGAGTCATGGAGCCCAACATGTAACATTGAGCAAGAGTGAAGTCATTAATATACTTCACGTAGCGAGCGATCTCATCCTCGCTTGCCCCTTCCTCGGGCATAGGCATCACTGTATCAAGGATGTATGCAATTTTTTCCGTCATGAGAATAATTCTCGAGTTGTGGAGCCAATCCGTATAATTTGGACTAGTGAGGTGGTTGACATCAAGTATACCACGTAAGGGATTTGAAAGCGACATTTTCTGAAAATAAAGATGCAACAGGAATGAATAACATACAAATTTTACAAAAATAAATAATCAAGATATGGACTTTTATCTTAATCTACTCTCACCATTTTACTTGCGAGTCATATAACACCGTCAGCATGTGAAACGAAAGTCTCTGACAGACTTCTAGTGGGGATCAGGATCCAATCAGTGTCTTAGTGTAAGTTCGAGGGACTCGACCAATCACACTAAGCCCAAAAGGTAGGCAACTCTTGCTGATCACAACTTCTTGTGATTCCCGCCCTGTTCGACCTCTGAATCACTATGGTCTCAAGGGACTCGACCAATAATAATGTTTGGTTAAGTCAATATCATCGTTACAAGATGAGTCTGATTCGATGATATACCCTCGAGGGACTCGACCAAGTATATTATGTCCTCAGGTCACTGGTGACATCTCTATGTCATAGGCAAGATAGTGAATCGTAATATAAGTGTGTCTCGAGGGAATCGACCAACTCAACTTACACCGAGAATTGGTCCCTACCTATAACGATGGAAGGCCACGTGGGTCAATCTAATTGTCTCATGTTTACCAACTTAATATTATCGAGAGAGGGGTTTCTTTGATTTGGTCTCCTAATATGACATGTCACACATACACATATTTAATATATTTACATCGCAAGCAAATATATATACATATCTAGTAGGTGTATAAGCAATCATACATCACATGAGCAATCACACCAGATGATCATGGACCACAGCCTAATGTGATTACGCACGAGCTAGTGGGCCAAATCACTCATATCAAGATCTATATGTGTAGCGGTGCATCTCTATGCCTTGTGATCATCCATCTCATGCTCGTCGATTCCGTTAGCATCTCAACGCATCTCCATACATCATGATCATCTGTCTTGTGGGTCTTACTATCGCATCCATGCTCCTGTTGCGCCTCCTCGTGTGATTACAACTTAATCATAGGCACACAGCCCATGAAGGCTCACGGGCCCCAATAATAATAATAACAAGTACACACATCATACGGTCCATGATCATCCATTCACACATCATACATCACATGTATAAATCATCATCATGTAGGACTACTAGATAATAAAATAATAATAATCAATTAAACCTTTTAATTAATTAATATTTTTTTTTTGAAATCAAGGATATGTAAAGAATTTTTTGAATTCTAAGGGGTATTTTCATAATTTAGATAAAAGGAAAGAACTGAAAATTTAAAAATTCATAGGGGTAAAATTATCTTTTTACCCAAAAACCCTAACCCTCTTTCTCCCCTTCCCCAACTAGCTACGGCCATTGCCACCTTGCCAATGGCGGCTTGTGCAGTGGGTGCGCCGCCGCTATAGGTGGGCGCCCGTATAGGCAGTGCTACCACCATGAGTGGCTTTGCTCGTGGGCGGCGCCCCACTTTTGGGCGATCATCATTATGGGCATGCCTGTAGGCGCCGCCCGCCCTTGCGGGCAAGTCGCCTGTTGGCGCCACCTACCCTTGCTGGCAGGCTGCCTGCTAGCGCCGCCGACCTTTGTGGGGAGGTCGGCCATAGGCGTCGCCTACCCTTGCGGGCGCTGTGGCCATAGGCAACGCCCGTAGGCTGCCAGCCTCATCCGCCACAAGCTGTTAGGACTCTAGCTAGGAGAGTCCTAAGTGAAAGGAACATTCATGTAAAACTTACCTAAGCCGACCCCTATTAAAAAGGTAAAGAGGCCAGCTAGGGTTAGGAGGTTGTTTCTTATAGAAGAATTAGGAGTTGAAAAGGAATATGAGTCTTGAGTAGGAGTCATATTAGGAGTTGGTTAGAAGTAGGAGTCTTGAGTAGGAGTCCTATTAGGAGTTAGAGTTTAGAAGCCCTATAAATAGCCATGTATTCCTCCTCTTTTCATGAGCAATAGATGAATATTTTCTGCAGCCTTTGAGTAGCAACTTGGAGGAATGAACCCCTATAGAGTTCCAAGAGGCCGATACCCTAAAGAAATCAACCCCAAGCTTAGAATCTGCAAGGGTTCTAACACTTGGTATCAGAGCAGCATTCTTGGTGCCTCACTACCCTTCCACAGCCACCCATCATCTCTCTACAGCCGCCCAAAGCAATTCCCACAATTGCTTAAAAGATCGTCGCCAAATTCCACCGTTATCTCCACCACCGCGGATCATTCTTTGATCTCCTTGTGAATTGCAATAGGTTCTGGTTTTGTACCTTACTACTGCTGCAATTTAGTTATCCTTATTCAAAAATCCAAAAAAAAAAATGTTCCTATATTGCTCCATAAACTTTTCGTCACAAAGTTTTCATCTCTACAATGAAAGATACATTGCAGAATTCCAACCGCATAGCACAGTTTGTTTGATCTTGCTATTATATTTTTTCTATCCAAATCCCTACGAAATTTTTATGACAACTTTGAAACTTCCTAATAGAAGATTTTCCTTTGGATTTGTTAAAAAATTCTCAATATAAACCATTGATCTTTTACGTCTAATCTGCTATACTTGAAAATCTGTACTGAAAATTCCAACCGCATAGCATAGAATATTTGATCTTGCTAATATATTTTTTCTATCCAAATTGTTGAATCTCAGATTTTGATGATGAAGTCAATTGTCATTTGTTATCTAATCCATATGTTAATATAAGTGTGCAGGATTAACTACGATGAAAGTAAGACATGCAGCAGGAGTTGCGCCGAAGTCAAGACTATGATCACGTTGGGGGTTCGAGAGTTCGACGGAAGTCCGGACGGTCATCGGAGGTTCTACGGGAACAAATCCGAGAAGTCCAGGAGCTTGCCAAAGAAGCTCATCGGAACTCGCCAAGTGGATCATCGCAAGTCCAGGAGTTTGCCGGAAGTCCGCCGGAGCATTGCCGAGGGTTCGTCGGATGATCGCCGGAAGTTCGCCGGAAGCTCGACGGAAGAAGCGATTGATGCACCGGAGCAAGTTGCAGTAAATGTCTTGAAAAATATTGTAGTTAGCATGATGATTAAGTTAGAAATGGGAGGTGATCCCATTAACTTAATCTTGGGGCAATTGGGCCCTTAACAGACCCAAATTGGGCCGAATGGATCAGCCCATTCGGACCCAGATTCCCTGGCCGGCGGTGGCACCGCCCAGCAGCCGAGTCTCGGAGTGAGGCTGGGCGGTGGCACCACCTAGGCTCAGTCGTCTTCGAGTGAGATTGGGCGGTAGCACCGCCCCTGTCAAACGGTGGCACCGCCTGGGCTCAGTCTCCGAGTGAGACTAGGCGGTAGTACCGCCCCTGTCAGGCGGTGGTACCACCCGAGCTCGGTCTCCGAGCTCTTTCAGGCGGTAGTACCGCCCATTTATGGTGGTAGTACCGCTAGGACCCCGAAAACATGGGAATTGACATTTTTGAGCTCCAAATTCAAATCAGTTTGGGGCCTATATAAACCCCACCCTTTCATGCATGAAAGGGCACCGAAACTTAGCATTTATTTTGAGATTTTGAGAGCTTAAAAGTGTTGTAAAAGGCTAGAAGTTCTTCTCCCTCTTTTCTTCGAAGTTTTGATCATTCAAGGGAGAAGTGAAAAATTTGTAAGGGTTGTCTCGTAAGCCCATCAAAAGGAGTGAAACTGTAAAAAGGTGGTTGGCCTTCGCCTATTGAAGGAAGGCCTCTAGTGGACGTCGGTGACCTCATCGGACGAGGATGCCAAAAGTGGATGTAGGTCAAGATTGACCGAACCACTCTAAATCTCGGTTTGCATTTACATTCTGTTCTCTATCTTAACTGCAACTACTTCCATAGCTTTACTTTAACTGCACTTTACTTGATCTTAAGTTAAAGCAATTTTCGATTCGACTTTCATATTGAAATCGTTCTTATCATACGAACGTCGTTTTAAATCGTCGAAAGTTTTCCGCTGCACTAATTCACCCCCCCCCTCTTAGTGCTCTTGATCCTAACAATTGGTATCAGAGCAGGGTTAACTCTCAATCGGATTGAAACCCAAGAGAGATGGCATACGTCGGAAATCAAGAGGGCCACTCTATTACACGTCCACCCATGTTCAATGGGACGGACTACACCTATTGGAAGACCCGAATCAGGATCTTTCTTATTTCAATGGATTTTGAACTTTGGAATCTTGTCGAAAATGGATTTTCGAAATCTTCTCTTCCAATGATCGATTGGAATGAATTGGAGAAGAAGACTTTCGCTCTTAATGCAAAGGCTATGAATGCCTTATTTTGTGCGCTTGATAAAAATGAGTTCAATCATGTTTCGGTTTGTGAAACCGCATTTGATATTTGGCATACACTCGAAGTGACTCATGAAGGCACAAGTAGAGTGAGAGAGTCAAAAATCAATCTTTTGATACATTCTTTTGAACTTTTCCGAATGAAACCGAGCGAGACTATTAGCGATATGTACACCCGTTTCACGGATGTCGTCAATGGTCTAAAAGGACTCGGCAAAAGTTTTTCGGATTTTGAGCTCGTAAATAAGATTCTAAGATCCCTTCCTAAGAGTTGGGACCCTAAAGTCACTACTATTCAAGAGGCTAAAGATCTAAACAACTTCCCTCTTGAAGAATTAATCGGGTCATTAATGACCTACGAAATGACTTGCAAAGCTCATGAAGAGCAAGAAGAGATCCTTCCAAAGAACAGGAAGGATATGGCACTTAGAACTTTTGAAGACCACTTGAGAGAAAACTCAAGTGATGAAGACTGTGACGATGACTTGGCACTTCTAACAAGGAAATTCAAAAAATTCATTAAAAGAAACAAGTTTAAAAATGACTCAAAAAATAAATTTGAACCCAGAAAGGACCAAGTTATTTGCTACGAATGTAAGAAGCCGGGACACTACAAAAGTGATTGTCCCCAAGCCAAGAAGAGAACACCAAAGAAGAAGGCGCTCAAAGCAACATGGGATGACTCAAGCGCGTCCGAAGAAGAGGAGTCCAACACCGAGCAAGTTGCTCATTACGCCCTAATGGCCATCGGAGATGAGTTAACAAATTTAATTGATGCAGATTTATCATTTGATGAATTACTAAATGCCTTCCATGACTTATTTGATGAATGCAAAACTATTAGTAGAAAATATAAATTGCTAAAAAAGGAGCATGATAGTCTTACTTGTAATTTCGACAAATTAGAAATTGAATATCATGATAGTTTAGCTCCATATAAAAATTGTCATGATCTAGAAACTCTCCAAAAGGAGAACTTGCTACTTAAGGACACCTTGAAGAAATTCGAGGTTGGTAGCAAGTCTTTGAATATGATCCTTACAAATAAGGGTCATGTTCCTAAAAGAAGTGGAATCGGATTTGTGAGAAGTCCTCACCAAAATCCAACCACCTTCATTAAAGGCCCTATCTTATATGTTCGGCACCAAAACAAATGCAACTTTTGTTGCAAACATGGACATAGAACTTATCATTGTCCATTCAAGAAAGTTAGTCCAAACAAATTGATTTGGGTTCCTAAAGGAACCACGATAAACTCTATGCAACATGATAAACAATTTAGATCAGTGTTTGAGGCACCCAAAAGTAAATGGGTACCTAAAAATCATCCTTTCTTGTAGAAACATACATCATCATAAGCTAGGAGCAAGAGATGGTACCTTGATAGTGGATGCTCAAGGCATATGACCGGAGATCCATCTCAATTCTCTAAACTCACTAGCATAGACGAAGGCTATGTCACCTTTGGAGACAACAACAAGGGTAAAATCATTGGCAAAGGAACCATATGTAACAAATCCAACTTCTTTATTGAAGATGTTTTGTTAGTTGATGGTTTAAAACATAACCTCTTGAGCATTAGTCAATTGTGTGATAAAGGATATATTGTCAAATTCGAATCTAATGCTTGCATCGTTGAAAAACCACACAAAAACACATCTATGATTGTATTAAAACAAAATAACATATACACCATTGACATCAATGATCTTTGCAATGAAAAGTGTTTCTCGGTTTTGAATGAGGATGCTTGGCTTTGGCATAGGAGATTAGGTCATGCTAGCATGAAACTAATCACTCAAATATCATCCAAAGAACTTGTAAGAGGAATTCCTCATATCAAGTTCATCAAAGATAATGTGTGTGATGCTTGTCAATTAGGAAAACAAATTAATGGTAGTTTCAAATCTAAGAATCAAATAAGCACCTCTAGGCCCTTACAATTGATCCATATGGACTTGTTTGGACCTATCTCTACATCAAGTCTAGGAGATAGCAAATACGCCTTCGTCATTGTAGATGACTATAGTAGATACACATGGACTTATTTCTTAAAACACAAAAATGAATGCTTTAGATATTTTACCAAGTTTTGCAAACTTGTCCAAAATGAAAAGGGTTTATGATTGCGTCAAATAGAAGTGATCATGGTGATGAATTTTAAAACCATGATTTTCAAGAATTTTGTGAATTTAATGGATACAATCATAACTTCTCTACTCCAAGAAATCCTCAACAAAATGGAGTAGTAGAAAGAAAAAATAAAAATTTACAAGAAATGGCAAGAACCATGTTGAATGAACATAGCCTACCCAAATATTTTTGGGCCGAAGCCGTAAACACTGCATGCTATATTTTGAATAGAGTTCTAGTAAGACCCTTACTCACCAAAACTCCCTATGAGTTGTGAAACAATAAAAAACCCAATGTTTCATATTTTAATGTTTTTGGGTGCAAGTGTTTTATCTTGAATGAAAAAGATGCCTAAGGAAAATTTGATGCTAAATCCGATGAAGGAATTTTCCTTGGTTATTCTTCGATTTCTAAAGCTTTTCGTATATTCAATAAAAGAACTTTAATTATAGAAGAATCCATTCATGTTGTTTTCAATGAGATTTCCGAAATCAAGAAAAATGATTTTGATGATGATGTTAATTTTGATTCTTTGAATTTAAATAAAACCCCTTCTCCAACTAGCAACTTCCGAAACATCCTTACCCAAGGATTGGAAATATGTAGATGCTCATCCTAAGGAGCTAATTCTAGGAGACACATCTAAGGGGGTTCAAACACGTTCTTCTCTTAAAGAATTTTGTGCCAACGCCGCTTTTTTCTCCCAAATTGAACCTAAATGTATTGACGAAGCCATGAAAGATGATTCATGGATTATCGCAATGCAAGATGAGTTAAATCAATTTGAGAGAAATGAGGTGTGGAAGCTTGTTCCTAGGCCAAATGACCATTTAGTTATTGGTACTAAATGGGTCTTTAGAAACAAGCAAGATGAATATGGTATCGTGGTTAGAAATAAGGCTAGATTAGTAACCAAAGGTTTCAACCAAGAAGAAGGTATCGATTACGAAGAAACCTTCGCTCCTGTTGCTAGATTAGAAGCCATAAGGATGCTCCTTGCCTATGCTAGTAATAATAATTTTAAGTTATTTCAAATGGATGTTAAAAGTGCTTTTCTTAATGGCTTTATTTCCGAAGAAGTTTATGTGAACAACCTCCCGGATTTGAAAATAATAGCCTCACTAATCATGTGTTTAAATTAACTAAAGCTCTCTATGGTTTAAAACAAGCTCCAAGGGTTTGGTATGAGAGACTTAGTTCTTTTCTTATTAAAATAATTTTACAAAAGGTAAGGTTGATACTCTCTATGGTTTAAAACAAGCTCCAAGGGTTGGTATGAGAGACTTAGTTCTTTTCTTATTAAAAATAATTTTACAAAAGGTAAGGTTGATACTACATTGTTTATCAAGAATTTTGAAAATAATTTTCTCATTGTTCAGATTTATGTTGATGATATTATCTTTGGCTCTACAAACGAATCTCTTTGTGAATCATTTGCTAAAACCATGAGTCTAGAATTTGAAATGAGTTTGATGGGAGAATTAACCTTTTTCTTAGGCTTACAAATTAAGCAACTAAGAAATGACATCTTTATTAGTCAAACTAAATATGCTTTAGACTTGCTAAAGAGATTTAATATGGAAAGCTCAAAAGCTATTAACACTCCTATGAGCACATCCACTAAGTTAGAAGTTGATGAAAGTGGAGAAAGCTTCGATCAAAAAACTTATAGGGGTATGATAGGAAGTTTACTTTACCTCACTGCAACTAGACCAGATATCATATTCAGTGTAGGACTTTGTGCTAGGTTTCAATCGAACCCTAAGATATCTCACCTCAAAGCGGTTAAAAGAATATTTAGATATCTTAAAGGTACCACAAATCTAGGATTATGGTATCCAAAAATCGAGAAGTTTGAGTTAATTGCTTATGCTGATGCAGATTTTGCTGGATGTAGATTAGATAGAAAAAGCACATCAGGAACATGTCAATTTTTGGGACATACTCTTGTTTCCTGGTCATCTAAGAAACAAAACTCGGTTGCACTATCAACAACCGAAGCTGAGTATATAGCAGCTAGTGCATGCTGTGCACAAGTTGTGTGGATGAAAAATACCTTAGAAGATTATAAAGTTCATCTTAAAAATATTCCCATTAAATGTGATAACACAAGTGCTATATGTTTAACAAAGAATCCCATTCAACACTCAAGAACAAAACATATTGATATTAGACATCACTTTATATGAGATCATGTCACTAATCATGATGTAGTTATAGAGTTCATTGATACTAAACATCAACTAGCTGATATTTTTACAAAGCCTTTAAGTGAAGAACAATTTAATTTCATTAGAAGAGAATTAGGAATGTTAATGTGTCCGAATGCTTGAACTCATTAAATCTATTTTTTGGACTTTCTTGATTCAATAATCAAATCACTCAATTGCTATGATGATTTTACATGATTACATGCCTTAGTAATATGTTGGAAATTATGTATTTTGGATATAAAAATTTCCATGATAATGAGCATGTTTTATCTTCATGATTGTATTGGAAAATCTATAGCAAAACCTTGTCCGAATGCATGAAAGTGTTAAATTTTATTTTCGGATTTTCTTGATACCTTATTCTCTTTCGAACTTAATGTAGCTCTCATAATCATATGTTATATCGAGTTTGATTCATTGATTTTTGACATGTGGAATCAATTAGCAAATGTATCTTTCATAGGCTTATAATGTGAAAAAATATTTTCACATACATATCTTGAAAAAAAAAGCAAGGATATTGATTCACATACATATCTTGATCCTTGTAAAAATGAAGCGTGATTTAATCCTTCCTTGAGATGTTTGTATAATTGGTATCCTATCACTCATTGTTGAAAAATTACCTATCACTCACTTGTGTTTAAAATTTGCTTATATCGTTCTCCTTTTTGTTGATGACAAAGGGGGAGAAATATATGAATTGATGCTATGAGTGCCATATTTGAATTTGAATTATGTTAAAAAAGCTTACATCGAAATATATGGTAAATTGATGATAGAAATGCTATGATTGCTAAACACTTGAAATATTTGTATTATGTTAACATATCAAGAACTTGCATCGTAATTTCACATGTTGATATCTTACCATATGATGAATTGCTACCATTACTATCATTCACATTTGAAATGTAAAACTTGAAAAAGGATGTCGAGCCTTGACATCATTTTCAGAGAGATACATCATGATAGGAATCATGATGAAAGTATTGATAAGGTTAAACAATCTTAACTTATCAATATGTCTCTTGAATTCAAAGGCTTTGAATTCAAGAATAACTTATCTTGAGTATGACATATAGATAGGGGGAGTTAAAGTTAACTCCGTTATCAATTGATTGTCATCATCAAAAAGGGGGAGATTGTTAAATCTCGGATTTTGATGATGAAGTCAATTGTCATTTGTTATCTAATCCATATGTTAAGATAAGTGTGTAGGATTAACTACGATGAAAGTAAGACATGCAGCAGGAGTTGCGCCGAAGTCAAGACTATGATCATGTTGGGGGTTCGAGAGTTCGACGGAAGTCCGGACGGTCATCGGAGGTTCTGCGGGAACAAATCCGAGAAGTCCAGGAGCTTGCCAAAGAAGCTCATCAGAACTCGCCAAGTGGATCATCGCAAGTCTAGGAGTTTGCCGGAAGTCCGTCGGAGCATCGCCGAGGGTTTGTCGGATGATCGCCGGAAGTTCACCGGAAGCTCGACGGAAGAAGCGATTGACGCACCAGAGCAAGTTGCAGTAAATGTCTTGAAAAATATTGTAGTTAGCATGATGATTAAGTTAGAAATGGGAGGTGATCCCATTAACTTAATCTTGGGGCAATTGGGCCCTTAACAGACCCAAATTGGGCCGAATGGATCAGCCCATTCGGACCCAGATTCCCTGGCCGGTGGTGGCACCGCCCAGCAGCCGAGTCTCGGAGTGAGGCTGGGCGGTGGCACCGCCTAGGCTCAGTCTCCGAGTGAGACTGGGCATTAGCACCACCCCTGTCAGGCTGTGGCACCGCCTGGGCTCAGTCTCCGAGTGAGACTGGGCGGTAGTACTGCCCCTGTCAGGCGGTGGTACCGCCCGAGCTCGGTCTCCGAGCTCTGTCAGGCGGTAGTACCGCTAGGACCCCGAAAACATGGGAATTGACATTTTTGAGCTCCAAATTCAAATTAGTTTGGGGCCTATATAAACCCCACCCTTTCATGCATGAAAGGGCACCGAAACTTAGCATTTATTCTGAGATTTTGAGAGCTTAAAAGTGTTGTAAAAGGCTAGAAGTTCTTCTCCCTCTTTTCTTCGAAGTTTTGATCATTCAAGAGAGGAGTGAAAAATTTGTAAGGGTTGTCTCCTAAGCCCGTCAAAAGGAGTGAAACTGTAAAAAGGTGGTTGGCCTTCGCCTATTGAAGGAAGGCCTCTAGTGGACGTCGGTGACCTCATCGGATGAGGAAGCCAAAAGTGGATGTAGGTCAAGATTGACCGAACCACTCTAAATCTCGGTTTGTATTTACATTCTGTTCTCTATCTTAACTGCAACTACTTCCATAGCTTTACTTTAACTGCACTTTACTTGATCTTAAGTTAAAGCAATTTTCGATTCGACTTTCATACTGAAATCGTTCTTATCATACGAACGTCGTTTTAAATCGTCGAAAGTTTTCCGCTACACTAATTCACCCCCCCCCCCCCCTCTTAGTGCTCTTGATCCTAACACAAATCTCTACGAAATTTTTATGAAAACTTTGAAACTTCCTAATAGTAGATTTTCCTTTGGATTTGTCAAAAAATTCTCAATATAAACTATTGATCTTTTACATCTAATTTGCTATACTTGAAAATTTGCATTGTAAAATTTAAACCGCATAGCATAGTTTGTTTGATCTTGCTACTGTGTTTTTTCTGCCTAAATCTCTATGAAATTTTTATGATAGCTTTGACACTTCTAATAGTAGATTTTTCTTTTATTTTGTCGAAAAATTCTCAATATAAACCACTGATCTTTTACGTCCAATCTGTTATAACTGAAAATCTGTGCTACAGAAAATTTCAATCGCATATTGTTGCCTTAACCGATCTATTTGCAATCTTTTTTGAAAGAAATTTCTTATACACTTCATAGATCATCTTAACTTCTATCTAAGATTGATCTATTGAGGAATTCATTTCTAAAAATGATTTTGTGTTGCTGCAAATTTTCATTGCAAACCGCTGAAATTTTTCAATGAGAATTCTGCTATCACAACTTGCACCAATTTCCTTTCCATTATAGTGCCAAAATTTTCTTGATTAAATTGGACATCTTTGCTGTCATATAAACTGAGATTTTGTTATCAATTCCCTCCTCAAATCTCTTAAGTTTTTGGTGGAAATTTCATCGAGAAACCGCTATTTCTTTGACGACAATTCTGCTCTTACAAGACAACACAATTCTGCAGCAAACTTCCACTGATTTCTATCAAACCTTTGCTGCCATCTACCACAGATATAAAACTTTCATCCATAGCCCTAAAACTCCACCAAACCACACCCTCAAACTGCACCCAAAACAGCCTCAAAACAAGTCTAAACCGTAGCCTACATCCACCAATCCACCAACCCTTTCGACCATCACTTCTCTCAACCCATACTTGCCTTTAACCCGACAACAAAAGAGAGATCTTAACATCACAGATTTGGAGGCATATATTATGGCATCTAAGGAGGTAATCAATGCTAAATCCGAAGCCTTGGAGGCACGAATAGAGGATAAGATTCAGATTCTTTTTACCGAACTCAATTTGGTCCGACCACCAAGCCCGAAGAAATCATATCAAGGAGAGAGCTCTAACCAATCGCACTAAGCCCAAAGAGATGACTTCCAAGAGAGGGGAGGCTTTATGACCGACCCCAACTATCCACGCATGAGGGTGGACTTCCCTAGATGGGAAGAAGGAGACTCGATTGGTTGGATCTCGCGTGCGGAGCGATATTTTTGGTATTATAAAACTACGGATGCATCTATGGTGGAAATTGCAGCTATACATCTTGAAGGGGATGCCATATAGTGGTTTGACTAGTTTAAATATACTTATGGAGTCTTCTCATGGTGACAATTCAAAGAAGGACTATTGATCCGCTTCGAACCAACCAATTACGAGAATATTGACGAACAACTAGCAAAGATCCGACAAACCTCTACTGTTCAGGAGTACCAAACCAGGTTTGAAAGGTTATCTAATCAAACTTATGATTGGTCTCAAAAATAGCTATTGGGGATCTTCATTGAGGGCTTGAAGCTAGAGATCCGGGGAGAAGTTAAAGCACGACAACCGTACACGCTTATGGTAGCCATCTCTTTCGCACGACATCAAGAGGAGCGATTGAACCATAAAGCTCAGAGGACTAGGATCGCTTCTCGACCTGCAATGCAGAAGCCCTCAGCCCCCCCTACTATCAACCGAGTCCCTGCACCAAAAATGATGACAAGAGAAGAGCTTCGGGAGTGACTTACGGAAGAGTTATGTTGGCACCGCGACGAGCCGTGGAGCCGCGAGCATCACTGTAGAAAAGAGAGACTTCTTATGATTAAACCAGTAGAAGAAGAGGTCATTGAATATCAAGAAGAGAGCCTTGATAATAAAGAAGAAGATACAGAAGAAGAGCCACAACCGACCGAAGTTATGGTGCATGCACTAGCTGGCTACTCAAACCCGCAAACGATGAAAGTTAAAGGCCTTCTCAAACAACAATCAATCACTGTTCTCATCGACACGGGTAGCACAAATAACTTCCTAGATAGTAAAGTTGCTGTTCGGATAGCCTTACCTATCGAGTATTATAGTAGGTTTGACGTCAAGTTCACCGACGGACGGATTTTGAAGTGTGATCATAGGCGCACGCGGGAGAAACTATTATTGCAAGAACAAGAGATAATTGCAGATTTCTTCCTCCTCCCTCTTGATAATCATGAGGCCATGCTCAAAATTGAATGGTTGATGATATTAGGTGATGTTTCCTGGAATTTTATGAAACTAATTTTGAGATTTTACAGTAAAGGGAAACATATGATTCTACACGGGAAACGTGGGGGCGACGTAATGACGATTTGCACACAACAAATGGAGAAGGTTTTGCATAAAGCATGTAGTGGCTTTTTGGTATAACTTGAGTAGCAAACTAAGGGAGAGCCAATAGAATTTGAAGATCCAAACCTACTTCCTTTGCTTATTGAATTTTAATATATATTTGACGAATCGCACAACCTACCTCTTGCCCATCGACATGATCATTGTATACCGATTCTTCTAGGTAAACCTCCTGTAAATACTTAGGTATATCAATATTCATATCTGTAAAAGGATGAAATAGAAAGGATTGTAAAAGAGACGCCCGAAATAGGAGTTATTTGGCCAAGTTGCAGCCCCTACTTTTCACCGGTGCTCTTCGTACGAAAGAAGGACGAAACATGGCGAATGTGCATTGATTACCGAACCCTCAATGGCATAACTATCAAGGACAAATATCCTATTCCAATAGCAGATGAATTGCTAGATGAAAGGGAGCACAAATCTTCACAAAGCTGGACCTTCGATCCGGGTATCATCAAATATAAGTGTGCAAAGAAGACATACCGAAAACCGCCTTTCGAATACACAACGGCCACTATGAATTTTTACTTTCTTCACTAGAAGGTAGCATATCTTGGGCATATCATATCAGAGGAAGATGTGGCAGTGGACCCCTCCAAAATTGGAGCAATGCAGAATTAGCCGACCTCGAGGAACATAAAATTGCTACGTGGCTTTCTCGGTTTAATAGGCTACAATCGTAAGTTCATGAAAAACTATGGAAAGATCAGTGCACCACTTACTTTCTTGCTAAAAAAAGATGCTTTCTAATGGTCAAACAAAGCCACCACTGCCTTCAACGAATATAAAGCCGCAGTGACGACAAAGCTCGACATCGGTAAGACTTTTGTTATTCAAGCCGATGCCTTCGGAGTCGGAATTGGTGTTATACTAATACAAGATGGCTGCCCCTTCACTTATACTAGTAAGGCAATATCTCCTTCCAATCTCAAAATGACTATTTATGATAAGGAGATACTTGCGATTGTGCATGCGGTAAGATCGTACTTGATCGAGCGACGCTTTCAAATCAAAATCGATCATAAAAGCCTAAAATATTTCTTAGAGCAGAAGATATCTTCCCTTGAGCAACAAAAATGGATAACAAAGCTTCTTGGATATGATTATGAAATAACTTACAAAAAGAGGAAAGAGAATATTGTTGCAGATGAGTTTTCACGGCTACCCATGCAAGCTGAATTTTCGACCATTTTACTTTCGACCTATGACTTCCTTAAGGATATTAAGAGGGAATGGTAGGAAGATCCAAAGACTAGTAAGATTATAAAAAAATCGGAGGAAGCACTAAACTCCATGGCTCATTACAATTGAGACTCAAAAGAATTACACTATAAAGGATGCATTGTGCTTATGACAAATTCTACTTGCATCTTCATGAGCAGATTTTGGACAAAGTTATTCCATATACAGGGTACTAAATTAAGAAGGAATATGGCATATCACCCACAAATCGACAGCCAGACGAAAGTTGTAAATAGGTGCTTGGAGACAGCCAAAAGCCACCCACCAAATATGACTACTCAAGGAGAACTCCAAACCCAGCCAAGTGCCATTATTGATCAATGGATCATGACTCGATGACGACAACCCACTACTGAAGTGCTAATACAGTGGATGAACCTACCGACAGAAGATGCCACTTGGGAGAGCTATGACGACTTGAAGATCAAATTCCCAGAATTCATGAATCGTCAGCCTCGAGGACAAGGCTGATTTGAAGAGGGCTGGTCTGTTAGGACTCTAGCTAGGAGAGTCCTAATTGAAAGGGACATTCATGTAAAACCTACCTAAGTCGACCCCTATTAAAAAGGTAAAGAGGCCGGCTAGGGTTAGGAGGTTGTTTCTTATAGAAGAATTAGGAGTTGAAAAGGAATATGAGTCTTGAGTAAGAGTCCTATTAGGAGTTGGTTAGAAGTAGGAGTCTTGAGTAGGAGTCCTATTAGGAGTTAGGGTTTAGAAGCCCTATAAATAGCCATGTATTCCTCATCTTTTCATGAGCAATAGATGAATATTTTCTGCAGCCTTTGAGCAATAACTTAGAGGAAGGAACCCCTATAGAGTTCCAGGAAGTCGATCCCCTAAAGAGATCAACCCCAAGCTTAGAATCTGCAAGGGTTCTAACACAAGCCTATTGCAAGCAGGCCGCCGGTCGGTCACTACAGGCACAACGCCTACGCATGTGCTGGCACTATGCTACCTGCCTACGGCTATAGAGAGATCTTATATTCCTGAAAACCTATATATCTATGAGAGAGGATGAAAGAAATTAACTACCCTCCTCTCTAGCGATGATCCACATAGCAGGGGCTGTAAAGATACTCCTTAAATCACTGCTCAAATCTCCTCACTACGCACATTACACAATCAAGAAGGGGCCAGCCCTTTTTGTTATCCACATGCCCCAAATAGGGCCTATGGGTTGAGGAGGAGAAGGGGAGAGGAGAATAGAAGGTGGTAGCAAAAAAAAAAGTCTAGCCTATGGCCCTTTGGTTCTCTCATATTTATAGAAGCCCCTTGTCAACTTAACCCTAATGGATCCTATCCTATTAGGTATTAAATCTCCATCTAACTATCCAAGCCTCTTAGATTAGTGGATTTTTATCCAATAGTCTCTCATTAGCTCTTAGTGGATCTTATCTACAAGATCCAATAATTCATGAGTTTATTGGATATCCAATAAGATAGGGGCTCTAGTAGATATCTCATATTCGAACCTCTACTCATCGCAACACTTACCATATGTGTGTGACCCTCTAGGCCCAATATCGAGCTGATCATAAGTCATACCTGTCAGAACTCCTTCTGATTCAATAAATTAGTATCTTCATAATAATTCACTCGACTCATCAACTACCGACATACTAGGCTACTACCTCGTAATCCCCAAACGATACAGGAGAATCCAATCCATTGGACCTATCTATCCTCAACCATGTATCTATATTCTTTCATCCATTTAATATTCCAAAGATGGTATACCGGGCATGATGTTGTCAAGCTTATACAATTTCTACTTGAGTCTCGCTTTGATCGGATTCTCCTAGAAAATTTTTTATTTCTTAATCTGAATGACCCCGGCCAGGGATTTACTTGAGTAAGAACATATAGAATATTCCTCTTATGACATTAAGTGTAGATGATCCTCTATCGATACTCAATAGCCCTCGTAAGTTTGGATGTCACTCCCGATGATATGCTGTGCTAGATCTGGAACTTCCAAGTATATAAATTCAATATCCAAGAGTGGAGTACTCATATATAGTATTTTAACGAGGCTACACAAAGCTAAATGATGATGCAATGATAAACCATTAATCACTGAGGCTGATAGTGATAGTGATGATAGTGACGATGACATATACAAATGGGAAGGAGAATGTTGATGATGACAACCACTCATCATTGAGGCTCAACTAATGACCATGGTCACTATGACCAACTGGAAGATGGATGATAACAACTAGGTTATAGCTCGGCTACCCTACTTATCACCAAGTCTCAATGCTAAAACGATGATCAACAATGTGAATTTGATGAGGAGAGTGGAGCAAAGGTGACAAGGGGATTTGAGATTAAGATTGAAAGGGGGGAGATGAGAGCTACCAAAAGAAGATGGTCAATCATGATTGACCAAAGGCTACCTTGTCTCTTCCCTTTCCTCTCCTCATCAAACTTCTTTATCACTCTCCCATCATCTCATCTCATTGAACCATCAATCTCATTTATCCTCCTTTATGTGTGTTTTTTGGCCATTATCGCACTCCAATTGTCACAAAGGTGTTATACCCACTAATTTCTAGTCACACTTTGTCATTAGCAATTGAGTCTATCCACCTCATTTTGCTTGATGTTATCAGCCCACATCCTGTCACTACCAATCATTAATGACAACAACTCTCCTCGTTTTTCTCCTCTCTTCTGCACCCTAGTGGTCATCAGTAATTGAGTCTATCCACCTAATTTTACTGGATGTTATCAACTTTCAGGAATACAACTTCCTATCAGATAACCTAAAATTTATAACCAGACTTTAGGAATATTTCAACATAATTCCTAGATTTTCAATCCAAATAATATTTTTTATTATAAGAATATAAAAGAAATAGTATTAAAATTAATATGAGTACAACTTACAAGAATAAATTAGGGTTTATGGTATCAACCTATATTGTCATGTACGAGCGATACGTACCGATCTAAAAGGATATTGATACGTTGATCATACTCTACTGAATAATTATTGAATCTCAGATTTTGATGATGAAATCAATTGATTAATTGTTTGATCTAATCTATATATTGAGAAAAGTATGCAGGATTAATTATGATAGCAGGAAGACAAAGAAAATATTGTGCCGGAGTCAAGATCGAGATTTTGTTGGGAGTTTGAGAGTTCATCGGAAGTCCGGATGTTCGTCGAAAGTTCTGCCGGAACCAACCAAGAAGTCTAGGAGTTTGCTAAAGAAGCTCGTCGAAACTCACTAAGAAGATTGCCATGAAGTCTAGGAGCTTGCCGGAAGTCTGCCGGAACATTACCGAAAAATCGTCAGAAGTTTGCCAGAAGCTCGTCGGAAGAACAATTGACGTATCAGAACTAGAATACTTTGTTATATGTCATAATTATCATAGTTAATCCATAGATTAAGTTAGGATTGGGAGGTGATCCCTCTAATTGAGTTAAGGGTCAACTGGGCGCTTAATAGGGCTGAATTGGGTTGGATTGAACAACCTATTCAGCACTTGAAATCACGGCCGGTAGTGGCACCGACTGGTGACTCTATCTCCCAGGTGGTCTAGGTGATGATACCGCCAACAATTAATGCTGCCAGCAATAGTACTGCCCTTATCAGGTAGTGGTACCGCCAGAACTCATTCTCCGACCTCTGTCAGGTGATAGTACTGCCCAGACTAGGTGGTGGCACTGCCCAATATCAGGTGTCAGGCAATGGTACCGCCCAGTAATGGCAATGGTACCAACAGTACCCTGGAAATCCAGGAAGATACACTTTTTGGCTCTAATTTTGAAGTCATTTGGGGGCTATAAATACCCTACCGTTTTCTACATGAAATGGTACAAAAGTGTTGTTATAATCTTGAATTTCTTGGGTGTTAAAGTGGTATAAAAGTGTTAGAGTTCTCCTCCATTTTCTAAGTGGTGAGATCATTCAAGAGAGGTGTGAGACTTGTAAAGGTTATCTCCTCAACCCGTGAAAAGGAGAAAGAGCTGTAAAAGGTGGTTGGTCTTCGTCTATTGAAGAAAGGCCTTTAGTGGACGTCGGTGATCTCGACGGAGGAGGAATCCGAAGTGGATATAGGTCTCATTGATCGAACCACTCTAAATTTTAGTTTGCTTTTCTTTTTATACAATTTACTTTACTGTAAACCTCTTCGAGCTTCTCCTTACACTCTTATGAAAGTTTTAAGTTCAACATCTTTTCAAAATGATTTGAATTGAGACGAACTTTATATGAAATCGAAGAATTTTCCATTGCACTAATTCACCCCCCCCTCTTAGTGCTGCTCTTGATCCTAGCAATTGGTATCAGAGTATGGTTCACTCTCATTTGGTTTAAAAACCAAGAGAGATGACATTTGTTGGCAACCAAGAGGGTCATTCAATTACACGTCTGCCTATGTTCAATGGGACGAATTACACATATTGGAAGACTAGAATAAGGATCTTCCTAATTTTAATAGAATCCGAATTATGGAATATTGTAGAAAATGTGTTTCAAAAGTCTTATCTTCCAATTAACAATTGGAATGAGTTGGAGAAGAAGACTTTCGCTTTAAACACCAAGGCTATGAATGCCTTGTTTTGTACTTTATATAAAATCGAGTTCAATCATGTGTCTATTTGTGAAATGACTTTTGATATTTGCCACATACTCAAAGTGACTCACGAAGGCACTAGTAGAGTGAATGAGTAAAAAATTAATCTTTTAGTACACATTTATGAGTTGTTTCGGATGAAACCGAGTGAGACCATTGGAGACATGTACACCGGATTTACGGATGACGTCAATGGTCTAAAAGGACTTGGTAAAAGTTTCTCAGATTTTGAACTTGTTAATAAAATCTTAAGATCCCTTCTAAAGAGTTGGGACCCTAAAGTCATGGTCATTCAAAAGGCCAATGATTTAAATAACTTTCCTCTTAAAGAACTAATCGGGTCACTAATAACCTATAAGATGACTTGTAATGCTCATAAAGAGTTTGAGAATAACCTTCCAAAGAATAGGAAGGATATGACACTAAGAACTTAAGAAGACCACTTGAAAGAAAATTTAAGTGATGAGGACTTTGATGAAGACTTGACACTCTTGACAAGAAAGTTCAAAAAATTCATAAAAAGAAATAAATTTAAAAATGATACTAAAAATAAAATTGAACCTAAGAAAGAACAAGTAATATGTTACGAATGCAAGAAGCCGGGACACTTCAAGAATGAATATCCCCAAGCAAAGAGGAAGTAACCAAAGAAGAAAAAGACTCTTAAAATAACTTGGGACAACTCAAGTGCATCCGAAGAAGAGGAGCCAACCAACACTGAGCAAGTTGCTCATTATGCACTAATGGCTATTGGAGATGAGGCAAGTAGTTCATTTGATATAAATTTATCCTTTGATGAACTATTAAATGCTTTTCATGATTTATTTGATGAATGCAAATTAATTAGTAAAAAATATAAATTATTGAAAAAGGAGCATGCTTCTCTTGTTAGTGATTTCGAAAGATCAAAAGTTGAGCACAATGATATTTTAGCTCCATGTACGAAATGTGATGAACTAGAAATACTTCAAAAGGAAAACTTGCTACTTAAAGAAACCTTAGAAAAATTTAAGGTTAGTAGCAAATCCTTGAACATGATCCTTGCCAATAAGGGTCACATTCATAGGAGAGATAGAATCAGATTTGTGAGTAGCTCTCATCAAAATCTGACCACCTTTGTTAAAGGCCCTACCTTGCATATATCACCTCACACCAAATGTAACTTTTGTTGCAAACTCAGACATATTGCCTATAAATGTCCACTTAAGAGATATAGTCTACATAAATTGATTTATGTTCCTAAAAAAAATCTCAAATGACTCAATACAACATGATAAGCCATGTAGATCGATTTTTGAGGCACCCAAGGTCAAATGGGTACATAAAAATTATCCTTTTTTTAGAAAAATATACTATCACAAGCTAGGAGCAAGGGATGACATTTTGATAGTGGATGCTCAAGGTATATAACTGGAAATCCATCTCAATTTTTTAAGCTCACTAGCCTAGATGAAGGATATGTCACTTTCGGAGACAACAACAAGGGTAAAATCATTGACAAAGGAACCATAGGTAACAAATCTAACCTTTTTATTGAAGATGTGTTGTTGGTTGATGGCTTAAAGCATAACCTTTTAAGCATTAGTCAATTGTATAATAAAGGATATATTATTAGATTTGAATCTAATACTTGTATTATTGAAAAACTAGATAAAAACACATATATGATTGCCCTAAAATAAAATAATGTGTACACTATCAATATTGATGATCTATGTAATGAAATATGTTTTTCAGTTTTAAATGACAATGTTTGGCATTGGCATAGGAGATTAGGTCATGCTAACATGAAACTAAGAGGAATTCCTCAAATTAAGTTCGTTAAAGACAATGTGTGTGATGCATATCAACTAGGAAGACAAATAAAAGAAAGTTTTAAACCAAAGAACCAAATAAGCACCTCTAGACCATTGCAATTGATCCATATGGACTTATTCGGACCAATTGCTACATCAAGCCTAGGAGGTAGCAAATACGCATTTGTCATCGTGGATGATTATAGTAGATATACATGAACTTACTTTTTAGCATGCAAAAGTGATTGCTTTAGGTATTTCTCTAAATTTTGTAAGCTTATTCAAAATGAAAAAGGTTTTATGGTTTCATCAATTCGAAGTGATCATGGTAGTAAATTTCAAAACCGTGATTTCTATGATTTTTATGAATCCAATGGATACAACCATAATTTCTTCATTTCAAAAAATCCTCAATAAAATGGAGTAGTAGAAAGAAAAAATAGAAACTTACAAAAATGGCAAGAACCATGTTAAATGAACATAGCCTACCCAAATATTTTTGGGCCGAAGTTGTAAATACGGCATGCTATATCATAAATAGGGTTCTAGTAAGACCATTACTTTCGAAAACTGCTTATAAGTTGTGCAACAATATAAAAACCCAATGTTTCATACTTTAAAGTCTTCGGGTGCAAATGTTTTATTTTGAATAAAAAAGATACCTTAGGAAAGTTTGATACAAAATCCGATGAAGAAATTTTTCTTGGTTATTCTTCTATTTCTAAGGCTTTTCTTTTCGTATCTTTAACAAAAAAACTTTGGTTATAAAAAAGTCTATTCATGTGGTTTTTAATGAAGTTTCCAAAACTAAGAAAAATAATTTTCATGATGATCTTAATTTGATGTTTTAAATTTAAATAAAACCCCTTCTCCATCTAGCAACTCGGATGTATCTTCTTCCGAACTTTCTTTACCCAAGAAATAGAAATATGTAGATGCTCATCCTATGGAGCTAATCATAGGAGACACATCAAAAGGGGTTCAAACTTGTTCTTCTCTTAAGAATTTTTGTGCCAATTTTGCTTTTTTCTCCCAAATTGAACCTAAATGCATTGATGAGGCCTTGAAAGATGATTCATGGGTTATCGTAATGCAAGAAGAGTTGAATCAATTTGAGAGAAATAAGGTGTGAAAGCTTATTCCAAGGCCAAATGACCATTTAATTATTGGTGCTAAATGGGTCTTTAGAAACAAGCAAGATGAATTTGGTATCGTGGTTAGAAGCAAGGCTAGATTAGTGGCAAAGGGTTTCAACCAAGAAGAATGTATCGATTATGAAGAAACCTTCACTCCTGTGATATGATTAGAAGCCATAAGTGTTAGGATCAAGAGCGGCACTAAGAAGGAGGCGGGGGTGAATTAGTGTAATGGAAAATTCTTCAATTTTGTAAAATATTTCGTACGTTCAATGAAAACCGATTCGGAAAGATAACAACTTGAATATATGAGAGTGTAAGCATAATGAAAGCAAGAGGAGGAGAAGAAGTAGTTTGCTATGAAATGATTTGTAGTTAAAGTGAATTGCACAAAAGGAAAAGCAAACCAAAATATAGAGTGGTTCGGTCAATGTGACCTACATCCACTTTCGAATTCCTCCTCTTTCGAGGTCACTGGCATCCACTAAAGGCCTTCCTTCAATAGGCAAAGGCTAACCACATTTTACATCTCTTTCTCCTTTTGCTGGGTTTAGGAAACAACCCTTACAACTTTCACTCCTCTTTCTTGGATGGTTACAAGGCTAAGAGAGGGAGGAGGAGAACTTTTCTTACTTTTACAATACTTTTGAACCCCCAAAAACTTAGATTTTTCCACAAGTATAATAGCACTTTGTTACCCTCTCATGTAGAAAATGGTGGGGTATTTATAGGCCCCATTGGCTTCAAAAATGAAGTCAAAAAGTATCATATCACCGGATTTTGGGGTACTGACAGTACCACCACCATTACTGGGCAGTACTACTACCCGACACATAACATTGGGCAGTACCACTGCCCAGTCTGGGCGATACTATCGCCTGACAGAGCTTGGAGACCGAGCTCTGGCGGTACCACCACTTGACAAGGGCGGTACCACCACTGGCAGCATTAACTGCCGACGGTACCACTACCTAGAGCACCTAGGAGACTGGGTCTTCTAGGTGGTGACACCGTTGGCTTTGATTTCAAGTGCTAAATGGGCTGTTCAATCTGGCCCAATTCAGCCCTGTTAATGGCCCAGTTGGCCCCTAATTAAGTTAGTGGAATTACCTCCCAAACCTAACTCAATTTATGGACTAACTACAGTAATTAAGACAATTGACAAAGTATTCTTGTTTCGATATGTCAATTGCTCTTTCGGCGAACTTCTGACGAACTACCGGTAATGTTCTGGCGGACTCTCGGCAAGCTCCTGAACTTTACAATGATCGTCTTAGTGAGTTCCGACGAGCATCTTTGGCAAGCTTCTGGACTCCTTGGTTGGTTCCAGCAAAACTTCCGACGAACATCTGGACTTTCGATGAACTTTGGAACTCCCAACGAGATCTCGATCTTGACTCTGGCACAACACTTGCTTTGTATCTTACTGCTATTGTAGTTAATACTACACACTTTTCTCAATATATAGATTAGATCAAATAATTTTTAATTGATTCTATCATCAAAATCCGAGATTCAATAATCTCTCCCTTTTTTATGATGACGGAGTTATTCTTAACTCCCCCTATTTATATGACATACTTTGAGAAAAGACATTCTTGAATTCAAGACCTTTGAATTCAAGTATCAAACTAATAAGTTAACATGCATATCATGATTCCTATCATGATTTAACATTCTCAAAATACGATGCCACGTATTATTTATCAATAAAAATAATATCAAAGCATAACATCCATTTTCAAGTATAGATAATCATCATTTTTAAGTATGATACGAATTTCAAATGTGAAACATAACAAGATGATAAAGATAGCAATCCATCATTCCATGGCAAGATATCAATTGTAAAATAGCAAGCTAAGCTCAAGATATCTTATCAAAATGAAAGACATTTATCTACAATGCATGAAGATATGTTTCAAGCATTTGTGATGTGTTGCAATGTATATGACGATTCAATTATATTTTAAGCATACCACAAAGTATACAAGAGTTTATGATAATCATTTATGATAAGATACATTGCATACATCTATACATCTACAATGCCAGTTTGTCATCAATTTACCACATTTTAGTATTTTTTCTCCTCCTTTATCATCAACAAAAAGGAGAACAATTTAATAATACAAGTGTGGTAAAATTCAAGCATGGTTCACACTAACTTATTCAATTGTGAAGTCAAAAACATTAAAAAAGTTTTCGGTTAAACATGCTTTAATCAAAGAGAAGGGATTCATGAAAAGGATCATACCAAATCAAATCCCCATTATTACAGATGATTATCAAGTACTAAAATTTATCTTTCAAGGATCAAGATATCCATTAGAATTTATAAAATTAATCTTTCATGAGAAAAATAAGGAGAGAAGCATCATATGAAAATGAAATTCATAAGTCAAATCCATTTCTCATTAAAAAATTCACAAGAGATAAACTCGTGAGAGATGTATTTTGTCAATGAAATCCATGAAATGATTAAGTGTATCAAAAATCATTAAGTGATGGAGCAAGGGTATGAAGTAAACTTGATATCAAGGAAGATAAAAATCAAGTAGATTCATGAAAGCCCCATTTATGAAAATACATTAAGAGAAGGATAGTTCGGAAAAGAAATACAACAAACTCATGCATTTGGACAATTTAACATCCCTAATTCCCTTCTAATGAAATCAAATTGTTCTTCATTTAAGGGTTTTGTAAAGATATTAGCTAATTGATATTTTGTATCAATAAACTCTAAGATTACATCATGATTATTAACAAGATCTCGTATAAAATGATGCCTAATGTCAATTTGTTTAGTTCTAGAGTGTTGAATAGGGTTTTTTGTTAAACATATTGCACTAGTGTTATCACATTTTATGGGAATGTTCTTAAGATGAATCTTATAAACTTCTAATGTATTTTTCATCCATACGACTTATACACAACATGTACTAGCCGCTATGTATTCAGCTTCGATTGTGGATAGTGCAACGAAGTTTTGCTTCTTGGAAGATCGAGAGATAAGTGCATGTCCTATGAATTGACATGTCTCGGATGTACTTTTTCTATCTATTCTACATTCAGCAAAATCCGCATCAGCATATACAATTAGTTTAAAGTTCTCAGATTTTGGATATTATAATCCTATATTAGTGGTTCCTTTAAGATATCTAAGAATTCTTTTAACTACTTTAAGATGAGATATCTTAGGATTAGATTGAAACCTAGCACAAAGTCCTACACTAAACATGATGTCTGATCTAGTTGTAGTGAGGTATAGTAAACTACCTATCATACCCCTATAAGTTTTTTGATCAAAGCTTTCTCCACTTTCGTCAACATCTAACTTAGTAGAGGTACTCATAGGAGAGTTGATAGCCTTTGAACTATTCATATTAAATCTTTTTAGTAAGTCTAAAGCATATTTTGTTTGACTAAGAAAAATACTATTACTAAGTTGTTTAATTTGTAAGCCTAAAGAGAAGGTTAGTTCCCCCGTTAGGCTCATTTCAAACTCTAGACTCATACTTTTGGCAAACTATTCACATAAGGATTCATTTGTTGAGCCAAAAATAATATCATCAACATAAATTTGAACAATAAGAAAATTATTTTCAAAATTTTTAATAAACAATGTAGTATCGACCTTGCCTTTAGAGAAATTACTTTGAATAAGAAAGGAGCTAAGTCTCTCATATGAAGCTCTTGGGGCTTGTTTCAATCGATAGAGAGCTTTAGTTAATTTAAACACATGATTAGGGAAATTATCATTCTTAAATCCGGGAGGTTGTTCAACATAGACTTCTTCGAAAATAAGCTATTAAGAAAAGTACTTTTAACATCTATTTGATACAACTTAAAATTATTACTACTAGTATTGGCAAGGAGCATCTTTATGACTTCTAATCGTGCCACAAGAGAGAAGGTTTCTTCATAATCGATACACTCTTCTTGGTTGAAACCTTTGGCTACTAATCTAGCCTTGTTTCTAACTACGATACCAAATTCATCTTGTTTGTTTCTAAAAACTCATTTAGTACCAATAACTAAATGGTCATTAGGCCTTGGAACAAGCTTTCACACCTCATTTTTCTCAAATTGATATAATTCTTCTTGCATTGCGATGACCCATGAATCATCTTTCATGGTCTCGTCAATGCATTTAGGTTCAATTTGGGAGAGAAAAGCGGCGTTGGCACAAAAATTCTTAAGAGAAGAATGAGTTTGAACCACTTTCGATATGTCTCCTATAATTAGCTCCTTAGGATGAGTATCTACATACTCTCATTCCTTCGGTAAAGAAAGTTTAGAAGAAGATACATCCAAGTTGCTAGATGAAGAAAGGGATTCATTTAAATTCAAAGTATCAAAATTAAGATCATCATCAAAATCATTTTTCTTAACTTCCGAAATTTCATTAAAAACAACATGAATAGATTCTTCTATAACTAAAGTTCTTTTATTAAAGATGTGAAAAGCCTTTAAAATAGAAGAATAACCAAGAAAAATTCCTTTATCGGATTTTGCATTAAACTTTCCTAAGGTATCTTTTTCATTCAAAATAAAACATTTACACCCAAAAATTTTAAACTATGAAACGTTAGGTTTTTTGTTATTCCACAACTCATAAAGAGTTTTGGAAACTAATGGTCTTACTAGAACCCTATTCATGAGATAGTATGTCGTATTTACGGCTTCGGCCCAAAAGTATTTGGGTAGGCTATATTCATTTAACATGGTTCTGTTAGGATCAAGAGCGCACTAAGAGGGGGGGGGGGGGTGTGAATTAGTGTAGCGAAAATCTTTTGCTATTTCAAAAACCTTATTTCGATTAAAGTTGATTCAACGAGAATGATTTCAACTCAATTCATTTCGGAAGGAATTTGAGCTTGAAGTCTTAAGTGAAAATGCAAGAGAAGACTTAAGGTGATTTGTAGTAATATAAATCACACAAATGAAAAAACGTAGATTTCGTAAAGTCTTCGTAAAAAGCCAATCTCGGAAGATGTTTTACTTCAAAGCGAATGTAGACGTATTTAAAGCACAGTAAGGAGGAGAGGTAGTTTGCTATAAAGGAAAGATGCTCAAAGTAAATGCAAACTGAGTTTTAGAGTGGTTCGGTCAATCATGACCTACATCCACTTTCGGCTTCCTATGACGAGGTCACCGGCGTCCGCCAGAGGCCTTCCTTCAATAGGCAAAGGCCAACCACCCTTTTACAGCTTTTCTCCTTTTGCTAGGCTTAGGAGACAACCCTTATAAGTTTCACACCTCTCTTGAATAATCTCAACACTTAGAAGAAAGGAGGAGAATTCTAGCTTTTACAACACTTTTAAGGCCTCAAAGACTCAAGATTAAAGTAAGTTTTCGTTCCCTTTCATGCAAGAAAGGATGAGGTTTTCATAGGCCCCAATGAGTTCAAAAATGGAGCCTAAAAGTATCGAATCCCAGATTTCCGGGTCCTGGCGATACCACCATCATTACTGGGCGGTACTACCGCTCAATTTGGGCAGTACCACTGCCTGATAGAGCTCGGAGACCGAGCTCTAGCAGTACCACCGCCTAACAGGGGTGGTACCACCGTTGGCAGCAATAACTGCTAACGATACCATCGCCTAGTCTGGGCTGTACCACCACCAAGAACTCCTGGGAGACTGAGTCTCTTGGGTGGTGCCACCGTCGGCCAGGAATTTCGGGTCCGAATGGGCTATTCCATTCGGCCCAATTTGAGTCTGTTAAGGGCCCAATTAGCTCTTAATTAAGTTAGTGGGATTACCTCTCAATCCTAACTAATCTAAACTCTAACTATAACATTTAAGATATGATTACTGCAATTCGTGTTCCGGTACGTCAATCGCTCTTCCGACGAGCTTCCGGCGAACTTCCGGCAAACATCCGATGAACCCTTGGCGATGCTCCAGCGGACTCTTGGCAAGCTCCTGGACTTCACGGCGATCTTCTTGGTGAGTTCTGACAAGCTTCTATGGCAAACTCCAGAACTTCTTGGTTGGTTCCCGTAGAACTTCCGATGAACGTCTGGACTTTCGACGAACTCTCGAACTCCCAACGTGATATTGATCTTGACTCCGGCACAACACCTATTGCATGTCTTACTGCCATTGTAGTTAATCCTACATACTTTTCTCAACATATAGATTAGATCAACAAATGACAATTGACTTCATCATCAAAATCCGAGATTCAACAATCTCCCCATTTTTGATGATGACAATCAATTGATGACGGAGTTAACCTTAACTCCCCCTATCTATATGCTATATTTGAGAAAAGTCATTCTTAAATTCAAAGCCTTTGAATTCAAGAGATATATTGATAAGTTAAGTTCATTTCAACTTATCAATACTCCCATCATGATTCCTATCATGATATAGCAATTCTGAAAATGATGTCAAGGCATGACATCCATTTTCAAGTCTTATATTTCAAATATGAAGGATAACAATCATAGCAATTTCATCATATGGTAAGATATCAACTTTATAACATAGCAATTTCATCATATGACAAGATATCAACTTTGTAAAATTGCAAGTTAAGCTCTGGATATCTTATTATAATGCAAACATGTATAACAATTCATTCTATTATTAATTTATCACATATTTCTTCCCCTTTGTCATCAACAAAAAGGAGAATGATTCAACAATGTATGCAAGTGTGGTAAAAAAGAATTCATGTCATATTTCAACTTTGTAAAAATAATTTATATCAATCATATTTCAATCATTCATGACATGGTATCATTCACAAGTTCTCACATAAAAGAGATAGCTTTCATTACTTCTTCCTTTTTATTTATCTTCAATGCTTTGCATGAAGGAGGAAAGTAAGGAGGAAAAGCCATTGAGAACCAACTTCGAATGAAGTTAAAACGATAAGAGAGTTTCATTATGTTTCAATTTTCACAAGGATCAAAATATACATGTGAAATTAAATCCTTGCAAGTGTTCATCTCAAAAAAAAATCTTCCTTCATCGAGAAGAAATTCATGTGAAAGAATCATTCTATCAAATTCATTTCTCAATTAAAATTCACAAATGATAAATCCATGAGAGATGCATTTGTCAATTAATTCCATGTATCAAAAATCATTTAGTGATGGAGCATGGATATGCGATAAATTTGATATGGCATAGACTCGTGAAAACTCCATTCAAGAAATACATTAAGTTCGGAAGAGAAATACAACAAAATCATACATTCGGACAATGTTTTGTCATAGCTTTAATTATGAAGGTATGATCATTAGTGCTTAAAGATTAAGAATCCAATATATGATTAAAACTTCTCAAGTCACAATCATGAGAGTATAACATGCTCATCATCATGGAAACTTTTAGCATCAAGGCACAAAATTTTCAACATTAAAGTAAACATGTTATTGAGGCACATAATCTTATCATCATGTAAAATTCGTATCATAAAAATTTCAGCATCAAATTTAAGTGAGTGATCAAAGAATCAAGAAATCCGAAAATGAAATTTATGAAATTCATGTATTCGGACAAATTAATATTCCTAACTCCGCAAATACATCAAGTCGTAGATACCAATAGTTAGACATATCAAGGACTTGCGATCATCAAAGTAAATGGCATTGCGATCATCAAAGTGAGTAGCATAAAAGGTTTACAACAACATAGTATTATAACATGACAAGAAGGAATTGTGTCCACTTTTTCTAAATACATACATATGCTCATTCAGGTGGTGGAAAGTTAAAATATCTAAACAATGTGTCAAACTGTCGGTGAATCTGCTGCAGCTTAGATAGGATTTGATCTTGGCATTATTTAAGTCAATCTTGTCTTTGTTCAAAGCGATCTATCTGAATCCCCATATCTTCGATAGATGAAGAATGTGCTTGCTCTATTGGAGGTGATTCCTCAAAGGGACCGGTTGGAAGAGACAAATTACCCCTAAAGATTGGTGTTTCTGATTCTGGTTCAGGTTGAGGGGGATCGGTTCTTCTAGGCAGTCTAACCCACATACCATTTCTAAATATACATCTCATCCATCGAAGTAGATTTTTATTTATGATACTAAACCTGTCTAGCTTTATAACTTCTTCGTCGGGTGGATTTGCAATATCATAGACATGGACTATTCTAGTGATTATGCCACCATATGGCAGCATCATATTCTTTTTAGATATTTCTATTATGTTTTATTGGATAATGTAACCAAAATAGTTGCTATATCCTTTCATGATCCAATATATGGTACTTAGTTCCATTTGGCTTACTTCATCATGATGGTATTGTTTCAAGAGAATGATACTAATCAAGATGTGATGAAGTATTTTGGTGCTTAATGGTAGTAAATGCTCACAGCTTTTTGGAAGTATCATTAAGTTAGGATTGCCAAAAATTATTTCTAAGGAATCAACATAAGTGGTCCCAATTATTTCATCATCCCATTGTCCTCTAAAATAACAACATCCTTCTTTCACCAGGATGCCTATGATGTCACAAATAGATCTATCCGTAATGGATATATGATGTCCTAAAAGATAGGTAGACACCCTTTCTTTTTCATCTACATGTAGATTGTTATAAAACAACCTTAGAAGTCTAGGGTAGATAGGTTCACTTATTTGCAAGATTGGGAGAAGGTCTAAATTTACAAACCATTGAATAGGTTCTAAATCACTTAGTTTATCTAAATCAACATATTTTCCCTTATGAACATGTCTAAATTCTATGGATACAAATTTTAGGGCATGTTGATTAGAATCGAAGAGTATAGAATCATAGTTTTCTTCTAATCTCCTCTTCCTTTTGTCCCTGGAGGATCTTCTAGAACCCATAAATACTACTATTATGAAGATAGATAATGAGCAAGAGTAGATAATACAAAAGAAAAATCAAAGCCTTTTAGAGAATACCTTAGTTGAGATCTTCAAGAAGATGTAGGATTGATCATTGATCTTGCAGGAAATAGAGATTATTGGGCAACTAGAGGGAGAGAATAGTATTGAAAGAGGGTTTGGAGCTACAAGGGAGAGTGGAAAATGAGTTGGGATCAGTTATACCGCTGACCCTAGCTCGGTTTTAAAAGGGGGTAGGTTGCGGGTGATGGCACCACTTGCCGCCCATGATAGCTGGCGGTGCTATCGCCAACTGTGCGGTGCCATCGCCTATAGGCAGTGAGCACTGCTTACTAGGGTGTGTGGGCTGATGTGGGTGATTTCAACTTGAAGGGAGTTTTTGTTTGTAGAGAACATAATCTTAATTACATAATCATGTAAAAATTCTCATCACATGAGGAGAAGATTCGTACGTTCATGATTGATCTTGTAAAATGCGTACTATACCCAAATGTCATATTGAGGTCATATGTTTTCAATATGTTCATGACTCATCATGCAAGCATCGTAAGTGTTAGGATCAAGAGCACTAAGAGGGGGGGAGGGGGGGGGTTGAATTAGTGTAGTGGAAAACTTTCATCGGTTAAAAAAAATTTTTGTACGAAAACCATTTCGGAAAGATCTTTAAAGTTAAGAGTAAGCGGAAGTATAGTTGATGTAAATTAATGAAGGTAGTTTGCAGTTAAGATAAAGAGCAGAATGTAAATGCAAACCAAGATTTAGAGTGGTTCAGTCAATCTTGACCTACATCCACTTTTACCTTCCTCCTCCGGCGAGGTCAACGACGTCCACTAGAGGCCTTCCTTCAATAGGCGAAGGCCAACCACTCTTTTACAACTTTTCTCCTTTTGACGGGCTTAGGAGACAACCCTTACAAGTTTTCACTCCTCTCTTGAATGATCAACACTTAGAAAGAAAAGAGGGAGAAGAACTCTAGCCTTTTACAATACTTTTAAAGCTCTCAAATACTCAGAATAAAAGCAAGCTTTCGATTTCCTTTCATGCAAGAAAGGGTGGGGTTTATATAGGCCCCAATTAGCTTAAAATTGGAGCTCAAAAGTGTCCATTCCCAGATTTTCGGGGTCCTGGCGGTACCATTGCCATAACTGGGCGGTACTACCGCTTGTCATCTATCACTGAGCAGTACTACCGCTCAGTCTAGGCATACCACTGCCTAACAGGGGCGGTACCAATGCTGGCAGCAATAACTTCCAGCGGTACCACTGCCCAGAATTCCTGGGAGACCGAGTCTCCTAGGCGGTGCCACCACCAGCCAGGAATTCTGGGTCCGAATGGGTTGTTCCATTCGACCCAATTTGGGTCTGTTAAGGGCCCAATTGGCCCTAGATTAAGTTAATGGGATCACCTCCCAATCCTAACTTAATCTATATGTTAACTACAATAATTAAGAAATCAATACTGCAAATCGTGTTCAATCGCTTCTTCCGACGAGCTTCCGGCGAACATCCGACGAACCCTCGGCGATGCTCTAGCGGACTCCCGGTAAACTCCTGGACTTCGCGATGATCCTCTTGGCGAGTTCCGACGAGCTTCTTTGGCAAGCTCTTGGACTTCTCGGATTGTTCCCGCAGAATTTCCGACGACCGTCCGGACTTCCGATGAACTCTTAAACCCCCAACGTGATCTTGGTCTTGACTTTGGCTCAATACCTGCTGCATGTCTTACTGCCATCATAGTTAATCCTGCACACCTATCTCAATATATTGATTAGATAAACAAATGACAATTGACTTCATCATCAAAATCTAAGATTCAACAATCTCGCCCTTTTTGATGATGACAATCAATTGATGACGGATTAACCTTAACTTCCCTATCTATATGCCATACTTGAGATAAGTCATTCTTGAATTCAAAGCCTTTGAATTCAAGAGATATATTGATAAGTTAAGTTCATTTAAACTTATCAATACCCCCATCATGATTCCTATCATGATGTATCTTTTTGAAAATGATGTCAAGGCAAGACATCCATTTTCAAGTCTTATATTTCAAATGTGAAGGATAGTAATCATAGCAATTCATCATATGGTAAGATATCAATTTGTAAAATTACAAATTGAGCTATAGATATCTTAACATAATGCAAATATGACAATCATAGCAATTCATCATATGGTAAGATATCAGTTTGTAAAATTATAATGTAAGCTCTAGATATCTTATCATTAATGCAAATATTTCAAGTGTATAGCAATTCATTCTATCATCAATTTACCACATATTTCTCCACCTTTGTCATCAACAAAAAGGAGACCAATTCAAGCGTATTTCAAGCATAGTAATAAGTGTGGTAAAGATTCATGTCATTTTTCAACAATAAGTGGTAAGATACCATTCATACAAATTATTTTTCAAGCAATCATGACATGGTATCAATCAAACCTTCGTTAAGGAGATAGTTTTCATTACTTCTTCCTTTGTCAATAACGTTTTACATGAAGGAGGAAAGCCATTGTGAACTAACTTTGAATGAAGTTAAAAATGATAAGAGATTAAATCATGCTTCATTTTTACAAGGATCAAGATATATATGTGAAATCAAATCCTTGCAAGTGTTTATTTAAAAGCAATCTTCCTTCATTAAGAAGGAATTTATGTGAAAGAATCATTACATTAAATCCATTTCTCGATTAAAAATTCAAAAGATAAATCCATGAGAGATGCATTTGTTAATTAATTTCATATGTCAAAAATCATGGAGCATTGATATGAAATAAACTTGATATGACATAGGCTCATGAAAGCTCCATTCAAGAAATACAATAAGTCCGGAAGAGAAGTACAAAATCATGCATTCGGATAATGTTTTGTTATAACTTTGTTATCACAATCATGAAGGTAAAACATGCTTATCATCATGGAAATTTTTAGCATCAAGACATATAATTTCCAATATGTTATTAAAGTATATAATCATGTAAAATTCATAAGATTTTCAACATTGAGTTTTTAAGTGATTGATCATAGAATCAAGAAAGTTCGAAAATGAAATTTAACAAATTCATATATTCGGACAAATCAACATTCCTAATTCTCTTCTAATGAAATCAAATTGTTCTTCACTTAAAGGCTTTGTAAAAATATCAGCTAATTGATATTTAGCATCAATGAACTCTAGGATTACATCATGATTAGTGACTTGAACTCATATAAAGTGATGTCTAATATCAATATGTTTTGTTCTTGAGTGTTGAATAGGATTCTTTGTTAAACATATTGCACTTGTGTTATCACATTTAATGGGAATATTTTTAAGATAAACTTTATAATCTTCTAAGGTGTTTTCCATCCACACAACTTGTGCACAGCATGCACTAGCTGCAATGTACTCAGTTTCGGTTGTAGATAGTTCAACTGAGTTTTGTTTCTTAGATGACCAAGAAATAAGTGCATGTCCCAAAAATTGACATGTTCTTGATGTGCTTTTTCTATCTAGTTTATACCCAGCAAAATCCGCATCAGCATAAGTAATTAGTTCAAAATTCTTGGATTTTGGATACCATAATCCTAGATTTGTGATACCTTTAAGATATCTAAGTATTCTTTTAATTACTTTGAGATGAGATATCTTAGGATTTGATTGAAACCTAGCACAAAGTCCTACATTGAACATGATATCTAGTCTAGTTGCAGTAAGGTAAAGTAGACTTCTTATCATACCTCTATAAGTTTTTTGATCAAAGCTTTCTTCACTTTCATCAATTTCTAACTTAGTGGAGATGCTCATAAGAGTGTTGATAGCTTTTGAGCTATCCATATGAAATCTTTTTAGCAAATCTAAAGCATATTTAGTTTGACTAATAAAGATGCCATTGCTTAGTTGCTTAATTTGTAAGCTTAAAAAGAAAGTTAATTCTCCCATCAAACTCATTTCAAACTCAAGGCTCATAGTTTAAGCAAAAGATTCACAAAGAGATTCATTCGTAGAACCGAAGATAATATAATCAATATAAATCTGAACAATGAGAAAATTATTTTTAAATTTTTTTATAAACAATGTAGTATCGACCTTACCTTTAGAGAAATTATTTTCAATAAGAAAAGAACTAAGTCTCTCATACCAAGCTCTTAGGGCTTATTTTAAATCATAGAGAGCTTTAATTAATTTAAACACATGATTAGGGAAACTATTATTCTCAAATCCGGGAGGTTGTTTAACATAAACTTATTCGAAAATAAAGCCATTAAGAAAAGCGCTTTTAACATCCATTTGAAACAACTTAAAATTATTACTACTAGCATAAGCAAGGAGCATCCTTATGTCTTCTAATCAAGCCATAGGAGTGAAGGTTTCTTTATAATTGATACCTTCTTCTTGGTTGAAACCTTTGGCCACTAATCTAACATTATTTCTAACCATGATACCATATTCATCTTGCTTGTTTCTAAAGACCAATTTAGTACTAATAACTAAATGGTCATTTGGCCTAGGAATAAGCTTCCACACCTCATTTCTCTCAAATTGATTTAACTCATCTTGCATTGCGATAATCCATGAATCATCTTTCATAGCTTCATCAATACATTTAGGTTCAATTTGGGAGAGAAAAGTGGCGTTGGCATAAAAATTTTTAAGAGAAGAACGTGTTTGAACCCCCTTAGATGTGTCTCCTATGATTAGCTCCTTAGGATGAGCATCTACATACTTCCAATCCTTGGGTAAGGATATTTCGGAAGTAGATGCATCTAAGTTGCTAGTTGGAGAAGGGGTTTCATTTAAATTCAAAGAATCAAAATTAACATCATCATCAAAATTATTTTTCTTGATTTCAGAAATCTCATTAAAAATAACATGAATGGATTCTTCTATAATCAAAGTTCTTTTATTGAAGATATGAAATGCTTTAGAAATCAAAGAATAACCAAGAAAAATTCCTTCATTGAATTTAGCATCAAATTTTCCTAAGGCATCTTTTTCATTCAAGATAAAACACTTACACCCAAAAACTTTAAAATATGAAACATTGGGTTTTTTTTGTTCCACAACTCATAAGGAGTTTTGGTGAGTAAGGGTCTTACTAGAACTCTATTCATAATATAGCATGTAGTGTTTACGGCTTTGGCCCAAAAATATTTAGGTAGCCTATGTTCATTCAACAAGGTTCTTGTCATTTCTTGTAAATTTCTATTCTTTCTTTCTACTACTCCATTTTGTTGAGGATTTCTTGGAGTAGAGAAGTTGTAGTTGTATCCATTTGATTTACAAAATTCTTGAAAATCATGGTTTTGAAATTCACCATCGTGATCACTTCGAATTGATAAAATTATGGAGACTTTTTCATTTTGAATAAGTTTACAAAACTTAGTGAAATATCTAAAGCATTCACTTTTATGTTTCAAGAAATAAGTCCATGTGTATCTACTATAATCATCTACAATAACAAAAGCATATTTGCTACCTCCTAGGCTTGATGTAGAGATTGGTCCGAATAAGTCCATATGGATCAATTGTAAAAGTTTAGAGGTACTTATTTGATTCTTAGATTTGAAGCTACCCTTTATTTGTTTTCCTAATTGACAAGCATCACATACATTATCTTTGATGAACTTGATATGAGGAATTTCTCTTACAAGTTCTTTGGATGAAATTTGGGTGATTAGTTTCATGCTAGCATGACCTAATCTCCTATGCTAAAGCTAAGCATCGTCATTCAAAATCGAGAAACACATTTTATTACAAAGATCATTGATGTCAATGATGTATAAGTTATTTTGTTTTAATGCAATCATAGAGGTATTTTTGTATGATTTTTCAATGATGCAAGCATTAGATTCGAATTTGACAATATATTCTTTATCACACAATTGACTGATGCTCAAGAGGTTATGTTTTAAACCATCAACTAACAAAACATCTTCAATAAAGAAATTGTATTTGTTACCTATAGTTCCTTTGCCAATGATTTTACCTTTGTTGTTGTCTCCGAATGTGACATAGCCTTCGTCTATGCTAGTGAGCTTAGAGAATTGATATGGATCTCCGGTTATATGCCTTGAGTATCCACTATCAAGGTACCATCTCTTACTCCTAGCTTGTGGTGATATATGTTTCTACAAAAAAGGATAATTTTTAGGTACCTATTTAATCTTGGGTGCCTTAAAATCAATCTAAATTGTTTGCCATGTTGCATAGAATTTATTACGGTTCCTTTAAAAACCTAAATCAATTTGTTAGGACTAATCTTCTTAAATGGACAATAATAAGTTCTATGTCCATGTTTGCAACAAAAGTTACATTTGTTTTGGTACGAAATATGCAAGATAGGGCCTTTAATGAAGGTGGTTGGATTTTGGTGAGAGCTTCTCACAAATCTGATTCCACTTCTTTTATGAACGTGACCCTTATTGGTAAGGATCATGTTCAAGGACTTGCTACCAACCTCGAATTTCTTCAATGTGTCCTTGAGTAGCAAGTTCTCCTTTTAGAGTATTTCTAAGTCATGGAATTTCGTACATGAAACTAAACTATCATTATGCTCAATTTTTAATTTATCAAATTTACTAACAAGAGTATCATGCTCCTTTTTTAACAATTTATATTTTCTACTAATTATTTTGCATTCATCAAATAAGTCATGGAAAGCATTTAATAATCCATCAAATGATAAATCTACATCAATTAAATTTGATACCTTCTCTCCGATGGCCATAAGTACATAATAAGCAACTTGCTCGATGTTGGAATCCTCTTCTTCGGATTCGCTTGAGTCATCCCATGTTACTTTGAGCGCCTTCTTATTTGGTGTTCTCTTCTTGGCTTGGGGACATTCACTTTTATAGTGTCTCTGCTTTTTGTATTCGTAGCAAATAACTTGGTTCTTTTTAGGTTCAAATTTATTTTTAGTATCATTTTTAAATTTATTTTTTTTAATGAATTTTTTAAATTTCCTTGTTAAAAGTACCAAGTCATCGTCAAAGTCCTCATCACTTGAGTTTTCTCTCAAGTGGTCTTCTTAAGTTCTAATTGTCATATCCTTCCTGTTCTTTAGAAGGGTGTCCTCATGCACTTTATGAGCTTTGCAAGTCATTTCGTAGGTCATTAATGACTCGATTAATTCTTTAAGAGGAAAGTTGTTTAAATCTTTAGCCTCTTAAATGATAGTAACTTTAGGGTCCCAATTTTTTGGACGGAATCTTAAAATTTTATTAATGAGCTCAAAATTCGAAAAACTTTTACCGAGTCCTTTTAGACCATTGACGACATCCGTAAAGCGGGTGTACATGTCACCTATGATCTCACTCGGTTTCATTCGAAAAAGTTCATAAGAATGTATTGAAAGATTGATTTTTGACTCTTTCACTCTATTCATGCCTTTGTGAGTCACTTCGAGTATATGCTAAATATCAAATGCAGTTTCACAAATCGAAACACGATTGAACTCGTTTTTATCAAGTGCACAAAATAAGGCATTCATAGCCTTTACATTTAGAGTGAAAGTCTTCTTCTCTAATTCATTCCAATCGATCATTGGAAGAGAAGACTTTGAAAATCCATTTTTAATAATATTCCAAAGTTCAAAATCTATGGAAATAAGGAAGATCCTCATTCGGGTCTTCCAATAGGTGTAATTCGTACAATTGAACATGGGCGGACGTATAATAGAGTGACCCTTCTGGTTTTCGGCATATGCCATCTCTCTTGGGTTTTAATCCAACTGAGAGTGAACCCGCTCTGATACCAATTGTTAGGATCAAGAGCACTAAGAGGGGGGGATGGGGGGGGTGAATTAGTGTAGCGGAAAACTTTCGTCGGTTAAAAACAAACTTTCGTATGAAAACCATTTCAAAAATATCTTTAAAGTTAAGAGTAAATGGAAGTGTAGTTGATGTAAATCAATAAAGGTAATTTACAGTTAAGATAAAGAGCAGAATGTAAATGTAAACCGAGATTTAGAGTGGTTCGGTCAATCTTGACCTACATCCACTTTTGGCTTTCTCCTCCGACGAGGTCATCGATGTCCACTAGAGGCCTTCCTTCAATAAGCGAAGGCCAACCACCCTTTTATAGCTTTTCTCCTTTTGACAGGCTTAGGAGACAACCCTTACAAGTTTTCACTCCTCTCTTGAATAATCAACACTTAGAAAGAAAAGAGGGAGAAGAACTCTAGCCTTTTCAACACTTTTAAGCTCTCAAATACTTAGCATAAAAGCAAGCTTTCGGTTTCCTTTTATGCAAGAAAGGGTGGGGTTTATATAGACCCCAATCAGTTTGAAATTAGAGCTCAAAAGTGTCCATTCCTGGATTTCTAGGGTCCTAGCAGTACCACCGTCATAACTGGGCGGTACTATCACCTGTCATCTATCACTGAGTGGTACTACCGCTCAGTCTAAGCGGTACCACTTAGACCGAGCTCTAGCGGTACCACCACCTGACAGGGGCGGTACCACTGTTGGCAGCAATAACTGCTAGTGGTACCACCGCTCAGAATTCTTGGAAGACCGAGTCTCCTGGGCAGTGCCACCGCCGGTTAGGAATTACGAGTCTGAATGGGCTATTCCATTTGGCCCAATTTGAGTCTGTTAAGAGCCCAATTGGCCCCAGATTAAGTTAATGGGATCACCTCTCAATCCTAACTTAATCTACATGCTAACTACGATAATTAAGATATCAATACTGCAAATCGTGTTCCAGTGCATCAATCGCTTCTTCCGATGAGCTTCCGGCGAACATTTGACGAACCCTCGGTGATGCTCCGACGGACTCTCGATAAACTCCTGGACTTCTCGACGATCCTCTTGGCGAGTTCCGACGAGCTTCTTTGGCAAGCTCCTGGACTTCTCGAATTGTTCCCATAGAACTTCTGATGATCGTCCGGAGTTCCGACGAACTCTCAAACCCCCAACGTGATCTTGGTCTTGACTCCGACTCAACACCTACTGCATGTTTTACTGCCATTGTAGTTAATCCTGTACACCTATCTCAACATATAGATTAGATAAACAAATGACAATTGACTTCATCATCAAAATCCGAGATTCAACAGTAAGCCTCGCAAGTTCATGATTTACATCATACAAAATTTATATGCAAACTTGGCTTGCAAACCGTAAGTTCATGATCTTGTAAAATATAGTTGCATCGACAAAATTGAGAAAGGAATGTATCCGATAAATTCAGAAATTCGAAGGATGTGTGAAGGGGAATTTATGCATAAGAGTTTACAAGTTTCAAAATTTGAGGGATTAAACTTAAGTGTTTATCACACAAGATTACATCATTAACGTATGGAATATAAGTATCATTTTGTAATTGATAGTTTTAATTCTGCTTATCCTCTTTTCGTCATTTTAGCTAGAGAGCGTTATGAGTCATTTTGGATCTCTGGTAATAAACTTTGAGCACCCAAAAAGCAAGATATCATCTCTTGCTCCTAGCTTGTGATAGTATACGTTTCTAAAAAAAAGGATGATTTTTAGGTACCCATTAGACCTTGGGTGCCTCAAAAACCTATCTAAATTGCTTATCATGTTATATGGAGTTCTTTACAGTTCCTTTAGGAACTTAAATCAATTTGTTTGGACTACACTTTTTAAATGGATAATGATAAGTTTTATGTCCACGTTTGCAAAAAAAGTTACATTTGTTTTAGGGCGGAATATGCAAGATAGGGTCTTTAACGAAGGTGGTTAGATTTTGGTGAGAGCTTCTCACAAATCTAATTCCATTTCTTTTATGAACTTGACCCTTATTAGTAAGGATCATGTTCAAGGATTTGCTACCAACTTCAAATTTTTTTAAGGTATCCTTGAGTAGTAAGTTCTCCTTTTGAATTATTTCTAAATCATGGCATTTCGTACATGGAGATAAACTATCATTATGCTTAATTTTTAATTTATCGAAATTACTAACAAGAGAATCATGCTCCTTTTTTAACATTTTATATTTTCTACTAATTATTTTGTATTTATCAAATAAATCATAGAAAGCATTTAATAATTCATCAAATGATAAATTTGCATCAATTGAACTTGATACCTCCTCTCCAATGGCCATTAGTGCATAGTGAGCAACTTGCTCGGTGTTGGGCTCTTCTTCTTCGGATGCACTTGAGTCATCCCATGTTGCTTTGAGCGCCTTCTTCTTTGGTGTCCTCTTCTTGGCTTGGGAACATTCACTTTTGTAGTGTCTTGGCTTCTTGCATTCGTAATAAATTACTTGATCTTTTTTTGGTTCAAATTTATTTTTAATATCATTTTTAAATTTGTTTCTTTTAATAATTTTTTAAATTTTCTTGTTAAAAGTGTCAAGTCATCGTCAAAGTCCTCATCACTTTAAGTTTTCTCTCAAATGGTCTTCTTGAGTTCTTAGTGTCATATCCTTCCTATTCTTTGGAAGGGTGTCCTCATGCTCTTTATGAGCTTTATAAGTCATTTCATAGGTTATTAGTGACCTAATTAATTCTTCAACCGGAAAGTTATTTAAATCTTTGGCCTCTTGAATGGCCATGACTTTAGAGTCTCAACTCTTTGGAAGAGATCTTAAAACTTTATTAACGAGCTCAAAATCCGAAAAACCTTTACCAAGTCCTTTTAGACTATTGATGACATCCGTAAAACGGGTGTACATGTCTCCAATGATCTCACTCGGTTTCATTCGAAATAATTCATAAGAATGTACTAAAAGGTTGATTTTTTTACTCTTTTACTCTACTTATGCCTTCGTGAGTCACTTCAAGTATGTGTCAAATATCGAAAGTTGTTTTATAAGTCGAAACACGATTGAACTTGTTTTTATCTAGTGCATAAAATAAGGCATTCATAGCCTGTACATTTAAATCGAAAGTCTTCTTCTCCAATTCATTCCAATCGATCACTGGAAGAGAAGACTTTTGAAATCCATTTTCTACAATATTTCAAAGCTCAAAATCCATAGAAATTAGGAAGATCCTCATTCGAGTCTTCTAATAGGTGTAATCCATCCCATTGAACATGGGCGAACATGTAATTGAGTGACCCTCTTGGTTTCCGGCAAATGTCATCTCTCTTAGGTTTTAATCCAACTGAGAGTGAACCTCGCTCTGATACCAATTGTTAGGATCAAGAGCGCACTAAGAGGGGGGGGGGGGTAAATTAGTGCAGCGGAAAACTTTCGCTATTTCAAAAACCTTGTTTCGATTAAAGTCGATTCAACAAGAATGATTTCAACTCAATTCGTTTCGGAAGGAATTTGAGCTTGAAGTCTTAAATGAAAATGCAAGAGAAGACTTAAGGTGATTTGTAGCAATGTAAATCACACAAATGAAAAAACGTAGATTTCGTAAAGTCTTCGTAGAAAGCCGATCTCGAAAGATGTTTTATATCAAAGCGAATGTAAACGTATTTAAAGCATAGTAAGGAGGAGAGGCAGTTTGCTATAAAAGAAAGATGCTCAAAGTAAATGCAAACCAAGTTTTAGAGTGGTTCGGTCAATTGTGACCTACATCCACTTTCGGCTTCCTCCTCCAACGAGGTCACTAGCGTCCACTAGAGGCCTTCCTTCAATAGGCAAAGGCAAACTACCCTTTTATAGCTTTTCTCCTTTTGCCGGGCTTAAGAGACAACCCTTACAAGTTCCACTCCTCTCTTGAATGATCTCAACACTTAGAAGAAAGGAGGAGATCTCTAGCTTTTACAACACTTTTAAGGCCTCAAAAACTCGAAATTAAAGCAAGTTTTCATTCCCTTTCATGCAGGAAAGGGTGGGGTTTTTATAGGCCCCAATGAGTTCAAAAATGGAGCATAAAAGTGTCCAATCCTGGATTTCTGGGGTCCTGGCGGTACCACCGCTTGGCACTTGACACTAGGCGAGACCATCGCCTGACAGAGCTCGGAGATCGAGCTCTAGCAGTCCCACTGCTGGCAGCAATAACTGCCAGTGGTACCACCACCCATAATTCTTGGGAGACAGAGTCTCTTGGGCGATGCCACCATCGGTCAGGAATTCAAGGTCCGAATGGGTTGTTCCATTCTGTTAAGGGCCTAGTTAGCCCCTAATTAACCCCTAATTAAGTTAGTGGGATTACCTCCCAATCCTAACTTAATCTAAACTTTAACTATAACATTTAAGACATGATTACTGCAATTCGTGTTCCAGTGCGTCAATCGCTCTTCCGGCGAGCTTCCGATGAACTTCCGGCGAACATCCGATGAACCCTCGGTAATGCTTTGGTGGACTCCCGACAAGCTCCTAGACTTTGCAACGATCTTCTTGGTGAGTTCCAATGAGCTTCTATAGCAAGCTCCAGGACTTCTTGATTGGTTCCCGCAGAACTTCCGATGAACGTCTGGACTTCCGACGAACTCTCGAACTCCCAATGTGATCTTGGTCTTGACTCCGGTACAACACTTGCTGCATGTCTTACTGCCATCATAGTTAATCCTGCAAACTTTTATCAACATATAGATTAGATCAACAAATGACAATTGACTTTATCATCAAAATTCGAGATTCAACAGGTTCTTGTCATTTCTTATAAGTTTCTATTTTTCTTTCTACTACATTTTGTTGAGGATTTCTCGGAGTAAAGAAATTGTTGTTGTATCCATTAGATTCACAAAAGTCTTGAAAATCACGGTTTTGAAATTCACTACCATGATCACTTCGAATTAATGAAATCATAAAACCCTTCTCGTTTTGAACAAGTTTACAAAACTTAGAATAATATCTAAAGCAATCACTTTTATGTGCCAAGAAATAAGTCCATGTATATCTACTATAATCATCTATGATGACAAAGGTGTATTTGCTACTTCCTAGGCTTGATGTAGCAATTGATCCAAACAAGTCCATATGTATCAATTGCAATGGTCTAGAGGTGCTTATTTGGTTCTTTGGTTTGAAACTACTTTTTATTTGTTTTCCTAGTTGACATGCATCGCACACATTGTTTAATGAACTTAATGTAAGGAATTCCTCTCAAAGGTTCTTTAGATGAGATTTGAGATATTAGTTTCATGCTAGCACGACCTAATCTCCTATGCCAAAGCCAAGCATCGTCATTTAAAATCGAAAAATACATTTCACTACAAAGATCATCAATCTCGATAGTGTATAACATTATTTTGTTTTAGGGCAATCATATATGTGTTTTTGTGTGATTTTTTAATAATGCAAGCATTAGATTCAAATCTAACAATATATCCTTTATCACAAAATTAACTAATACTCAAAAGGTTATGCTTTAAACCATCAACTAATAATACATCTTCAATAAAAATGTTGGATTTGTTACCTATGATTCCTTTGCCAATGATTTTACCCTTGTTATTGTCTCCAAAGGTAACATATCCTTCGTCTAAGCTAGTGAGCTTAGAGAAACGAGATGGATCTCTAGTCATATGTCTTGAGCATCCACTATCAAGGTACCATCTCTTGCTCCTAGCTTGTGATGGTATATTTTTCTCATCTCCGATAGCCATTAGTGCATAGTAAGTAACTTGCTCAGTGTTGGTTGGCTCCTCTTCTTCGAATGCACTTAAGTCGTCCCATGTTGCTTTGAGGGCCTTCTTTTTCTTTGGTTGCTTCCTCTTTGCTTAGGGACATTCGCTTTTGAAATGTCCCGGCTTTTTGCATTCATAACATATGACTTCTCTTTCTTGGGTTCAAATTTGTTTTCAGTGTCATTTCTAAATTTATTCCTTTCTATAATTTTTTTGAACTTCCTTATCAAGAGTGCCAAGTCATCATCACAATCTTCATCACTTGAAGTGGTCTTTTTGTGTTCTTAATGTCATATCCTTCCTGTTCTTTGGAAGGATGTCCTCAAGCTCTTCATGAGCTTTACATGTTATCTCATAGGTCATTAGTAACCCAATTAGTTCTTCGAGAGAAAAATTATTTAAATCATTGGCCCTTTGAATGGCTGTTACTTTAGGGTCCCAACTCTTTGGAAGGAATCATAAGATTTTATTAACAAGTTCAAAATTTGAGAAACTTTTACCAAGTCCTTTTAAACCATTGACGATATCCGTAAATCAGGTATATATGTCTTCAATGGTCTCACTCGGTTTCATTCGAAACAATTCATAAGTGAATACTAAAAGATTAATTTTTGACTTTTTCACTCTACTAGTACCTTCATGAGTCACTTTGAGTGTGTACTAAATATCAAAAACCGATTCACAAATAGACACACGATTGAACTCGTTTTTATCTAAAGCACAAAATAAGGCATTCATAGCCTTGGCGTTTAAAGCGAAAGTCTTCTTCTCCAACTCATTCCAATTGTTCATTAGAAAAAAAAACTTTTAAATCCTATTTTCTACTATATTCTATAGTTCGAAATCCATTGAAATTAGGAAGATCCTCATTTTAGTCTTCCAATACGTGTAATTTGTCTCATTGAACACGAGTGGACATGTAATTGAATGACTCTCTTGGATGCCAACAAATACCATCTCTCTTGGGTTTTAAACCAAATGAGAGTAAACCTTACTCTGATACCAATTATTAGGATCAAGAGCGGCACTAAGAGGGGGGTGTAAACTAGTCCAGTGGAAAATTCTTCGATTTTATAAAATATTTCATATATTCGATGAAAATTGATTCGGAAAGATAACAACTTGAACGTATGAGAGCATAGGTGTAATGAAAGCAAGAGAAGGAGAAGATGTTGTTTGCTATGAAATGATTTGCAATTAAAGTAAATTGCATAAAAAGAAAAGCAAACCAAAAATTAGAGTGGTGCGGTCAATATGACCTACATCCACTTTCGGATTCCTCCTCCGTTGAGGTCACCGGTGTCCACTAAAGGCCTTCCTTCAATAGGCGAAGGCCAACTACCTTTTACAGTTCTTTCTCCTTTTGTCGGGTTTAGGAGACAACCCTTACAAGTTTCACTCCTCTTTCTTGGATGGTTACAAGGCTAAGAGAGGGAGGAGGAGAACTTTTCTCACTTTTACAATACTTTTGAACCCCCAAAAACTTAGATTTTTCCACAAGTATAATAGCACTTTGTTACCCTTTTATATAGAAAAGGGTGAGATATTTATAGGCCCCATTGGCTTCAAAAATAGAGCCAAAAAGTATCATATCCTCATATTTCGGGGTACTGGCGGTACCACCGCCATTACCGAGCGGTATTACCATCTGACACCTGACATTGGGCGATACCACCGCCCAGTCTGAGCAGTACTACCGCTTGATAGAGCTCGGAGATCGAGCTCTAGCGGTACCACCGCTTGACAAGGGTGGTACCACTGCTGACAGCATTAACTACCGACAATACCACTGCCCAGTTTGGGTGTTACCACTGCCTAGAGCACCTAGGAGACTAGGTCTTCCAGGCGGTGCCACCGCCAGCCATGATTTTGTTGAATCTCAGATTTTGATGATGAAGTCAATTGTCATTTGTTATCTAATCCAAATGTTGAGATAAGTGTGTAGGATTAACTACGATGAAAGTAAGACATGCAGTAGGAGTTGCGCCGAAGTCAAGACTATGATCACGTTGGGGGTTCGAGAGTTCGACGGAAGTCCGGACGATCATCGGAGGTTCTGCGAGAACAAATCCAAGAAGTCCAGGAGCTTGCCAAAGAAGCTCATCGGAACTTGCCAAGTGGATCGTCGTAAGTCCAGGAGTTTGCCAGAAGTCCGCCGGACATCGCCGAGGGTTCGTCGGATGATCGCCGGAAGCTCGACGGAAGAAGCGATTGATGCACCGGAGCAAGTTGCAGTAAATGTCTTGAAAAATATCGTAGTTAGCATGATGATTAAGTTAGAAATGGGAGGTGATCCCATTAACTTAATCTTGGGGCAATTGGACCCTTGATAGACCCAAATTGGGCCGAATGGATCAGCCCATTCGGACCCAGATTTCCTGGCCAACGGTGACACCGCTTGGGTCGGCGATGGCACCGCCCAGGAGCTAAGTCTCCGAGTGAGGCTGGGCGGTGGTACCACCCCTATCAGGCGGTGGCACCGCTTGGGCTCAGTCTCCGAGTTAGACTGGGCGGTAGTACTGCCCCTGTCAGGAGGTGGTACCGCCCGAGCTCGGTCTCCGAGATCTATCAGGCGGTAGTACCGCATATTTACCGCCCATTTATGGCGGTAGTACCGCCCATTTATGGCGGTAGTACCGCTAGGACCCCGAAAATATGGGAAATGATGTTTTTGAGCTCCAAATTCAAATCAGTTTGGGGCCTATATAAACCCCACCCTTTCATGCATGAAAGGGCACCGAAACTTAGTATTTATTCTGAGATTTTGAGAGCTTAAAAGTGTTGTAAAAGACTAGAAGTTCTTCTCCCTCTTTTCTTTGAAGTTTTGATCATTCAAGAGAGGAGTGAAAAATCTGTAAGGGTTGTCTCCTAAGCCCATCAAAAGGAGTGAAACTGTAAAAGGGTGGTTGGCCTTCGCCTATTGAAGGAAGGCCTCTAGTGGACGTTGGTGACCTCATCGGAGGAGGAAGCCAAAACTGGATGTAGGTCAAGATTGACCGAACCACTCTAAATCTCGGTTTGAATTTACATTTTGTTCTCTATCTTAACTGCAACTACTTCCATAGCTTTACTTTAACTGCACTTTGCTTGATCTTAAGTTAAAGCAATTTCTGAATCGACTTTCATACCGAAATCGTTCTTATCGTACGAACGTCGTTTTAAATCGTCGAAAGTTTTTCGCTGCACTAATTCACCCCCCCTCTTAGTGCTCTTGATCCTAACAATTGGTATCAGAGCGGGGTTAACTCTTAATCAGATTAAAACCCAAGAGAGATGGCATACGTCGGAAATCAAGAGGGCCACTCTATTACACGTCCACCCATGTTCAATGGGACAAACTACACCTATTGGAAGACCCAAATGAGGATCTTCCTTATTTCAATGGATTTTGAACTTTGGAATCTTATCGAAAATGGATTTTTGAAGTCTTCTCTTCCAATGATCGATTGGAATGAATTGGAGAAAAAGACTTTCGCTCTTAATGCAAAGGCTATGAATGCCTTATTTTGTGCACTTGATAAAAATGAGTTCAATCGTGTTTCGGTTTGTGAAATCGTATTTGATATTTGGCATACACTCGAAGTGACTCACGAAGGCACAAGTAGAGTGAAAGAGTCAAAAATCAATCTTTTGATACATTCTTTTGAACTTTTCCGAATGAAACCGAGCGAGACTATTGGCGATATGTACACCCATTTCACAGATGTCATCAATGGTCTAAAAGGACTCGGCAAAAGTTTTTTGGATTTTGAGCTCGTAAATAAGATTCTAAGATCCCTTCCTAAGAGTTGGGACCCTAAAGTCACTGCTATTCAAGAGGCTAAAGATCTAAATAACTTCCCTCTTGAAGAATTAATCAGGTCATTAATGACCTACGAAATGACTTGCAAAGCTCATGAAGAGCAAGAAGACATCCTTCCAAAGAACAGGAAGGATATGGCACTTAGAACTTTCGAATACCACTTGAGAGAAAACTCAAGTGATGAAGACTATGACGATGACTTGGCACTTCTAACAAGGAAATTCAAAAAATTCATTAAAAGAAACAAGTTTAAAAATGACTCAAAAAATAAATTTGAACCCAAAAAAGACCAAGTTATTTGCTATGAATGCAAGAAGCCGAGACACTATAAAAGTGATTGTCCCCAAGCCAAGAAGAGAACACCAAAGAAGAAGGCGCTCAAAGCAACGTGGGATGACTCAAGCGCGTCCGAAGAAGAGGAGTCCAACACCGAGCAAGTTGCTCATTACGCCCTAATGGCCATCAGAGATGAGGTAACAAATTTAATTGATGCAGATTTATCATTTGATGAATTACTAAATGTCTTCCATGACTTATTTGATGAATGCAAAACTATTAGTAGAAAATACAAATTGCTAAAAAAGGAGCATGATAGTCTTACTTGTAATTTCGATAAATTAGACATTGAATATCATGATAGTTTAGCTCCATGTAAAAAATGTCATGATCTAGAAACTCTCCAAAAGGAGAACTTGCTACTTAAGGACACCTTGAAGAAATTCGAGGTTGGTAGCAAGTCTTTGAATATGATCCTTACAAATAAGGGTCATGTTCCTAAAAGAAGTGGAATCGGATTTGTGAGAAGTCCTCACCAAAATCCAACCACCTTCATTAAAGGCCCAATCTTATATGTTCGGCACCAAAGCAAATGCAACTTTTATTGCAAACATGGACATAGAACTTATCATTGTCCATTCAAGAAAGTTAGTCCAAACAAATTGATTTGGGTTCCTAAAGGAACCATGATAAATTCTATGCAACATGATAAATAATTTAGATCAGTGTTTGAGACGCCCAAAAGTAAATGGGTACCTAAAAGTCATCCTTTCTTGTAGAAACATACATCATCACAAGCTAGGAGCAAGAGATGGTACCTTGATAGTGGATGCCCAAGGCATATGACCGGAGATTCATCTCAATTCTCTAAGTTCACTAGCATAGACGAAGGCTAAGTCACCTTCGGAGACAACAACAAGGGTAAAATCATTGGCAAAGGAACCATAGGTAACAAATCCAACTTCTTTATTGAAGATGTTTTGTTAGTTGATGGTTTAAAACATAACCTCTTGAGCATTAGTCAATTGTGTGATAAAGGATATATCGTCAAATTCGAATCTAATGCTTGCATCATTGAAAAACCACACAAAAACACATCTATGATTGCATTAAAACAAAATAACGTATACACCATTGACATCAATGATCTTTGCAATGAAATGTGTTTCTCGGTTTTGAATGAGGATGCTTGGCTTTGGCATAGGAGATTAGGTCATGCTAGCATGAAATTAATCACTCAAATATCATCCAAAGAACTTGTAAGAGAAATTCCTCATATCAAATTCATTAAAGATAATGTGTGTGATGCTTGTCAATTAGGAAAACAAATTAAGGGTAGTTTCAAATCTAAGAATCAAATAAGCACCTCTAGGCCCTTACAATTGATCCATATGGACTTGTTTGGACCTATCTCTACATCAAGTCTAGGAGGTAGCAAATACGCCTTCGTCATTGTAGATGACTATAGTAGATACACATGGACTTATTTCTTAAAACACAAAAATGAATGCTTTAGATATTTTACCAAGTTTTGCAAACTTGTCCAAAATGAAAAGGGTTCTATGATTTCATCAATTAGAAGTGATCATGGTGGTGAATTTCAAAACCGTGATTTTTAAGAATTTTGTGAATTTAATGGATACAATCATAACTTCTCTACTCCAAGAAATCCTCAACAAAATGGAGTAGTAGAAAGAAAAAATAGAAATTTACAAGAAATGGCAAGAACCATGTTGAATGAACATAGCCTACCCAAATATTTTTGGGCCGAAGCCGTAAACACTACATGCTATATTTTGAATAAAGTTCTAGTAAGACCCTTACTCACCAAAACTCCCTATGAGTTGTGGAACAACAAAAAACTCAATGTTTCATATTTTAAAGTTTTTGGGTGTAAGTGTATCTTGAATGAAAAAGATGTTTTAGGAAAATTTGATGCTAAATCCGATGGAGGAATTTTCCTTGGTTATTCTTCGGTTTCTAAAGCTTTTCGTATCTTCAATAAAAGAACTTTAATTATAGAAGAATCCATTCATGTTGTTTTCAATGAGATTTCCGAAATTAAGAAAAATAATTTTGATGATGATGTTAATTTTGATTCTTTGAATTTAAATGAAACCCCTTCTCCAACTAGCAACTTGGATGCATCCACTTTCGAAACATCCTTACCCAAGGATTGGAAATATGTAGATGCTCAACCTAAGGAGCTAATCCTAGGAGACACATCTAAGGGGGTTCAAACACGTTATTCTCTTAAAGAATTTTGTACCAACGCCGCTTGTATTGACGAAGCCATGAAAGATGATTCATGGATTATCGCAATGCAAGATGAGTTAAATCAATTTGAGAGAAATGAGGTGTGGAAGCTTGTTCCTAGGCCAAATGACCATTTAGTTATTGGTACTAAATGGGTTTTTAAAAACAAGCAAGATGAATATGGTATCGTGGTCAGAAACAAGGCTAGATTAGTAGCCAAAGGTTTCAACCAAGAAGAAGGTATCGATTACGAAGATACCTTCGCTCCTGTGGCTAGAGTAGAAGCCATAAGGATGCTCCTTGCCTATACTAGTAATAATAATTTTAAGTTATTTCAAATGGATGTTAAAAGCACTTTTCTTAATGGCTTTATTTTCGAAGAAGTTTATGTTGAACAACCTCCCGGATTTGAAAATAATAGCCTCACTAATCATATGTTTAAATTAACTAAAGCTCTCTATGGTTTAAAACAAGCCCTAAGGGCTTGGTATGAGAGACTTAATTCTTTTCTTATTAAAAATAATTTCACAAAAGGCAAGGTTGATACTACATTGTTTATCAAGAATTTTAAAAATAATTTTCTCATTGTTCAGATTTATATTGATGATATTATCTTTGGTTCTACAAACAAATCTCTTTGTGAATCTTTTGCTAAAACCATGAGTCTTGAATTTGAAATGAGTTTGATGGGAGAATTAACTTTTTTCTTAGGCTTACAAATTAAGCAACTAAGAAATGGCATCTTTATTAGTCAAACTAAATATGTTTTAGATTTGCTAAAGAGATTTAATATGGAAAGCTCAAAAGCTATTAACACTCCTATAAGCACATCCACTAAGTTAGAAGTTGATGAAAGTGGAGAAAGCTTCGATCAAAAAACTTATAGGGGTATGATAGGAAGTTTACTTTACCTCACTGCAACTAGACTAGATATCATGTTCAGTGTAGGACTTTGTGCTAGGTTTCAATCGAACCCTAAGATATCTCATCTCAAAACGGTTAAAAGAATACTTAGATATCTTAAAGGTACCACAAATCTAGGATTATGATATACGAAAACCGAGAAGGTTGAGTTAATTTCTTATGCTGATGCAGATTTTGCTGGATGTAGATTAGATAGATAAAGCACATCAGGAACATGTCAATTTTTGGGACATGGTCTTGTTTCCTAGTCATCTAAGAAACAAAACTCGGTTGCACTATCAACAACCGAAGCTGAGTATATTGCAGCTAGTGCATGTTGTGCACAAGTTGTGTGGATGAAAAACACCTTAGAAGATTATAAAGTGCATCTTAAAAATATTCTCATTAAATGTGATAACACAAGTGCTATATGTTTAACAAAGAATCACATTCAACACTCAAGAACAAAACATATTGATATTAGACATCACTTTATACGAGATCATATCACTAATCATGATGTAGTTATAGAGTTCATTGATACTAAACATCAACTAGCTGATATTTTTACAAAGCCTTTAAGTGAAGAACAATTTAATTTCATTAGAAGAGAATTAGGAATGTTAATGTGTCCGAATGCTTGAACTCATTAAATTTATTTTTCGAACTTTCTTGATTCAATAATCAAATCACTTAATTGCTATGATGATTTTACATGATTACATGCCTTAATAATATGTTGGAAATTATGTGTTTTGGATATAAAAATTTCCATGATAATAAGCATGTTTTATCTTCATGATTGTATTGGAAAATCTATAGCAAAACCTTGTCTGAATGCATGAAAGTGTTAAATTTTATTTTCGGATTTTCTTGATACCTTATTCTCTTCTGAACTTAATGTAGCTTTCATAAGCATATGTCATATTGAGTTTGATTCATATTATTGATTTTTGACATATGGAATCAATTAGCAAATGCATCTTTCATAGGCTTATAATGTGAAAAATATTTTCGAGAAATGGATTTGATAAAATGATTCCTTCTTATAATTTCCTTCTTGAAAAAGGAAGATTTTTTAAAATTTGCTTATATCGTTCACCTTTTTGTTGATGACAAAGGGGGAGAAATATATGAATTGATGCTATGAGTGCCATATTTGAATTTGAATTATGTTAAAGAAGCTTGCATCGAAATATATGGTAAATTGATGATAGAAATGCTATGATTGCTAAACACTTGAAATATTTGCATTATGTTAAGATATCAAGAACTTGCATCGCAATTTTACATGTTGATATCTTACCATATGATGAATTGCTACCATTACTATCATTCACATTTGAAATGTAAAACTTGAAAATAAATGTCAAGCCTTGACATCATTTTCAGAGAGATACATCATGATAGGAATCATGATGGAAGTATTGATAAGGTTAAACGATCTTAACTTATCAATATGTCTCTTGAATTCAAAGGCTTTGAATTCAAGAATGACTTATGGCATATAGATAGGGGGAGTTAAAGTTAACTCCGTTATCAATTGATTATCATCATCAAAAAGGGGGAGATTGTTGAATCTCGGATTTTGATGATGAAGTCAATTGTCACTTGTTATCTAATCCATATGTTGAGATAAGTGTGCAGGATTAACTACGATGAAAGTAAGACATGTAGCAGGAGTTGCGCCGAAGTCAAGACTATGAACACGTTGGGGGTTCGAGAGTTCGACGGAAGTCCGGACGATCATCGGAGGTTCTGTGGGAACTGTTAGGATCGGAGCGGCACTAAGAGGGGGGGGTGAATTAGTGCAGCGGTAAAAACTACGTCGATTTCTGAAATTTCTTTGTATGTTGAAAACTGATTCCGGAAATATGGTTAGATAGAAAGCGTAGGGAAAAGTATTGAAGGCAGTATGCTATTGAAGGGGTTTGCAGTAAGATAATAGCAGGAAGTAAATGCAAACCAGAGAAGACGATAGTTTATAGTGGTTCGGTCAATCGTGACCTACATCCACTCCTCCGATTCCTCTTCCGTCGAGGTCACCGGCATCCACTAACGATCTTCCTTTACTAGGCGAAGATCAACCTCCTTCTTACACCCCTCTTACAACCTCTTACAAGTGGTTCACCCTTTTACAAAGATTTCAATGAAAAGAAAGGAGGTGAACACTCAAGCTATTGAAAACAAGACTTTTCCTAAAGATTTTCTCAACTTCTAGCTTCTCAAAAGGTTATTATCTCAGCTGAGAATACAGGGGTATTTATAGACCTCAAGAGGATTTAAATTTGGGCTCCAAAATTTGAATTCTCTTCGGTTCCCGAAGCTAGCGGTGCCACCGCCTGGCTCTCGGGTGCTGGGCGGTACAACCGCCCAGACTGGCGGTGCCATGTTGGGCTCCAAAATTTGAATTCTCTTCGGTTCCCGAAGCTAGCGGTGCCACCGCCTGGCTCTTTTAGCTCACTAGTTGGGCTCCAAAATTTGAATTCTCTTCGGTTCCCGAAGCTAGCGGTGCCACCGCCTGGCTCTTTTAGCTCACTAGTTGGGCTCCAAACTTAGCCCAAACTAGTCCGAACTTGGGCCCAATTGGCCCCTACTTGGGTTATAAGATTAACACCTAATCCTAACCCTAATTAATGTGCTAACTACGAATTTAAAGACATTTCCTACGCTATTACAAAGTCCGTAAGTCAAGACTTCTTCCGGCGAGCTTCCGGCGAACTTCCGACGGCCTTCCGAAAAACTCTCGGAAACTATTCTGCGGACTCCCGGCAAGCTCCGAGACTTCACGATTTGATCTTGGCGAGTTTCGACGAGCTTCTTCGACAAGCTACGATCTTTCTCGGTGATCTCCGTGAACTTCCGACGAACCTTCGGACTTCCGTCGAACTCTCGAACTCCCAACGAATCCTTCGCGCTTGACTCCGGCACTTTGTTTTGCTTTATGTCTTCATCGTTATCGTAGTTAATCCTGCACACACAAGCCAAAACTCTACTCCGATCTGGACAATTATTACAACGCGAATTGACATTCTGTTGCCCGGCACGTCATTGGTTGGCGCTTCGTCCGATTCTTCAGCGCATCGTTCTCTCTTGCGGCTTATTGCCCAATCGGTGGTTGACCTCTGCAACCCCGATATCCTTGGTGCAATTCCGCTCTCCTTGGCCCGATGCCCAACGTCCGAAGCATTCTGCCGTCCAATATCCTGATGTGATATCCTCCGGCGCAACGTCAATTCCTCCTGCGTCAACTGTCTAATCCTGATCGAGTAGACATGCATTACTCAAAATGTAGTTAAACATCTAAACACAATCAATTAGTTTCATCATCAAAATCCGAGATTCAACAATCTCCCCCTTTTTGATGATGACAACTAATTGATGACTACCGGAGTTAACTTTAACTCCCCGGAGTTTAACCAAACTCCCCCTATCAATATGCCATTGATAGAACACTTGGATTATCCCAAATCCAAGCAACATTCATCACATGTTATGAAAACATTTAAACCATCATGCAAATATATGAAATTATTCAATTCAATGCATGAAGTCATCAATATACTTCTCCCCCTTATGTCATCAACAAAAGGAGAAGTAGCTAGCTATTTATTTTAAAAGATATTCAAGTTTTTGTAACGTGAAGCTAGATTTTCATCACAACATATAAGTACAAAAGCATAGTAAAATTCTTAAGTTCAATCATGGTAATTCAATACTTGCTTCTTGTGCAAGATTGCACTTTGCTTTTCTTTGCATGTTCTAACTAGCAAAAGCTTTCTCTCCTTTGTTTTTGTCGAAAGTAGGGAAGAGTACAAGCTAGCCAGCATTTGCCTTGAGCTAGCAATCTTTCTCCCCCTATGTCATCAACAAAAAGGAGAAGTAGCTCTAGCTATTTTAAAAGATATTCAAGTTTTTGTAACGTGAAGCTAGATTTTCATCACAACATATAAGTACAAAAGCATAGTAAAATTCTTAAGTTCAATCATGGTAATTCAATACTTGCTTCTTGTGCAAGATTGCACTTTGCTTTTCTTTGCATGTTCTAACTAGCAAAAGCTTTCTCTCCTTTGTTTTTGTCGAAAGTAGGGAAGAGTACAAGCTAGCCAGCATTTGCCTTGAGCTAGCAATCTTTCTCCCCCTATGTCATCAACAAAAAGGAGAAGTAGCTCTAGCTATTTTAAAAGATATTCAAGTTTTTGTAACGTGAAGCTAGATTTTCATCACAACATATAAGTACAAAAGCATAGTAAAATTCTTAAGTTCAATCATGGTAATTCAATACTTGCTTCTTGTGCAAGATTGCACTTTGCTTTTCTTTGCATGTTCTAACTAGCAAAAGCTTTCTCTCCTTTGTTTTTGTCGAAAGTAGGGAAGAGTACAAGCTAGCCAGCATTTGCCTTGAGCTAGCAATCTTTCTCCCCCTATGTCATCAACAAAAAGGAGAAGTAGCTCTAGCTATTTTAAAAGATATTCAAGTTTTTGTAACGTGAAGCTAGATTTTCATCACAACATATAAGTACAAAAGCATAGTAAAATTCTTAAGTTCAATCATGGTAATTCAATACTTGCTTCTTGTGCAAGATTGCACTTTGCTTTTCTTTGCATGTATGTCATCAACAAAAGGAGAAGTAGCTCTAGCTATTTTAAAAGATATTCAAGTTTTTGTAACGTGAAGCTAGATTTTCATCACAACATATAAGTACAAAAGCATAGTAAAATTCTTAAGTTCGAGCTAGCAATCTTTCTCCCCCTATGTCATTGCCGAAAAGGAGAGGAACCAATGATAAATTATGAATTTGCATCAATCAATATTTCAATCATTGCATGATACATACAAGACAAAAATGCAAAGAAATCATGTCATGAAGACATCAATTGTTAAACATGATATGATAATAGTCTCAAATTTTTCAATTTGCGATACATGTGATACATTGCGATACTAAAAAATTTAATGCGATGCTTTTAAGGATATCAACCTATTTTTGATACAAAGCATGGCAAGAGCAATTATATTGCAAGTTTTCTAAGTTTTACAATTTTTGCTTCTTTTGAGATAGCAATTCTTTGCTTATTGAGATAGGCAAGATAGTGATGTTCAAGAAGACAACTTTTGCTTCTTGAAATAAGCAAGTTAGCAATCTTTGCTACTTAAGATAGGCAAGCTAGCAATCAAGTTTTTGCATCTTCTTGACTTGTGCAAATTAGCTATCTCCCCCTTTGTCATTGTCAAAAAGAAGGGAAGACCCTTTACATCAATTATGACAAAGGTAAGTATCAATCTTATTTGTGCATCATTATATTTTCAAATTAAAATATGCATATTTTCAAAAACCTTATATTTCATTCATGCACGATATTGAATAAATCGATTAACATTATGAGGATATCATACATGATACTAAAATTTTTAACTATTTATAAACATTTTGATGATGATACCAAACATTCATCATTTAGAGCATTCATGACACAAAACATTAAATCAACATTTCTAATACATCATTTTAGCAACAACTCATAGTATTTTAAATCATGATTTACATCATATCATAATTAGAAAGCACAAGTATTGCATGCATCATTGTAAATCATAAATGTTTCATATCATGATGGTATCAACTTGTCAAATTATATCCTACCATGCATGATCAAAACTTTTCATTTATATGCATCAAAATAATATCAAGAGTATTTCATGCATATTATCAAATCATCATTTATAATTACATCAATATTCCAATCATTATTTCAGTCTACACATCATAAGATCAATAAATTTGCATTATAGACAATCTCATGTTTTATCATTCATATTATTTCAATCATTGTTTTAATCATCACTATAACTCATCATGCACAAAATATAAAATCATCTAACATGATTCAAACATTTATTTTCAAAATATTTATCACTATTTTCATGTATGATAATAAAGTATTCATGATACCGAACATTAAATCAACATTTTTAAGTATTAATCTCTTCATGATTGTTGGTACCAAACATTTATCATTTAAAGCATTCATGATACACAGCATATGCAATACATCATCATAATAAAAAGCATTTGCATCATTTCAAATCATAAACATTTCAAATCATCATGGTATTAATCTGTCAAATTGCATCTTGCTATGATCATAACTTTTTCAAATGATAGTATCTAAATGTCAATATTCATTACATCCTATCATGCATGATAATTACCTTCTCATTTGTATTTCATGCATAATTTCATTCATCACATTAGGAATATCAAGAAGAATTGATTGGGTGATGAGATGAATATTTTCATGAATATAAGCAATTGCATAAAAATCATATCATGAAGGATTAGAATATGTGTATACCAAAAGGCATGATTTCTTTTGAAAAACCTCCTCTTAAATAATCAAAAGAAAATCTTAGGAGATCAAATAATAAAAGATATTCAAAAGAAATTTTAAGTCATGAATTTCGAAAAAGATATTCTCTTTAGTAAATCGTAAAAGAACCTTAGGAGAAAAGATTTCAATTCAAGCATATAAAATCTTGACTTAAGCAAAGAAATCTCAATTTACAAATTTTGAGAAATCAAGATAAGCTCATTTAAATTTAAATCATCAAATCAAGATCATTTTCAAGAGATTCACAAAAGTGATACAAATAGATTCATGATTTTAATTCCCATGATAATATATTTTCCTTTTAAAGTGTTTCTATTCATGTGATTTATTTCATTATGCCAAATAAAAAAAATATGCATCAATGTTCAAAAACCGAAAAAGCCATTTTCATTACCGTAAAAATCGATAATCATAAGTCTCAAGAATCATCATGCATATTTCGAATCTATTAAGCATGATCATTATGCATGACATCAAGACATGGTATATTTAATATTTTCATTACATAATTACATCATTATGCATCATCGAAATTGATTTCATAAAGTATTTTCCATCAAGATCATTTTGTTTATTGTAGTCATGCATTTTTCTTTTAGGTGAATCTAACTTTTCAAGCTTAGTTTTTGATACAAAATCCATACATCATCATTAAGCATGATATCAAACTTCTTTATATTTTCATTAAGACATCAAGCATGGTTTCAATCAAAATTGGAAATCATCAAAATACACATTATTTCTTCTTTGAAACACATTTATCATCATTTAAACCAAAAAAGAGCTTTCATTACGGCAAATATCAATAATTCATAAATCACAAAATTTATCATGTATAACTTTAAAATCTCATGCATAAAATCATCAATCATGGTATCAAAACATTTAATATTTTCATTACATCATTATGCATTACTTCAAATCAAACATGATTTCATTTAATCAAAATCGAGAAATAACAATGGAAATCAACATGATACACATTATTACTTCTTAACCACATATAGCATAATTTCATAAGGCATTTTTAATCAAAATTATTTTGTTTATCATAAACATGCAATTTTCATGATTATTTTTAAAATTACTAGAATCATAAGCATGATTCCTAATTTTTGCATTTTCATTATTAAATTATTAGACATGTAATTTTCAAGAAAATTAATTCTAAACTAAATAAAAGAGGAAAATGCATCATAAAAAGCATCACGTAATTTCAAAATAATTTAAGAGAGTTGAGTTACTTACTTTGTAGTTGAAGCCCGTCAAAGCCCAATTCGCCGTTTCACCTTTGGAAGTTCTTGTTTCATCCTTGGTTGCCTTCCTCTTCTTTGGCCTCATCCTCCGTTCAAGTTCATTATTTATTTTAGATTTTTGTTTAATGAACTTATTAAGATTTAGTGTTCGAAGTTCAAGTTCATCATTGTCCTCATCACTTGAGTCATCGCTCAAGTGGTATTCATTTGTCCGGAGTTCCAAATCCTTCCTATTCTTTGGAAGGTGGTTCAAGTGCTCATCGGGTTCAAAATGTTCCAAGAGTGTCATTTCATAGGTCATTAATGACCCGATTAATTCATCTAATGGAAAATCATTTAAATTTTTTGTCTCTTGTATTGCGGTTATTTTAGCATCCCACCTTTTTGGAAGGGATCTTAAGATCTTACTTACGAGGTCAAAATTCGAAAAAGATTTACCAAGAACTCTTAGATTATTGACGATATCCATGAAACGGGTGTACATGTCGCCTATAGTCTCGCTTGGTTGCTTTTGAAAAAGCTCAAAATCATGCAATAAAATGTTAACTTTCGAGTCTTTGACTCTACTAGTTCCCTCGTGCGTGATTTCAAGTGTTCGCCAAATATCAAAAGCCGTTTCGCACATAGAAATCCGATTGAACTCATTTTTGTCCAAAGCACAAATTAAGGCATTCATAGCCTTTGCGTTTAAAGAAAAATACTTCTTCTCCAAATCCGACCATTCGTTTAGAGGGAAGTTGAAAACCGTTTTCAACAATATTCCATAAATCCAAATTCATAGAAATCAAGAAAACTCTCATTCGAGTTTTCCAATAAGTGTAGTCCAATCCGTTAAACAACAGTGGACGAAAAACCGAAAAGCCCTCTTGAAAGCCATGAAGAGCCATTTCTCTCGGGTGTAAATCCGAAATGAGAAATACCGGGCTTTGATACCAATTGTTAGGATCGGAGCGGCACTAAGAGGGGGGGGTGAATTAGTGCAGCGGTAAAAACTACGTCGATTTCTAAAATTTCTTTGTATGTTGAAAACCGATTCCGGAAATATAGTTAGATAGAAAGCATAGGGAAAAGTATTGAAGGCAGTATGCTATTGAAGGGGTTTGCAGTAAGATAATAGCAGGAAGTAAATGCAAACCAGAGAAGACGATAGTTTATAGTGGTTCGGTCAATCGTGACCTACATCCACTCCTCCGATTCCTCTTCCGTCGAGGTCACCGGCATCCACTAACGATCTTCCTTTACTAGGCGAAGATCAACCTCCTTCTTACACCCCTCTTACAACCTCTTACAAGTGGTTCACCCTTTTACAAAGATTTCAATGAAAAGAAAGGAGGTGAACACTCAAGCTATTGAAAACAAGACTTTTCCTAAAGATTTTCTTAACTTCTAGCTTCTCAAAAGGTTATTATCTCAGCTGAGAATACAGGGGTATTTATAGGCCTCAAGAGGATTCAAATTTGGGCTCCAAAATTTGAATTCTCTTCGGTTCCCGAAGCTAGCGGTGCCACCGCCTGTCAGTGGCGGTGCCACCGCCTGTCAGTTCTGATACTGACAGTGTACTGGGCGGTGCCACCGCCCAGTCCAGCGGTGCCACCGCCTGGCTCTTTTAGCTCACTAGTTGGGCTCCAAACTTAGCCCAAACTAGTCCGAACTTGGGCCCAATTGGCCCCTACTTGGGTTATAAGATTAACACCTAATCCTAACCCTAATTAATGTGCTAACTACGAATTTAAAGACATTTCCTAAGCTATTACAAAGTCCGCAAGTCAAGACTTCTTCCGGCGAGCTTCCGGCGAACTTCCGGCGGTCTTCCGAAAAACTCTCGGAAACCATTCTGCGGACTCCCGGCAAGCTCCGAGACTTCACGATTTGATCTTGGCGAGTTTCGACAAGCTTCTTTGGCAAGCTATGATCTTTCTCGGTGATCTTCGTGAACTTCCAACGAACCTTTCGGCGAGCTTCCGAAAACCCTTTGGCAAGCTCCCTACTCATTCTCGGCTAGTTCCGACAACATTCCCGACGAACCTTCGGACTTCCGTCGAACTCTCGAACTCCCAACGAATCCTTCGCGCTTGACTCCGGCACTTTGTTTCGCTTTATGTCTTCATCGTTATCGTAGTTAATCCTGCACACACAAGCCAAAACTCTACTCCGATCTAGACAATTATTACAACGCGAATTGACATTCTGTTGCCCGGCACGTCATTGGTTGGCGCTTCATTCGATTCTTCAGCGCATCGTTCTCTCTTGCGGCTTATTGCCCAATCGGTGGTTGACCTCTGCAACCCCGATATCCTTGGTGCAATTCCGCTCTCCTTGGCCCGATGCCCAACGTCCGAAGTATTCTGCCGTCCAATATCCTGACGTGATATCCTCCTGCGCAACGTCAATTCCTCCTGCGTCAACTGTCTAATCCTGATCGAGTAGACCTGCATTACTCAAAATGCAGTTAAACATCTAAACACAATCAATTAGTTTCATCATCAAAATCTGAGATTCAACAGGAACAAATCTGAGAAGTCCAGGAGCTTGCCAAAGAAGCTCATCGGAACTCGCCAAGTGGATCGTCGCAAGTCCAGGAGTTTGCCGGAAGTCCGCCGGAGCATCACCGAGGGTTCGTCGGATGATCGCCGGAAGCTCGACAGAAGAAGCGATTGACGCACCGGAGCAAGTTGTAGTAAATGTCTTAAAAAATATCGTAGTTAGCATGATGATTAAGTTAGAAATGGGAGGTGATCTCATTAACTTAATCTTGGGGCAATTGGGTCCTTGACAGACCCAAATTGGGCCGAATGGATCAGCCCATTCAGACCCAGATTTCCTAGCCGACGGTGGCACCGCTTAGGTCGGCGGTGGCACCGCCCAAGAGCTGAGTCTCCGAGTGAGGCTGGGCGGTGGTACCGCCCCAATCAGGCGATGGCACCACCTGGGCTCAGTCTCCGAGTGAGACTGGGCGGTAGTACCGCCCGTATCAGGCGGTGGTACCGCCCGAGCTTGGTCTCCGAGCTCTGTCAAGCGGTTATACCACCCATTTATGGCGGTAGTACCGCCAAGACCCCGAAAATATGGGAAATGATGTTTTTGAGCTCCAAATTCAAATCAGTTTGGGGCCTATATAAACCCCACCCTTTCATGCATGAAAGGGCACCGAAACTTAGCATTTATTCTGAGATTTTGAGAGCTTAAAAGTGTTGTAAAAGGCTAGAAGTTCTTCTCCCTCTTTTCTTTGAAGTTTTGATCATTCAAGAGAGGAGTGAAAAATCTGTAAGGGTTGTCTCCTAAGCCCGTCAAAAGGAGGGAAATTGTAAAAGGGTGGTTGGCCTTCGCCTATTGAAGAAAGGCCTCTAGTAGACGTCAGTGACCTCATCGGAGGAGGAAGCCAAAAGTGGATGTAGGTCAAGATTGACCGAACCACTCTAAATCTCAGTTTGCATTTACATTTTGTTCTCTATCTTAACTGCAACTACTTCCATAGCTTTACTTTAACTGCACTTTGCTTGATCTTAAGTTAAAGCAATTTCCAAATCGACTTTCATACCGAAATCGTTCTTATCGTACGAACGTCGTTTTAAATCGTCGAAAGTTTTCTGCTGCACTAATTCACCCCCCCCCACCCCCCCCCTCTTAGTGCTCTTGATCCTAACAGATTTCAGGTGCTGAATGGGCTATTCAATCCGGCCTAATTCAGCCCTGTTAAGGGCCCAATTGGCCCCTAATTAAGTTAGTTGGAGTACCTCCTAAACTTAACTCAATTTACGGACTAACTACAATAATTAAGACAATTGACAAAGCATTTTTGTTTTGGTACGTCAATTGCTCTTGGAGCGACCTTCCGGCAACCTTCCGGCGAACTTTCGATGAATTGCTAGTAATGTTCCGGTGGACTCCCGGCATGCTCCTGAACTTTATAACGATCTTCTTGGCGAGTTCCGACGAGCATCTTTAGCAAGCTCCTGGACTCCTTGGTTAGTTCCGGCAAAACTTCCGATGAACGTCCGAACTTCCAATGAAGTCTTGAACTCCCAACGAGATCTCGATCTTGACTCCGGCATAACACTTGCTTTGTGTTTTACTGCTATTGTAGTTAATCCTACACACTTTTCTCAACATATAGATTAGATCAAATAATTTTCAATTGATTCCATCATCAAAATCCGAGATTCAACAATAAAGATACTCTTTACCTGTGCTAGTAGTAATAATTTTAAGTTATTTCAAATGGATGTTAAGAATGTTTTTCTTAATAGTTTTATTTCTGAAGAAGTTTATGTTGAACAACCTCCTAGATTTGAGAATGATAATCTTCCTAATCATGTGTTTAAATTGACTAAAGCTCTCTATGGATTGAAACAAGCCTCAAGGGCTTGGTATGAGAGACTTAGCTCTTTTTTTATCCAAAATAATTTCTCTAAAGGCAAGGTCGATATTACATTATTTATTAAAAAATTTGAAAATAATTTTCTTATTATTCAAATTTATGTTGATGACATTATTTTTTGTTATACAAATGAATCCTTATGTGAATCGTTTGCAAAAAGCATAAGTTAAGAGTTTGAAATGAGTCTAATGGGTGAACTAACTTTTTTTTCGGGCTTACAAATTAAATAACTTAGTAATTATACTTTTGTTAGCCAAAAAAAATATGCATTAGACTTGCTAAAATGGTTTAATACGGATAGTTCAAAGGCTATCAATACTCATATGAGTACCTCCACCAAGTTAGACATTGACGAAAGTGGAGAAAGCTTTGATCAAAATGCTTATAGGGGTATAATAGGTAGTTTACTATACCTCACTGCAACTAGACTGGACATCATGTTTAGCGTAAGACTTTGTACTATGTTTCAATCTAATCCTAAGCTATCACACTTAAAGTAGTAAAAAGAATACTTAGATATCTTAAAGGAATCACAAATCTAGGATTATGGTATCCAAAATCTGAAAACTTTAAATTTATTGTTTATGCTTATGCGGATTTTTCTGGATATAGATTAGATAAAAAAAAGTACATCCGGAACGTGTCAATTTTTATGGACACATACTTGTCTCTTGGTCTTTCAAGAAACAAAACTCGGTTGCACTATCCATAACTAAAGCCGAATACATTGCAGCTAGTGCATATTGTGCACAGGTTGTATAGATGAAAAATATATTGGAAGATTATAAAATTTATCTTAAAAATATTTCTATAAAATGTGATAATATAAGTGCAATATGTTTAATAAAAAATCCTATTCAACACTCTAGAACTAAACACATTGATATTAGGCATCATTTTATATAAGATCTTATTAATAATCATGATGTAATCTTAGAGTTTATTGATACAAAATATCAATTGGCCGATATCTTTACAAAACTCTTAAATGAAGAACAATTTGATTTCATTAGAAGGGAGTTAGGAATGTTAAATTGTCCGAATACATAAGTTGTTTCTTTTCCGGACTATCTTTCTCTTAATGTATTTCATGAATGGAGCTTTCATGAATTTATCTTCCTTGGTATCAAGGTTACTCCATACCCTTACTCCATCACATAATGATGTTTGATACATTGACAAATGCATCTTTGACGGATCTCACTCTTATTAAATTTTTAATGAGAAATGGATTTGATTTATGAAGTCCTATTCAAAGTTTTTCATCCTTCATTTGATATTTCTTCCTTCATAAAAGAATGTTTATAAATTTTTAGTGTTTAATGATCACTTGCAAGAATGGCAATATGATTAAGTGTGTAACGGATTTGATTTATGTTTGATACACTTGATCTTTTTTATTGTTAAAATTGAAGCATGATTTAATGAAACTCATCATTTCAAATTTAACTTGGTTCAAATTATTTCATGAATTTAGTTCTTGATGGATTCTCTCCTTGCCTTTCTTCCTTTTCTTGTTCTTATGACAAAGGAAGAAAGAGATTTGCATAACTAAAAAGAAACCAACTTGGTTCAAATTATTATGCAAAGTTTTACTTACCTTCATTGCTTGAATTTTTACCACATTTGCATTGATAAATTATTCTCCTTTTTATTGATGACAAAGGGGGAGAAATGTGGCAAATTGATGACACATTGGCATGTCTTAGATAAATGCATTGTATCGTAAACACTTGAATGTCTTGTGAATACTTTAAAAATGATTGGTATCGTCAAATACATACTTGAAATATATATATCAAAATATTTGCTTGAAATGTAGAGAAATATGGCATGATGACTTGTAAATATATCTTTCCTAGTGTCATGCTTGATTTGGTATCATTTTGATAAATGTCTCTCATTATGATAAGGTATCATGAGCTTCATTTTCTATTTATAATTGATACCATGGAATGATGAATTGCTATCTTGATATATTTGAAATTCGTATCATATTTGAAAATGATAATTAAGCCTTGACATCATTTTCATAAATACGTAGCATCGTATTTTGAATTGGTAAATCATGATAAGTATCATGATGTGCATGTTGATAAGTTTAAATCACTTATCGATTTGATACTTGAATTCTAAGGCCTTGAATTCAAGAATGTGTTTCCTCAAGAATGGCATATAGATAGGGGGAGTTAAAATTAACTCCGTCATCAATTGATTGTCATCATCAAAAAGGGAGAGATTATTGAATCAATTAATTAATTGTTTGATCTAATCTATATGTTGAGAAAAGTGTGCAGGATTAAATACGATAGCATGAAGACATAAAGCAAATGTTATGCTGGAGTCAAGATCGAGATTTCGTTGAGAGATCGAGAGTTCGTCGGAAGTCCAAACGTTCATCGGAAGTTCATCGAAAGATCGTCGGAAGCTCGTCGGAAGAACAATTGACGTATCGGAATTAGAATACTTTATTATATGTCATAATTATCATAGTTAGTCCATAGATTGAGTTAGGATTGAGAGGTGATCCTTGTAATTGAGTTAGGGGTCAACTGGTCTCTTAATAGGGCTGAATTGGGCCAGATTGAACAGCCCATTCAACACCTAAAATCATGACCGACGGTGGCACCGCTAGGGTCAGCGGTGGCATCGCCTAGTGACCCTATCTCCCGAGTGGTCTAGGCAATGGTACTGCCAGCAATTAATACTACCAGCAGTGGTACCGCTAGAGCTCGGTCTCTGAGCTCTGTCAGGCGGTAGTACTGTCCAAACTGGGCGGTGGTACCGCCCAGTGTTAAGTGTCAGCGGTGGTACCACTAGTACCCCGAAAATCTGGGAAGAGACACTTTTTGGCTCCAATTTTAAAGCCATTTGGGGGCTATAAATACCTCACCCTTTTCTGCATGAAAGGGTATGAAAGTGTTGTTATAATATTGAATTTCTTGGGTGTTAAAGTGGTATAAAAGTGCTAGAGTTCTCCTCCTCCCTTTTCTAAGTGTTGAGATCATTCAAGAGATATGTGAGACTTGTAAGGGTTATCTCTTCAACCTGTGAAAAGGAAAAAACACTGTAAAAGGTGGTTGGTCTTCGCCTATTGAAGGAAGGCCTTTAGTAGACGCTGGTGACCTCAACAGAGGAGAAATCTGAAGTGGATGTAGGCCTCATTGATCGAACCACTCTAAATTCTGGTTTGCTTTTCTTTTTGTGCAATTTACTTTACTGCAAACCTCCTTGAGCTTCTTCTTACATTCTTACGAAAGTTTTAAGTTCAACATTTTTCCGAAATGATTTGAATCGAGAGGAACTTTATACGAAATCGAAGAATTTTTCGCTGTACTAATTCACCCCCCCGCCCTTAGTGTCGCTGTTAATTCTAATAATAATATCATCACATGACCCCATATCGAGAGATACAGGGTCTGTACCAATCGATAATGGTCAAAATCTGATTGTTACCAACCTGTACCAATTAGTAACGATTGGATTTCAACCATTATCGATCAAGAGCTGAGATTGTCCTATTTCAAATGGTTAAATTCATCATTTGAAGCTTACAAAATGATTTTTAAGTCCTTTTCTCTCTTCTATCTTAACTCATTTTACTCTCTTAATCTCTTCTACTATCTCAAACTCTGTTTCATTCATATGTCTATTTTATTCATATATTTTTACTCTTATAAATGACGTAAACATAACCTACACGACATAAACGCAGAGTGAAGCTCATCGTATTTACAATTATCGTATTATGAAGAATTTTATGACCAATAACAGTATAGTGATAGTTAGTCATACTTCTTCAAGCAATAGTACAATGATCGATCTTATGGTATGGAGCAACATATCAAATGTGAAAATAAAAGTTATGACATTCTCTATGATCTGCACCAATACATGTTACATTTGTCATTGTCTTAGGAGCTGCCTCGGATACATATGGTTCATGACGATCAAACTACAACCATCACCATATTGATGTACCAATGACATATGGTGTATTAGTATATTATATCGTAGGATTAATTTCAAGATTGGATCCAATAAACATATTATATTATTATACAGATACATAAGATCGAGGATCCCGATCCAATGCTCGTGGAGTCTCATCGTTCTTTTTAGTAAAAAACTAGGTATATCCATCGATTGATTACTTAATTTATTTAAATTTTAAAGTTTAAGTTATTTAAAAAATAATCTAACAATTTAAATTATTTTTAGTAGATAATTCAATATTAACAAAAGGATAATACGGAACGTACCACAAAATTACTTCTCAAAGCTCGAAAAAGATGTATTACAAGTTTTTCCTAATTTATACTCATTTTTGTTAAAATTATACTAAATTTATATTTATTTCTAACTTAAAAATCTTAATTTATTTATTTTTTATTTTTAGATACTTTTGGAGTTATTTTCAATTATTTTGAGTGTATCGCTAGTATGCCGGTATGATTGACATACCCAGGTACATACTGTATCGATGTTTGATTGGTACATCGTTATAGACTAAAATTATAAACATTAGAATAAACTATTTTTTTTCCTATTCTCTTGAATCAAAATCGAACTGAATCCAATTTCAAACCGAGACTAAAACTGAAGTCGAATCAGTCAATGTTTATGTTGTTCTGAACAGAACCAGAACCGAGGTTATATGATTCGACTTCGATTTCAAAAATTAAAATTAGAATCAGAATCGAAACTGAAATCGACGATTTTGAACTAACTAAAGAAGAGATTAAAACATAAATAAATTGGATGGTGTAGTTGTAAGCACTTCAAACTTAAATTATGATAACCTGGTTTGAATCTTGATAGAGTAACTTAATTTTTTTTCTTTTTTATCAGTCGAAATAGGTGGTTCGAACTGAAATAAATGATTCTTGAATTGAAATCACTCGGAACCAATCTAGTTATGATTCCAAATTTGAATGGAAATCATTAATTTCGAAATCATGGTAGGACTAATAATATGGTATTGAAGGAGGTTGCTAGACAAAAGAGACTCAATCATACAAGCATTATTTCTTCTGATCATTTTAGAACAAGAAGATGTTTAGTGTTGTCCATGTTCTCTCGTGGTGTTGTAGGCTATATCTGTTAGATCACTTTTTGACAGAGCATCTAGTAGAATTTAAACAACATGATATGATTTGCATGGACAACTTGACACTGATTCGTGAAATCTATGCGTTGATTAATATCTAAACATGTGAACAACTTTGCTCCATCATCTTCTTTATATTGTCAAAGCATATGGCTGGCATGAATGTGGACTCTAAGGATGAGATTTAATGTAAACAGATGCTGAACTGTTTGTTTCCATGTCATTATCTGCAGTTTGCCTTCTTCAGTCACATTGCATGCAGATATCAGATGCCACAAAGGCAGAGATACTTCTCCTTTCACCATCTAATGTGCCCCTGCACATTGCTGATGATGGCAAAAATACCTAAATCGTGAACCGACATGAGACTATCTATTTGTTGGAGACATGAAGCATGTGATTTGCATACATTAATCAGGGATACGGAGCAGGGGAATCCCCATAGGCTGGCATAGGAATTAATGAGGCCTCCGTTAAGTGGAGGCTATATACATGGATGCATCTTGTGGAATCAAACCCTGGACATCATCCCAGCATCAAGAAGAACTCCATTGTGGCATGCATAATTGTTTCAAGGAAAAGCAGAGCTAGGCATCAATGATGCAGAGCCATGCAGACAAATGCATTTTGAGAGCTCCTACGCCTTTTTAAGCTACACTGAGCAGAGTGATTGTAGTCTCCAGCCACCCTAACCCTAGCATAGGATTCTGAACAGTGACTAAATTATTTACCCTTGACAAGGGACTGACACATGGACGATTATATGTAAGACATCTATCGTTCCATTATTTCGACAAATCCGACTGACATCGTGTATACATTAATACTCACAAAATTTTGAATGACAACTAAACTAATTATGCCTGATAAGGAGCTTAACACATAGACGATCAGCATATCAAGTTTCATCAGTTCGATATATTGAACTAACATCCTGCTTCCATTCGCACCAACCCGATGTATTATTGGATCCACGATCATTCGTACAAATCAACCGAAGCCTTTCCTTATCTGATTAACAGGTATGCGATAATTTTAATACTCGATAGTTCGATAGATGCTTTCGATAATTAAATAATGATCGATAATTTTACATAATTATTTCATAGATTAACTCTGAATTATAATTATTCGAGCTCCATATAAAAGCCATGGCCATGGCACTCTTTAGGCTCTTTCGAGTAATTTAAATATATAATACATTTTGACTTTTTAAATCCTCAACTTTATTAACTTCAATATTGAAGGGATTTTTGTCGAGCATACATACCTTCATCAAAATAGTTGTTGTAAGATTCATTGTTGAACTCTTTTGTCTCTCCATATCAACTTTGTGACAAGCTTAATACAAACATAATAATTATAATCAACAATAATAATATCTATATCCATTTGTTTAGATGGCTAACATAATCTCTTTTCAAAAATTTATCTTCGGATCTTGTTATTTGACATGACGCGTGACTTGATCAGTGACTGTATTTTGAGGCTACCCTAGCAAAGTTTTCTGCATCGTAACTAAACTATCCAATGTGTAAAGCATGTCATGTCCTTTTGTTGCTCGACACCTATTCACTCGATGAAATGGGTTTCGAAGGATCAAATTTTTAATTTTTCTTTGTTTTATTTTAATAAGCATCCTTTAAAAATAATAAATTTATAAATTAAATTTGAATCTCTCAATTTTTATTAAACGAGATTGACGTATTATCATCAGATCAATTAAAGTGTCTTTAATGGTACAATAGAGTTGGTAGTGATATGAACTTACTGATTGGGCCGGCCCATTATGAACACATCTAACACGATTTGTAATGGGCGCCGAATGAATCGGCCCATGGGAATGAGCAATTACCGGGCTACTAGTCTTATTGGCATGTCACGTGAGTGAAGAGAAGCGTGGCACGCAGACAGAAGATGAAACCGACCACGGAACCGATTGCACTTACTTCATTTGGTCTTCGCAAGTCAATCCCTAAGGTGGCGTCCGATCCCGAATGAAACATCTTCTTTGTCGGCAGTGCATTTAATATAAAGCGACGCTATGGGAGTTAAAAAGGTCGGAATATTTTTTTTGTTAAAGTATTATTCCAGCTTTAAATGTGTACATTATCATCTTGTCACCTGAGACAAGCAATTTAGTCACCATGGAAAGGAAAAGAAAAGAAATAAGGAATATATTAAATTCATTTACTTAATTAAAATAACAACATTCCAGTCTTTGTCATCTTCCATAATAATACCCCATATATATATATATATATATATATATATATATATATATATATATATATAATTCAGAAAAAATAAAAAGGGTTAGATGTAATTAGCCAGCGCCCAGCAATAAAAATTATTTGCCACTTGCAATAGAAACTGGTTAGGGTTCTCCTCTCTCGGTTTTTCTCCGCCTCACAGCCGCTGCACTCGCCTTTGGTTCTTTGAGGGATTCGAAGGCCACTGGTGGGCAATATCTCTAAAGGTAATTGCTTCTCCCTTCGAATTCGGTATTTCCTCGATAATTGTGTTTTCATCTTTATGCCCTATTATTCATTATCTTTTGAGTATTTTTCTTGGATTTCTTGTAAATCTGTTTCTTCTTTGCTTCGGCTTAAGGAAACCTGAGCTTTATAGATTCCGCCGAACTTTCTTGGGTGGTTTTGACTATTTGGTTATTGTAGATCTTTCCGTGAGATTGGGCTTTTGGGTGTGTACTAAATGAATTTGTAAGCTCCCGATTCCATATTCGTGCTGGTTGTAGAAGTTGTACGCTTGTTTCTTAATGAATTCGATTTCTTGTTTCTCGTGTTGTCGTTGGCTTCCCTTGTCATATCTTGTTGATTCTATGCTCTTGTGGTAATGGAAGGTGGGAGTCAACTAGAAGTTCTTTACATTGTTATCTATACATTTGTCGAAAAATTTCACCTTTTTATGCTGGCTATTTATCTTGCTATATGTCAATGATGATGCTTATTGGAATAAACTATATAAAATTTAGTTTACCGTATTCGTATTACAGATGTGTAGATTATATTGTTTTTATTGCACATACATTAACTTTAGTTTGTGAAAGAAAAAAAGATTTAAGTGGAGCAATATTGAAAATGTGGGTACAATTGCATATACAAATGCTTTGTACAATTTCATTGCCGTGCCTAATATGGAGTTTATCATATTCTTAAAATTTCTGGGCTTTCTTCCAATGTTTTAGATATCGGATGAACTGTTAGGTACCAACCAATATTTATCGGTCTAACCAAGGACCAGTTACATGGTCTGGTACTGGTCAGTATTTGTTTTTTGTTATTTTTTGATGATACAGATTGGTACAAGTCGATGGTCTAGTACATCATTACCTTATTGTTCTGACCTATTGTTGAAATTGGTATGGGGAAGATTTTTGAATCCTCGGTTTCTTCTATATTAGGAGCTTGCTGTCCATAGATATATTGGTTCCTTTTTTAAGTCATAGTTATAGTCTTATGTCACTATTGTTTCGTAGAGAACAAAGTTTGGACTTGTTTCAAACTCACTTCTATATCATAATATTGAGAGTATATAAATATGATCTGCTCATACATATCCATCAAGATCCATGCATTGCATCACTGAGTTGATGTCAATGTCCATATTGTTCATCTTTGGTGGGCAATAATATCATGAAGAGAATTCCATTAACTGAAGGTAGAAGTAATATCTCATACTCATTCTCCAGCTAGTTCTTAAGCTTTCTAAACTAACATGTTATCTCAAGTCCAAAATAATATCTTGTTTTAACTCCAACTTGTGCGCTGTGAGATGAAGTGATTTGCTATGCAATTAATTTATCTTTTTCTTCCTTCCCAATTTGATGCTACTTTGATTTATGATTCATTGTCATGTCTCTGATGAACTTATTTAGCATATATATATCACTTTGCAGGCTGCACTGAGGAATAAGAAATTTAAGGGTGCTAGTTGACTATTATATTTCAAATTGTAAGGCAAAGTAAAAAAAGATGGGAGAGCCTTTAGAGGCCTTCATAGATGGAAACTGCAGTGTGGAAGATGAATTGCATCACCGATACTGGTCAAGTTGGTATTTTAGCAAAGAAGAGATTGAGAAGAACTCTCCTTCAAGGAAAGATGGTATTGATCTGAGAAAGGAGTCACAACTTCGGATGTCATACTGTTCATTCCTTCGGGATCTTGGCATCAGGCTTGGATTGTATGCACTTTCTCTTACTACTTTGTTAGTTTTCCATATGTTACATATGGTTACATATGGCTATATGTTTGGATTAGTTTTTGTCTACATCAGTCCTTTTCACTCTTTAAGCGTGTTCACTTGGATACTTTCTTATAGAGCTTAATTGACTGTTTTGCAGAGATGATCTTGTTTAACTCAGGCAATACATTTTTATGTCATATTGCACATATGTTGCTTTCACATAAATGAAGATGTCCATGAATTTGATGTATTGCAGACCACAGGTTACAATTGCCACTGCAATTATGTTTTGCCATCGCTTTTATCTCCATCAATCCCATGCGAAGAATGAATGGCAGGTTTGAATTCTTATCTTCATTTCTATTCCTGTTATATCTTATTCCCAGCTGCCCCCTTGTCTTTTCTCTCTCAGATATTCCTATTGAAGATAAATGAGAGATTGTTTGACAGAAGTCCATTTTCCATGGTCTAATATTTTCTTTTTGCAAAGCTAGTTGGGTTGTAGTGGCTGGTTGCTCTTGTTGTTTTACTTATGCTTATGTTGAGTAATTTGAGACCCATGTATGCATCCTTTTTATAAAGGAGAGTTCTTTTGTAAAGCAATTCCTGTCTTTAGTAAGAGAATTTAATCAGTCATGTCCTTATATATCTTTATGTTGAAGTAAAAGATCAATTATTCAGCTGAATAGATACTTAAGGTGTGATTGATGGAGCTTAATTATAAAGAAATGATCAGGAAGGTGGTATTGATGCAATTAAATCTGTTTGATGTCATTGCACTAAATCAAAATGTACCTGTCAAAATAGGATAGGGATTGGGGATAGGTGCTTGGTTGACCCAGAATTTTATATGTTTTATGTCTGATTAAAAATCTATGTTTCAGGATTTAGTACTTCATGAGTCTTTTTCAGATCAAACAAAAGTTCTGTTTCTTTATTTAGTTGGCCAGTTTTAGTTAATGTAATAAACACTTTATCTAATTATTTTGGTGGGACTAGCATTGGTTCATTGATCCTTTTAATTTCAATATGGAGTAAAGTTTATCACTTTAAGTACTTGGGACATTTTCAGATGGTTTTCGTAAAATTGGCAACAGCTCAAATATGAACCAATAATTTTTATGGTCTTTTCTTGTTAGAAATAATTAGTTTCAATTGTTATACCTCAATTTCTAGCACTTGTGTGCTTGTATGTGCAAATGGTGGGCTAGGAGGTCGTTCAGAAACAACCCATCACATTGGCGCCCGGATGTTGTTCTAAGTAGGCAAGAGTTCCCTCATTATTTTGAATCAATAGGTGTAAAGAAGTTAGTCTAAGAACAAAGGGCTAGGTTAGCAACTTGAAATATAAGAACACTTTCAGGGAAGGGATTAGAATTAGTAAACACTATGATCAAAAGAAGAATAAATATTATTTGCTTACAAGAGACTAAGTGGGTAGGAGAAAAATCTAGAGAGATTGATTGTATTGGATTTAAAATTTTGTATACTATGAAAGTTAAATATAGAAATGGTGTAGGAATTATTCTTGGTAAGGATCTTAAGAATAATGTTATAGATGTAAAAAAATTTGAAGATAGAATTATAGTTCTAAAATTTGTGAAGGGACAAAATGTTTTAAATGTCATTAGTGTTTATGCCCTTTAATTCGGATTACATGATCAAACGAAAAGAAAATTTTGGAAAAGTTTAGATGATATCATTCAAGGAATATCTATAATCGAAAAACTTATAATTGGAGGATATTTGAATGGTTATGTAGGGAAAACATATGGTGAAGATAAATGGGTGTATAAGGGCTTTGGTTATGGGAAGAGAAATTTAGATGGTGGTATGATTTTGGAATTTGCAGCTTCATATGATCTTATAATTGTAAATACTCACTTTGAAAAGAGATATGAACATTTGGTCACTTATAATAGTGATCACAACTGTAGCTAAATAGACTTTCTCACTAGAAAGGTAGACAAGTTATTAGTAAGAATTGTAAAAGTATATTTAATGAATATTTGACAAATCAATGTAGATTGATGGCATTAGATATTTATTGTAAAAAATGAAAGAAGAAAAAGAGTAGAAAATTTTACTATAACTAGATCATGAAATTTTGAAGATGATAATGTAAAGAATTTTAAGAGTAGGATGGAAAAGGAGGCGACTTGGAACTTAGATGAGGATAATATTAATATTATTTGGACTATGATGGCTAATAAATTAGGTTTTTAATAAAGGAGATTCCTAATAAAACTAAAGATAGAAGTGTTACCTAAAGAGAGAGTTGGTGGTGGTGCGAGAAAGTTCAAAAAGTAATTTTTACTAAAAGATCATGTTTTAAGATTGTTAAAATTATAAAAATGGGGAGAAATTTAAAAGATATAAAGAATCTAGAAAAGATGCTAAAAAAGAAGTTAGTATGACAAAATATAAAGCTTATGATAATTTTTATAATAAATTAGGTGCTAAAGATAGTAAAAAAGATATATATGAAATTGCTAAAGTCAGGGAAAGAAAGTGTAAGGATTTAGGTAATATTAGATATATTAAAGATGAAGATCAAATAATTCTTATTAATAATAACGAAATTAAGAAAAGTTGAAAAAATTATCTTTATAAATTATTTAATGCATATTTCCACAGGACTTAAATTTAACGATAAATAATAGTGCTAGATTAATAATCATATATTTGTTCGTAAAATTTGAGCTTATGAAGCAAAAGACACATTAAAGAAAATAAAAATAACTAAGAGTGTGGGACCTAATGGTATCTCTATTGAGGTCCAAAAAAGTTTATGGGACAAGAGAGTAGCTTGGTAAACTAGCTTATTTAACTAAATTATAAGATTAAAAAAGATGTTCGATGAATGGAGAAAAGTTTTTTAGTGCAAATTTACAAGAATAAGGAAGATATAGAAAATTATTCAAATTATAGAGGAATTAAAATCATGAGCCATACTATGAAAATTTGGGAAAGAGTTATCAAAAGTAGGATAAGGCTTGAAACAAATGTCTCTGAAAATCAATTTGGTTTTATGCTTAGAAGATCAACCATAGAAGCTATTTATTTATTAAGATAATTAATGAAAAAGAATAGGGAGAAACAGAAAGATTTGCATATGATTTTTATTTACTTAGAGAAGGCCTATGATAGGGTTTCTAGAGATTTATTGTGGTGGGTTGTAGAAAAGCAAGGTGTATTCACTAATTATATTGATGTTATCAAAGATATGTATGATAATGTAGCTACTAGTGTTATAACTATAGGGAGTGTGTCCAGTGGGATTCCTATAAATATAAGATTACATTAAGGATTTGCATTGAGTCCATCAATGAACTTACTAGTCATTTACATGATAAACCTCCTCGATGTACGTTATTTGCTAATGATATTATCTTAGTTGATGAGAGCCTAAGTGAAATTAATTATAAAATTAAGCTAATGGAGGCAATCTTTGGAAACTAAAGGTTTTAGATTAAGTAGGACGAAAATTGAACTTATAAGATGCAATTTTAGTTATCATAGGAATACACGGAAGAATTTAGTTAAGTTTGATAGACAAGAAGTTCTGTTAAGTAAGAGCTTTAGGTATCTTGGATCAATTATTCAACAAGATGAAGAGATCGATAAAGATATAATTCATAGAGCAAAATCAAGATGGTTAAAATGGTAAGAGGCATCAGGAGTCTTATATGATCATCGTTTATTTTTTAGATTAAAAGAAAAATTTTATATAATAGTTGTTAGACTAACAATGCTTTATTGATCTGAGTGGTGGGCAGTTAAGAAACAACATATACAAAAAGTTTGTATTGCTAAGATGAGAATGTTGAAATTGATGTGTGAAATTATTGAGGAAAGATATAAAAAGAAATATTGTTACATGTGAAGAACTAGGTATCGCTTCGATAGAGGAGCTGAGAGAAAATCATTTAAGATGTTGTAGGCATGTGCATAGGAGACCTTCAGATGTGATAGTTAGAAAAGATGAAATGATTAATGCAAGTGGTACGAAGAGAGATAAAGGAAGACCTAAACAGACTTTAATAGAAACTATAAATAAATATTTAAGTACTCTAAACTTAACTAAGTATATATCTTTTTACATTTCTCAATGATAGCAAAAGATCCATGTAACTGATCTCAAATAATTGGGACTTACGGTTTTGTTGTTGTCGTTGTTGTGTGCTTGTATGTTGTACTAGATTTCACATACTACAGTTCTAGTCTATGACATTCATGAGATGTCATGCTGCCTGAATGATGTGTTAGTCTTAGACGTGACACAAAAGAAACGATGTGAGACATGCTGTAACTGTGTCATGTACCTACCAAGGCACTTACTTGGCATGGGCACATCAAGATTTGAAATAATGGTTTTAGCAGGTGTATATCATGTCAATAATCAAGTGGTACATTGGCAGTATGGGATGCTTGAATCTTTGAATGTGACTAAAATTCCTGTAGGGATCATTTGTTCTGCAACTTTTGACTGATTTAAAATTTTAATATATACATATATGTATATGTTAATTGTTTCTTCACATGATAGAATTCTTTTATTGATCTTAGAAAATGTGATGGCCATTTGTCATTGTAGTCAGACAGGACATAAAACATTAATCTTTACATACTAATATTCACTGAAATTATTGAGATCTTCCGAGGCTTTTTCTTTTTGTTTGTTCCTATGAAATTTTGTCCTTTATGCAGACTATGTACCAAGTATTGGGATAATCCTGGGTTCTGTAGTTGTGTTTAAAAGGTTTTGCAGAGTGCAAGAGTATGTAAAATAAGGGAAAAAAGAAAAGAAAAAACACTTGTTTGCAACTCTAATCATGCTATATTGCACAAAGTTCAGGATATGTTGGCTGTTGGAAATTGAAGTACCTTATCTTTACACCAGATTTCTTGAAATTGTACAGAGAATATGACAAGCTCGATGATTTCATCTTTACAGTAATTTGCCATGTAAGTAACTAGATGTATTATTACACCTTGCACTACGGTTGTTTATCCTCATTGGATTTGACTACTTACAACAACCTGGTCAAATTTCAGCATGTGCTACTCCCTGACATGCAAATATTGTACTATATGTTCTACATCTCTCATTTATTTCTGCTTATAATTGTATATCCTAGATCAGTTTCCTTTTCAGGAGTTTTTCTCGCCATTATTAATTGTATTTAGATATATCATATATTTTAGGTTGCATGCTACTTTCTTCATAATTTTGTGATGGGCTTGCAGATAGTTGCAACAGTCTGCATGTTTCTTGCTTCCAAAGCAGACGAGACACCTTGTGGTTTGGACAGGATTGTTGTTGTGGCATATGAGACAATGCACAAAAGAGATCCTGCTGCTGCACGGAGAGTTCGCCAGAAAGTATTGCAAACTTTTATTGTACTAGCAAGAGTGACAATCCCTGTTACCTCAGTACTTACGTTTCTCTATCCTTGTTGAACCACCAGGATTTTTTTGAGAAGCAAAAGGCTTTGATATTGATTGGGGAGAGATTGCTTCTATCAACACTTCGGTTTGATTTCAATATTCAACATCCTTATAGACCACTTCTAAATGCTCTAAAGAAACTTGGGATTACTCAGAAGGAAGTAAGACAAGTAGCATGGAACTATGTGAATGACTGGTATGTAATTTGTGCTTCACCACTGCACCTCCTTTCACTCTTAAATATTGTGAAGCTTAATGTGTGTCATAATGCTACTCATAGGCTTTGGACGACATTGTGCCTGCAATATAAACCCCATTACATTGCAGCTGGTTCCCTCTTTCTTGCTGCTAAGCTTCATAATGTAAGGCTTCCTTCGGAGAAGGGGGGTTATGTCTGGTGGCATGAATTTGACATCAACCCTCAGCAATTAGAAGGTCGGACATCTTGTGGGATGCTAACCAACTGTGATTAGTCCCCATGGCTATTGTTTATTCTGACTTATCTCTTAATTGCAGTCGTGATTCAACAAATGAAGCAGCTTTTGGGATTCAATAGAAGGACCTCTGTTATTCAACCTTCTATTGCAACCAACAAAGATGTATATAGCAGCCCAGATTCGGTTTTGAATAGGCCAGAATCCTCCAGAAGCTGCTCAATTCAGGAACCTGATGTAGATATAACCACTCATAAACCCATGGATTCTACCGATCATGACCTGACAAACATCTCGATTGCAGTGAAAGAAAATAGTTCAACAGAGTATAGAACAGAACAGCGCCAGATGAGGGTTTCTGAAAACCCAATTGCTGTTGCTGAGCATAATGAGACTCTGGGGAGGAATGTGGACCGAGCAGTGTCGAAACCAGATCATACTCGAGTTGGGTTTGGTAAAATTGATATGGATAGAATCAAGGCAACTATTAAGAAGAGGAAGAAGGAAATAGAGTTGAATAAGCTGGCTGCAAATGTTGATTCCACTGAAGATGCTTGGATTGAGAGAGAATTAGAAGTTGGGATGAAGCTGGAAGCTGAATCTGCAAAGAAACAGAAGCTGCTTGTGCAATGAATTGATAATTGGACAAACCCAGTATACGAGGAGGTTGTCTTCAAGACTGAAACCTGATCATCCAGTTCGCCAAAGAGGAATCAATTAGTGCGCTAATATACAACTGGTCAGTCATCTTCATTGCCCCAAGTTGTCTGGTTGGAAAGCCCGAGTCTGTCTTGATTTATCTGTTCGTATTTCATTCTTACATGTTACTCAGCAAGCGCTGCTGCTATACAATCCAAATCGTACCGCAGTTGCTGAAATCATGTGAAGGGTGTACACATAAAACTTAGCGGCTAAACGAGTTTTTCTCTTTTTTGTGTGTAAATTGTAAATTTTGAGAATACAATGACAACGCAGAATATAGTTGTTTACGAACTAAATGCCCAACAAAAGGTTGTGCTTTAATTTATGGAGACCATATGATGATATCCTTTGTTAGATTGTTGCCCTTTATAGAGTGATATTTCTTATTGTCGGTAGGTTGCATGAGGTCTTTTAATGCGTAAAACCAGTTGTGTATTGGCCAATAGATCCATGTCACGGTGGCATCATTTACATGGGACGACTCAGTTCCTCCATGAAGAAGCCAATTCCACTGCTTCTGAAATCTTCTTCGGAAAAGGATCATCGTTGCCTCTCGTGTCTGAGAAAGATATATTATTGGAACTATTAAAAAGATTATCTTGGCTGTCCTTTTATAAATCTGAGTTTTAATCTACTATTTCATTCTTTTTCTTTTCAAAATTTAGTAAACCGGTTTAGATTCAGGCCAACCCCTCCTCTCTCCTCTGCTCCTCTTTTTATCTTCTTCTCTCTTCTTCCTACTCATCTTGAATTAGATCAAGGATATATATATATATATATAAAGACGTTCCTATATAAAAAATCCTCAACAGATTGGCGTAATCTGATAAAAATCAATTTGGGAAGATTTTTTCTTAATAAATTGTCTAATTATAATCTTAGCATATATGACCCGCACGCCATGTCCTTGCATGGACATGACAGTCCCATGTCACCTACATGACGAGGTCGTGACAGTGATCCTTCTGCCCCAAAGGAGATGGTACGTACACACGGCAACCTGACCCGCTGCCACAGTTTGAGCCGGCGATGAACGCGCCGGTGCACGACACCGCGGCCTGCCGTTGTTTATGCATTTAGGGAGAGAGAGAGAGAGAGAGAGAGAGAGAGAGAGAGAGAGGATGGATGGATGGATGGATGTGGGAAAAGTGAAGGGAGGCAGAGTCCGCTGTGTTGGAAATGGAATCCATCACATCCCCCCTCCCCTCAAATTACTCGAAGCATATATTCCCCTCCATCTCCTTGTCCTCTTCTCAGAACAGCTTTGGGATCATAAACCCTACACCTATCGTCTCCTCTCGTAATTTTATGCATGCATAATGCACCTCCATTTATATAGGATTTGATAAGAAGGTTTGATTCGTGGATAACTTGATGATATATTAGGTTCTATTTGGATGCTTTATCATCATAATAATATATAGGATGTGTGATCTATGTTTTTGGTACAACGATATCAATAACAATGTCCGATAATTCAGGTGACTATTATGTTTAAATAATATCTAAGAATTCCTCATAATCATTTCAATCGACTAAATGTTCACTTAATCTGGACATTTATCAAACCTAAAAGCTTTCCAAAAAAAAAAAAAAATCCAAACACTAACTCACATACAGCTATTTATATCCTCTAAATACTAAATTACATTTTTTTCAAGATACTAATTTGAACATCAGATAATTTTTCATCGCACCGACACCTATCAACAAACCCTCTCATCTCCCAACATTAAACTTGGGATAGACTCGTACTTAAATTAGTTCTGAATCCTCAAAATCTCAGATAATCAAGTTCTACTAATAGTATTTATCAGTATCGATTTTCTAATCGTGGTGAGTTTGAGATTCTTCTTTTGAAAAAAAATTCTTGGATCTATCAACTTAGAGAGAAGGTTTGACTAAATTTTTTGTTCCTATGCAACAGATCTTATGAGCAAAGTTCATATAAAACTTGTGGTAAAGGCATATGTTTGACGAGACTCTTCCCATGTTGAAGATCAAGAAGAGAAAAATACTAAATATGGAAGAGATAATCTATTTGCATTATAGAAATAGAAAACTCTATTTATCGTGTTAAAATATCATATTTGATTAAAAAAATATTTCCATTAGAACTTGATGCTCACGTCATAAGCCTATTTATTATAGATATGGAATCCGACCAACTACAGTCCACATGTTTGGTTTCCATTGGTGGAGAAAAAATATATCATATCAATATTCTGAATAAAATCCATATGTTCGGTATCGATTGGTGAAAAATATTTGTCTTATCAATATTCCAATCTAAATCGACACAAGAGTAGGAATAAGAGAAAAAGTCTCACTGACAACTCTTTCCATGGATGTCGATCCATGAATCTTCATCAATGTTGCCAAACAAAAGGAAGATGAAGAAAGGAAGCGGTGAGGACCGCATCAGAGACTAGTTTTTGAGGTGATTAAGTTGGAGTTGGGGTTGGTTGACTAGCAAAGACTTGAGAAAGTGAAGTTGATTTGGACACAACGAAGAAGAAATGGTCCTCCTCAAAATTGTTAATCATGGCGGCCTCTACTTTTGGAGATGCGATTTCGGAACCATATGTCAGCTTGATGAAAGCGAAAGCATTGACATAAGGGTGATCGAAGCCATTAATGAGCTATCCAAAATAAGCTTCTCATGACATCTGTAACACTGGAAGAGCAACTGTTACATCCATCTGCAACCAGAACTGTTTGACTCCTAGCTTTGATGGTCCTCCACTCTTATTAGTGTAGAGAAGCCAACCAAGTTCAATACCAATTTGGTTGCAAGGTCGATGCTGAAAGACGAGTGGATTCATTCAGTTGAATAACATATAAAACTATATCGGGGATAGATTCGATAAATGTCCTTTTAATGCTTAAATTAAAAGCACGAAGAAAAATACTATTTTGAAATAGAAAAAAAAAATACCCATTAGCTAACTTGATTGGACCCTTTTTTTATATATGATTCATGTAACTATTGTCATTTAGCACTAAGTTACTTTATGGGAGTGGTTTCACAAAGTTATCAAACTTAATTCGATTGCGAGGAGTCATTTGAAATATCGGACAATGTGGACAATGGCCCGTTATAGACAAATTATGCTGACTAAACATCCAATTCAGAATGTCAAGCTAATGGTGACATGGGATAAGAGCAACACATGTCAAATCCATTTTGATATATGTGTCATACTTCCCATATGATTTGTGCATTGAGATAAACATCCAGATCATCAAGTAAAAGAATAGATTGGTGGTGATCTCAAATTCAAATACCTAGGAACTCTTTTGAGTAAACAAATTGGAACCAGAGGGCATAAAGTAACAGTGAGAGCCTAAAAATCTATTTGGAGAACCAATGTGCATCACATTAATACATATATATATTGGTAGAGGGAAAAAGATGAGTCCCATAGCACAAGCAACATCTAATCTAATCTGCAGAAAAGAATCCATGCTTTCTGGGAGTAGATGTAGGTTAGTGGACCTTTTTGGATGCAGTAAAGAAAGAAAGGAGGGGTGCATCAAAGCAAAGCATGCCCATACTGTGTTTCACATTCTCCCAGCCTCTTTTCTCTGACATTAAGGTGTGTGTGGACTCAGCTTATTATAGTAGCACTTCTTTTGTCTATGAGAGAGAGAGAGAGAGAGAGAGAGAGAGAGAGAGAGAAGAGAGAGAAGAGATTGCATATTCGAATGTGATGCCATGGAATCATCACAACGACCAAAGAACAAGTAGGTCAACTGTTGATTTCGAACTAAATGAAATGTCTCACAATCAAACCAAAGTTACAAACAAGTCATGTTAACTAAAGGTTCAATCTTTGAACTAAGATAGACCAAAAAAACCATCAAAGGACTTGATATGTTACATTTTATTCATATCATATCATCTAACACAACTACATGTGCAACTGTGTAAACAAATTCCGAAACAACAAAAGAAGATGCATGAAAAGAAGAATAAGGCTTATCCCTTCACAATTAAGCAAGTGTTCATAACTTGATGCATGGTGGGTCTGAGTTTGATCCTTTTTGCCAGTCAATATTTTTCTTGTATCTGAGTTGTGTTTGATTCCTTTTGTCAACCAATCATGTTGTCGCATAGTCACTTTGATGTGGAAATGTATCCAACTTCTTATACTTCAGAGCAATGTATATGATACCGCGGCAATTGTTTCTTAAAAATAAGGAAAATGTTATTCAAGAATTTTGATGGCATTATATCTCGTATTTCTTAAACTTATGTGATATTCACAACTTTTCTTTCAATGGATCGTTTTCTTAGTTCATAAATTATTTTCTCCAATATTAAATCAAGAACAAGAAGATGAAACAATTAGTCTTTTCCAGTGATGTTGTGATATAGATTGTTAGTATTTTTATCTCATAAATAAGGTTAAGGTTTCAGGTGAAATAACATTAATGGAAAATTAAGATGGTATCAGAGTAGAAGATCATGCCCAAATCTTTTTCAAGCCATACATATGAAGAAAATAATTTTCAATTGACTCAAGTTTCACATATTTGTCAGCAATTCTTAGTTATCTTGAATACTAGAAAATATATATATATGTATATATAATATTATATATATATATATATATATATATATATATATATATATATATATATATATATATATATATATATATATATATATATATATATATATATATATATATATATATATATATATATATATATATATATATATATATATATATATATATATATATATATATATATATATATATATATATATATATATATATATATATATATATATATATATATATATATATATATATATATATATATATATATATATATATATATATATATATATATATATATATATATATATATATATATATATATATATATATATATATATATATATATATATATATATATATATATATATATATATATATATATATATATATATATATATATATATATATATATATATATATATATATATATATATATATATATATATATATATATATATATATATATATATATATATATATATATATATATATATATATATATATATATATATATATATATATATATATATATATATATATATATATATATATATATATATATATATATATATATATATATATATATATATATATATATATATATATATATATATATATATATATATATATATATATATATATATATATATATATATATATATATATATATATATATATATATATATATATATATATATATATATATATATATATATATATATATATATATATATATATATATATATATATATATATATATATATATATATATATATATATATATATATATATATATATATATATATATATATATATATATATATATATATATATATATATATATATATATATATATATATATATATATATATATATATATATATATATATATATATATATATATATATATATATATATATATATATATATATATATATATATATATATATATATATATATATATATATATATATATATATATATATATATATATATATATATATATATATATATATATATATATATATATATATATATATATATATATATATATAATTGGTTCTTTGCTAAAATACATGTTAAGGTATTTAATGATAAAATAAATCTTTTCCAACGAGCTAAAAAGTAAACCAAAAAGATCAAGAAGCTGATAAATGGTAAAAAAAAAGAAGAAGCTTTTATAGCTTTGTATAATCTTATAAATAAGAAGAAAATAAGCTACAAATGACATTATGTTTTTTTACTTTTTGTATCATCTATCTATGTATGTTGCAATCCTAAGACATGGAGTAAAACTAACTTCAATATATGCATTATCCAACAAAATATAATGAAGTATTAAGATTTCATGTATTAAGAATAGAGAGAGAGAGAGAGAGAGAGAGAAGAGAGAGAGAGAGAGAGAGAGAAGAGAGAGAAGAGATTGCATATTCGAATGTGATGCCATGGAATCATCACAACGACCAAAGAACAAGTAGGTCAACTGTTGATTTCGAACTAAATGAAATGTCTCACAATCAAACCAAAGTTACAAACAAGTCATGTTAACTAAAGGTTCAATCTTTGAACTAAGATAGACCAAAAAAACCATCAAAGGACTTGATATGTTACATTTTATTCATATCATATCATCTAACACAACTACATGTGCAACTGTGTAAACAAATTCCGAAACAACAAAAGAAGATGCATGAAAAGAAGAATAAGGCTTATCCCTTCACAATTAAGCAAGTGTTCATAACTTGATGCATGGTGGGTCTGAGTTTGATCCTTTTTGCCAGTCAATATTTTTCTTGTATCTGAGTTGTGTTTGATTCCTTTTGTCAACCAATCATGTTGTCGCATAGTCACTTTGATGTGGAAATGTATCCAACTTCTTATACTTCAGAGCAATGTATATGATACCGCGGCAATTGTTTCTTAAAAATAAGGAAATGTTATTCAAGAATTTTGATGGCATTATATCTCGTATTTCTTAAACTTATGTGATATTCACAACTTTTCTTTCAATGGATCGTTTTCTTAGTTCATAAATTATTTTCTCCAATATTAAATCAAGAACAAGAAGATGAAACAATTAGTCTTTTCCAGTGATGTTGTGATATAGATTGTTAGTATTTTTATCTCATAAATAAGGTTAAGGTTTCAGGTGAAATAACATTAATGGAAAATTAAGATGGTATCAGAGTAGAAGATCATGCCCAAATCTTTTTCAAGCCATACATATGAAGAAAATAATTTTCAATTGACTCAAGTTTCACATATTTGTCAGCAATTCTTAGTTATCTTGAATACATATAAAAATATATAAATATATGTATATATATATATATAATTGGTTCTTTGCTAAAATACATGTTAAGGTATTTAATGATAAAATAAATCTTTTCCAACGAGCTAAAAAGTAAACCAAAAAGATCAAGAAGCTGATAAATGGTAAAAAAAAAGAAGAAGCTTTTATAGCTTTGTATAATCTTATAAATAAGAAGAAAATAAGCTACAAATGACATTATGTTTTTTTACTTTTTGTATCATCTATCTATGTATGTTGCAATCCTAAGACATGGAGTAAAACTAACTTCAATATATGCATTATCCAACAAAATATAATGAAGTATTAAGATTTCATGTATTAAGAATAGAGAGAGAGAGAGAGAGAGAGAGAGCACGGGTGGTATAATTACCATCTCCTGCATGTGTTTTTTGTGGGAAAGCCTTGGGATCGAAGGCTTATAATGGCAGAGGAAGTGTAATCATCCCCCTGTGATTGCCAGCGAGAGTAACATCATATGAAGGGAGGGGGAAGAAAAAGGAAGGAAAAGAGAGCGAAAGGACTGGACCTGGAGAGAGACGGGAGATGATCTCTTTCCTCTTCTCTTTCGATGCAAAAAAAGATGATCTCTCATCTTTAATTTCACAACTGTAGAAAGTCCTACGGATACACACCCGAGGAGAGAAGAAGCCCTTTCGACTCCCCCCTCCCTCGCTCCCTCCCACCACCATCAGCTCCTTCGAAAGATGCATGGGTTTTACAGCAAAAGAAAGAGAGGAAAGCCAGTGAAAAAGTTGGGAAAGTGAAGTAGATTTATATGCACCAGCTGCTCCAACGTTTCTTTGGGTCGAGGAGAAGAAGAAGAAGAAGGAACCTTTCTCTTCTCTCTTCTTGGGACTCTCAAGGCTTTTGACACACCATCATGAGGTCTTCACCTCTGGATCACTACCACCAAGAAGGCCTCAATGGCTGCTCCTCTTTAGCAGCAGCTCCAGCTTTCTACGACCACGCTATCCACCGTGAGTGGAATCAACACCAGATGTTGTAAGTTTCTTCGTACTCTTCATGTTCTTCCACAGCTTCTACGTGTAACACATTAATTGGAGTCAGAATTCACTTTATCTAATTCCTAGTATTTGGAATTTTCTTGCTTTCTTTGTTTGCTACTTCTATTTCCACTTTTAGATCCTAGCTAGGGGTTTGAAACCTTTACATATACATACCTCGCGTTATATATGAGGATTTGCTTCAATGTTGTCATTGGTTTTGTGCAGGAACTATGATGATGACTTCATTTCAGATGCCAGTGGAGTACCACCTACCCAAATGATTCAAGACCGAGGGTTTCACTGGGTTGTCAATGGTGAAGGGGGTTCTATGAACCAGCTGCCAGCTCACCAGAACTCTTGTCCGAAGCTTAATGAGTTCTACATGGATGGCTCTTCTAATGAAGACTACCAACTACAGGAGAAGCTCTTCGTTAGAAGCATAGCTTCAGATTGCCAGACTGATCTCCTTCAACCTCTGCCGGGAAACCTGTCTGAAACTTCGAGGTTTGATAGCTCTCGTGGCAGTGGTCGAGGGATTATCAACATGGCTTTTTCGACTTCTGGTTTGTCACACTCGAGCCAGAATCCGCCATTACCCTCTGCAGGTTGCTTAGACATGGATCTTCATGCACTGCATCTACTGGCTTCAGCTAGATTAGGAAGGAGCTTTTGCCCACCTTCGTTCACCAGTATGGCGTCCTCCGGGGTTGACCATCTTCCAGAATCAATTCAAGGGCCATTCCACCACCATCACAAGGTGGGTTCATCATTTGTTCTTCCAATCTAAACAAGAAAATACTGAGCCTTTTTCCTCCAAAATGAGGAGTTAATTAGATGAGCATCCATCTTGATGTTTCTGTGTAAGAGATCCTAAGTTGCACCAGAGAGATCTCAGGTCTATCATGTTGTTTTCTTTGCCTACTACTATTCCAAGGTCCTACACTGATACAACATACACCCAGTAGGCAGCTCTTTTCAGCTTTAGTGAATGACATGAATCATCTTTTTCGAAAGGAAGTTGCAGAAAAGAACAAGAAAGTAGATCAATGTGCCTTTTTTAGGGTTCCGTATACATCAGTCAAGCTAACACATGAGCTTTGCTTTACCTGTTGCTCCTTTGAAGATGCCATCTTTGGTCAGTGGAGGAACAGAAGCCAAGGGATCCAACAGCAGTTGGGAGCACGAGTCACCCCTGTCAACCATGCCCAGAAAACCTCGGGTTGAGCAGCGCTCTTCCTTCTCTCCTTTCAAGGTATATATTAGTGCTTTGAGTTCTTGAAGCACAAATCTTCCCTAACCTGAGCTTGTTTCTGTCTATTTCTCTTAATTATTTTGCTAGCATTGAGATTACAGAACATAAAACTAAAGTATGTGTATAAATATTATAAGGTGAGGAAGGAGAAACTTGGCGACAGGATTGCAGCACTGCAGCAGCTGGTGGCTCCATTTGGGAAGGTAATCAAATACCTCATAACAATTCTATTCCACAAATGTTTAGATACGTTCTTGTGTGCAATTCTTTGGTCTTTACTTTTCTTCAACTTGTGATGATACATATTTACAAGAGGAAATGTGCATTAAAAGGGAACAAGATGGCAGACAATGAGTATTTTGTTCATTTTTTGACAAAAAAAATATCATGTTTTATTCAGTAGTCAATCCATTTTTTGACCAAAAAAATAATCATAATAATAAAATAATTAACTGCACTATCGATGTCTGCGATCTGATAGGAGGAAATCAAAGCAAAGTGTTTTTATATAATTACAAAAGATCATATTTCTATGTATCCATGATACAAATGGCACTATAAAAAAAATAAATTAATATTATGTGAAAAAAGTAAAAATAATTTAAGGACTATTATTATATTTTATTTGAAATCACTTGCTTTGATAATTATACTATTAAAAAAATTATGCTTCTATTTCAGCTTGCTTGCAAAATATATTAGGATGTTTACATTATCTATCACAATCTGATTTGCTGATCTTATGTGCTCATAACATGTGATGCCATGCATACAAGTCTGATTACCTAATCGCACATTACTTTGTTCTTCTTCTAAACTTCATGTAACTTCTTGGCATGGCTTACATCGTGTAGACTGATACAGCTTCAGTGCTAATGGAGGCCATTGGGTACATTAAATTTCTTCTGGACCAGGTTGAGGTAACCACCATCATAATATGATCAAAAGTTCTTGACCGCAAACGCATTTTTGTTATGTAGTTATCTCTCAGTGTTAACTTGTACATCTTACAGAAGTTGAGTGTACCATATCTGAGGCCATCTGGGAATAAGAGATCAAGGACATCAATGCAAGAGGTACGTAGAAGTATTCTACGTGACATGAATTGTTATCCGTCAAAACTAAATGTGCAGTTGACCTATAAACTTATAACTTTGACCTTCCACTTGATCCGGTACAACATACACCAGTAGGCAGCTCTTTTCAGCTTAGTGAATGACATGAATCATCTTTTTCGAAAGGAAGTTGCAGAAAAGAACAAGAAAGTAGATCAATGTGCCTTTTTTAGGGTTCCGTATACATCAGTCAAGCTAACACATGAGCTTTGCTTTACCTGTTGCTCCTTTGAAGATGCCATCTTTGGTCAGTGGAGGAACAGAAGCCAAGGGATCCAACAGCAGTTGGGAGCACGAGTCACCCCTGTCAACCATGCCCAGAAAACCTCGGGTTGAGCAGCGCTCTTCCTTCTCTCCTTTCAAGGTATATATTAGTGCTTTGAGTTCTTGAAGCACAAATCTTCCCTAACCTGAGCTTGTTTCTGTCTATTTCTCTTAATTATTTTGCTAGCATTGAGATACAGAACATAAAACTAAAGTATGTGTATAAATATTATAAGGTGAGGAAGGAGAAACTTGGCGACAGGATTGCAGCACTGCAGCAGCTGGTGGCTCCATTTGGGAAGGTAATCAAATACCTCATAACAATTCTATTCCACAAATGTTTAGATACGTTCTTGTGTGCAATTCTTTGGTCTTTACTTTTCTTCAACTTGTGATGATACATATTTACAAGAGGAAATGTGCATTAAAAGGGAACAAGATGGCAGACAATGAGTATTTTGTTCATTTTTTTGACAAAAAAAATATCATGTTTTATTCAGTAGTCAATCCATTTTTTGACCAAAAAAATAATCATAATAATAAAATAATTAACTGCACTATCGATGTCTGCGATCTGATAGGAGGAAATCAAAGCAAAGTGTTTTTATATAATTACAAAAGATCATATTTCTATGTATCCATGATACAAATGGCACTATAAAAAAAATAAATTAATATTATGTGAAAAAAGTAAAAATAATTTAAGGACTATTATTATATTTTATTTGAAATCACTTGCTTTGATAATTATACTATTAAAAAAATTATGCTTCTATTTCAGCTTGCTTGCAAAATATATTAGGATGTTTACATTATCTATCACAATCTGATTTGGTCATTTTATTGAGCCTAAACCACTAACCTAAAATGCTTAGAACTCAATCTAAGTCTTAGTTCATTTTTAAATGTGACACGACACTAAAACTTTTGGTCTTAGCTTTCTCTATTTATATGCTTTGAGTCAATTACAACTATAGAAACTAACTGCAGGAGGCCTTAAGGAACAAAGGATGGATTATTTTGCCTATACTTTTGCTGATCTTATGTGCTCATAACATGTGATGCCATGCATACAAGTCTGATTACCTAATCGCACATTACTTTGTTCTTCTTCTAAACTTCATGTAACTTCTTGGCATGGCTTACATCGTGTAGACTGATACAGCTTCAGTGCTAATGGAGGCCATTGGGTACATTAAATTTCTTCTGGACCAGGTTGAGGTAACCACCATCATAATATGATCAAAAGTTCTTGACCGCAAACGCATTTTTGTTATGTAGTTATCTCTCAGTGTTAACTTGTACATCTTACAGAAGTTGAGTGTACCATATCTGAGGCCATCTGGGAATAAGAGATCAAGGACATCAATGCAAGAGGTACGTAGAAGTATTCTACGTGACATGAATTGTTATCCGTCAAAACTAAATGTGCAGTTGACCTATAAACTTATAACTTTGACCTTCCACTTGATCCGGTACAACATACACTGTGTCAATGTTTTCCACGTCCAATATGTAGGCATCAAATGAGGAGAGTGATGAGCCAGCAAAGAGAGGACTCAGGAGCAGAGGCCTTTGCCTTGTGCCCTTGTCTTACACATCATACATGACAAGTGAGCATGCAGCTTGGTCACCCAGATGAAGTGTGATGATGTGGTTTTGAGCTCTGATGATGAATCTAATTAACAATGTTGTTAATGTCCCATCTTTTTGTCTCGTTCTCTCACTTCTGATGACATAATTTGGTGGAGCAAACTTGTTCAGCTTGTGCGAATGTTCCAAGGTAGATCAAGTTCAATGTTGGATGTCATGCTTTCTAAGTCATTCTTATTTACACGTCGTTTTCTCATATTTCTGGTCCTTACAATTGGTTGGCTGTGTGGGTGGTAATGGTTAATCATATCAAAAAGAAGGTTGAGAAATAATTTGAGAGCAACCCTTCAAAAGGTTTCATCAAACATGAGAGACCTTTGCAGATTGTCTAAACCAATAGGCAATCATATACTTCAATATAACGCATACATCAGAAATCATGCACGGATCAGTGATTGATTAATCCGCGGGTATCCTGACCGAGCCCAGACAGGGGACCCTTTTTTTAACCGCCACAGTTGGTGGGCCCCGCTCATTGCCCCCACTGGGACCCAAGCTCCCGTTCCAATTAATGGCTCGATTAAATTTGATTGAAAAATCAGGCAACCAACTTACTTGAATGGCTCATACAACCAAATTACAGTGTTATGCATCGATGTCATTGTGCCACATCAAAAGGATCACAAACGTATCTAGAGTAATTTTCCCTTTTCTATGGAAAAAAAAATACAAGAATACGATATTAGATTAGCCTTAATCTCGATTACAGAATCGACAATTTCAGTTCTATCGAATTTGAAACTGAAATCCAACCAATTCCGGTTCCACAATTGCAACCATCTATTTCATTTTTTATTTCTTATTTTTTAAAAAGCATCCCTTAAATTATATGTTTATTAAACGATGAAAAGTGACAGATTCATCATTTAGAAGGATTATTTGATCATTTAATTTTTTTTTATTTTTCTGACCGGAATTGAACCAGAACCATCAGGTTTATATTTCAAGTAGCGAAACCAAACCGCTAGAATCCGATTCCAAATCAGAACTACAAATTATCGGAACCATGGCTGCTCGACCAAATGTGTTTCCAATGCAGAAAGCCTTTAAGCAGAAATCAACAATGCAATTAAATCAGGGGATGACTGCAACATTTGGTCCTGCAGAATGACATTCCACGAAGATAAAACAGAGGCAAGTAAATTCAAAAGCCGAATTCCAATTAATGGCTCCATTTTTTTGATTGAAAGATCAGGTAATCAACATATTTGGATGGCTCAAACACCGACAGAACCAAATTCCGGTATTATTATACATCAATGTTATTGTGCCATATCAAAATGATCACAAACATATCCATAGTAATTTTTCCTTTTCTATGAAAAAAAAATTTACAAGAACATAATATTAGATGACTGCTCAACAAGAATGTCCTCCCCAATGCAGAAAGCTCTCAGGAGAAATCAGTAACACAGTTAAATCAGTGGATGACTGCAACATTGTTCCTGCAGGACCACATTCCACCTTCAGATGCCCCAGAGGAATGTCACAGACCAGATGGCTTATTATCTTGACTGCTGTTGCTTGTCATAAAGGATTCACCACAACCGCACTGCCCTTTTGAGTTTGGGTTGATGAATATGAACTCTGACCTGCAAGTAACAATTATCTAAAATGTCATGGTTTATTGAGATGACCTTTCTAGTATAGCGCAAAGAATAAATGAAGCTATTATGATTCTTTGGATAAAAGCATACTTTAGTGCATCATCAAGAAAATCCATTTTTGTTCCAATTACATGCATAAGAGCTTTTGGATCGACCAGTATCTTCACACCCTTGTCCTCCACCAGCTCATCAAATTTTCCTTTTTCATCTGCACAGCAGCACATCAAGGATTAACTAAGCACAACTGAAATGAATCCAGTTAGCAAAACATATGCTATGAACCTGAAGTAAAACAATGTATTCAAGATGATTGACACCAAATATCTCTCGATAGAATAGCTCTTCTCATCAAAACTTTACCCCATGAAAGTGTTGATATCAAAGAATGAATGATGATTCATGGTTTGCTAAGTAGAATGTTGAGCCCCATGTAAGTGGGTAAATGTCATTAGAGGCAAACATGAGAACTTGAAATGGTAACCATGACAATCTAGTTAGACTTATGTTTTTCAATCTTTTTCCATCAATTGTGTAGCTGCAGAAGCTGATTAATGTCCAGAAGACTTTGACACCTGCATGCTCATCTACGTCTATGAACTCAAACCATTTCAATTAAGGATCAATAACATTTTGGTAACAAAAAATGGTTGTTTTTCTTTTGGTATTATCGACTACAAATTTCAAAGAAAGAATAATCAATATATAATATGATACAGGAATCCAAAATAAAGAACTCTCGACCATCAAGAAAATTGAGGAAAACTGAAACCAAGAGCACCTAATGAAATCATTGGGGAGTTCAAAGCACGTAGCAACAAATTAAAATTCAACAAATCGGAGAAGTAGCCCCCAATTTCACTCAAAAAGCCAAAAGGACAAGAGTTGACTATCATCAAATGTAACAAGGTGGGAGAATTTTGAAAGGGAAAAGAAGGGAGAGACCGGACCAGCATAGTTCAAGGTGTAGGATAGACCACTGCAGCCGCGGGCCTTGACCCCGAGACGGAGATAAGGCTGCTGGCGAAGGTTTAGGAGCTGGCGTATCCTTGCGGCCGCGGCATCGGTCAGCGTCAAAGCTTGCTTACGGGCAGCAGTGCTGACCTTCCCCGCCGCCGCCTTCAATGCGGAAGACGCCATCTTCTTCCCCTATTCTCCTCGACAGTCGTGATCTCCCCCCTCGACGCGACGCGATTCAGAAGAACCTATCAAGATCGAGTCGTTCCTAATTATTCTTCACACTTCAAGGATAGATTCATCAATTATCATGAGAAACAAAATCTTCTTACCTATAAACCAAGAACGAGTAATCCACCAGTTGTGCGGACGAACGGAACCCTAACCCCCAACCCCAACGTCGTAGAATCGGGTTTTTCTCTACAAGAGAGCAAAATAGGGATCAATTCTGGGGGCGACGAAAACAGGAGAAAGGACGAGGAGGAGCAAAGAATACAATCGATCGGAAGGAGGAGGCAAATTGATGATACGTGCGAACCTGACGCGCTCAAGATGGCTGAAGATCAAATGAGGTCGTACTATTTTGAACTCTTTGGGGGCACCTCAAACTTCTGATGGGTTAGAAATCGGCGGCTAGGGCTGATCTAGATTCCTCGCTAACCGCAGTGAGACCGAGAATTGAGAAACCGGAGTATTCGAAACCGAAAAATGTTTTTGAGGTCATTTTTGCCTCCCGAGTGCTCCGCGGTGAGCTCAGAGAGTCATGCTATCCACAATATGTGGGTCGGGTCGGGTCCAGATTTTCTTGATCCGTTTGAACAGGATCGGCCCAATGTTGCGAATAAGGAAATCGGCCGCTTGGGCTTATTTTGAATCCCGTCACCTAAACGTTACGTTAAGACAATCGAATTTGGACGATTTCATGGCGACAAAAAAATTTCGAGGTTTTTTGTCCATCAGGATGGTGCGCGATGACGTCACTCGCAAGCCACAACCTAAAAAAATTTAACGTAAGAAATGATAACAAATACGATATATATATATATATATATATATATATATATATATATATATATATATATATATATATATATATTATAGTATATAGTATGTATATACATACATATATTTATGTATATATGTATATATATATATACATGTATATATATACATATATACATATACATATACATATATATACACATATACATATACATATATACATATATATACATATATACATATATACATGTATATGTATATACATGTATACATGTATATATACATATATATACATATATATACATACATACATATATACACATATATATATACATATATATACATATATACATACATACATATATACATATGTATATGTATATATACATATATATTTATATATATGTATATATACATATACATATGTATATATGTATGTATGTATATATATATATATATATATATGTATTATATATATATGTATATATATATATATATGTATATATATATATATATATATATACATATATATATATACATATACATATATATACATATATATATATATATATATATATATATATATATATATATATATATATATATATATATATATATATATATATATGTATATACTCTTAAGTTGCAAGCAGGCCAAGGGTAACAATAGTTGATGCTCTTTTTCTCTGTTATGCGATAATAAATTTTAGTGACAAAACATTGATCTAAAGCACCTTTTAATTCGAGACGTAGTCCATATCTTAAAAACTACAATAAAAATTATAACAATCATGTAAAAATAATTTTATGTATTAAACACACGTAGTTTAAAAGTCAATCTTTCGCATGAACAACCTAGCTTTTAATACTATAGTTGAGAAATCTAGGACAATATCACATGTATAATAAAAGGGCAGAAAATAAAAATATCAAATTTTCATATAAAATAGTTTCTTGTCGTCGTGCAAAGATTGGTGTGTAAAAACATGTAAAATTGAAAAACTGCATGTGTTAAGGGATGTGTATTACTTAGGGAGATTGTATATCCCTAAAATCTTGCAGATTTATAGGGGAAGATGAAGGAGGTCAACTATGATCCACGTTATAGTGGTTATGAAAATGTTCTCCAAATCGTTGCATAATCCTCCTTTCCACGTGCACCATGCGATGAAGAAGGGACCGACCCTTCTTATTGTCCACACGCCCTAAACTAGGGCTGTTGGCTGAGGATGAGAGGGAGAGAGGAGTATGGGAGGTGGTAGCTTAAAGGGGTCTAACCTATGACTATTTGATTCCCTCCTATTTACAAAGGTCCCCTATCACCTTAACGGTAATGAATTTTGTTCTATTGGGTATTGGATCTTCATTTAACTACCCAAGCCTCTTAATTAGTGGATCTCTACCCAATAATCTCTCATTGGCTCTTATTAGATCTCATTCATATGATCCAATATAGGGGCTCCAACAGATATCTCATATTCGAACATTTACTCGTCGCAACACCTACCATATGTGTGTGACCCTCTAGGTCCAATATCGAGTTGGCCGTGAGTTATACTTGTCAAAATTTATTTTGGTTCAATGAATTATTATCTTCATAATAATTTACTTGACTCATTAACTACGGACGTACTATGCCACTATGTCACAGTCCATAAACGATACAGAGAAATCCAATCTTTTGGACATGTTTATCCTCAATTACCATGTATTTATAGTCTCTTATTCATCTAATATCCCAAAGACCATATATCGGGCATGATGCTATTAGGCCCATACGGAATCTGCTCGAGTTTCACTTTAATCGGATTCAACCAAATAACTCTTTCTCTCTCAATCTGAATGACCCTAGCTAGGGATTTGCCTGAGCAAGAATACATAGGATATTCCTCTCATGACTCTGAGAGCATATGATCCTCTATCGACACTCAATAACCCTCGTAAGGTTGGCTGCCACTCCTAATGATCGGTTGTGCTAGATCTAAAACTTCGAGGCTTACAAGTCAGGTCTTAAAGAATAGAGTACTCATATAAGACATCCTTGTTATCTTAAGTCTAAGAACTAGATTCACCAAAAGGACAACGAAATCATTGTTTGAAAATTAAGTGTCATCAACCATCCAGCATTCTATGAGCGGATCAATAAGTAAACTCATTCTCTAATGAGCACTTGCATTGTATCCCTAGTGTCCCCACATAAGAAACTATAAGACCAGTCGTCTCCATCAAATGGATGGGTATATAGAATACTACTCTATTGGAATTATTTAAGGCTTGAATTTAAAGGTGAATCATTATCGGTATCAATATCTCATCACGATCTGATTCCCAATACAAAAATATATAGACATCACAATATATGTAATATGCGATATAAAGTGAGAAAAATATCAAATATATAATAAACAAAAAGAGCACGTATCATAACACAAGTGTCATCACTCACATAATTGACTTGCAAAGCATTTATAACTAGTTGTGTATATATATATATATGTATATATATGTATATATATATATGTATGTATATATATATGTATATATATATGTATATATATATATATGTATATATATATATATATGTATGTATGTATGTATGTATGTATATATATATATATATATATATATATATATATATATATATATATATGTATATGTATATATATATGTATATGTATATGTATATATATATATATGTATATATGTATGTATGTATGTATGTATGTATGTATATATATGTATGTATGTAGATAGTGCAACCGAATTTTGTTTCTTGGAAGTCCAAGAAACAAGTGTGTGTCCTAAAAATTGACATGTTCCTGATATGCTTTTTTTATCTAATCTACATCTAGCAAAATCTGCATCAGCATAAGTAATTAGCTCAAAGTTTTTGGATTTTGGATACCATAATCCTAGATTTGTGATTCCTTTAAGATATCTAAGTATTCTCTTAACTGCTTTAAGATGAGATATCCTAGGATTAGATTGAAACCTAACACAAAGTCCTACACTAAACATGATATCTGGTCTAGTTGCGGTGAGGTAAAGTAAACTTCCTATTATACCCTTATAAGCTTTTTGATCAAAGCTTTCTTCACTTTCATCAATTTCTAACTTAGTGAAGGTGCTCATGGGAGTGTTGATAGCCTTTGAGCTATCCATATTAAACCTTTTTAGCAAATCTAAAGCATATTTTGTTTGACTAAGAAATATACCATTACTTAGTTGTTTGATTTATAAGCCCAAAAAGAAAGTTAATTCTCCCATCAAACTCATTTCAAATTCAAGACTCATACTCTTATCAAATGACTCACATAGAGATTCATTCGTAGAACCGAAAATGATATCATCAACATAAATTTGAACAATAAGAAAATTATTTTTAAAATTTTTGATAAACAATGTAGTATCGACCTTGCCTTCAGAGAAATTATTTAGAATAAGAAAAGAGCTAAGTCTCTCATACCAAGCCCTTGGGGCTTGTTTTAGCCCATAGAGAGCTTTAGTCAATTTAAACACATGATTAGGGAGATTATTATTCTTAAATCCGGGAGGTTGTTTAATATAAACTTCTTTGTAAATAAATCCATTAAGAAAAGTACTTTTAACATCCATTTGAAACAACTTAAAATTATTACTACTAGTATAGGCAAGAAGCATCCTTATGACTTCTAATCGAGCCATAGGAGCAAAGGTTTCTTCATAATTGATACATTCTTCTTGGTTAAAACCTTTGGCCACTAATTTAACCTTGTTTCTAACCACAATATCATATTCATCTTGCTTATTTCTAAAGACCCATTTAGTACCTATAACTAAATGATCATTTGGCCTAGGAACAAGCTTCCACACCTCATTTCTCTCAAATTGATTTAACTCATCTTGCATTGCGATGATCCATGAATCATCTTTCATAGCCTCATCAATGCATTTAGGTTCAATTTGAGAGAGAAAAACGATGTAGGCACAAAATTTTTTAAGAGAATACCGTGTTTGAACCCCTTTAGATGTGTCTCCTATGATTAGCTCCTTAGGATAAGCATCTATATACTTCCAATCCTTGGGTAAGGATATTTCGGAAGTAGCTACATCTAAGTTGCTAGATGGAGAAAGGGTTTTATTTAAATTCAAAGCATCAAAATTAAAATCATCATCAAAATCATTTTTCTTAATCTCGGAAACCTCATTAAAAACAATATGAATAGATTTTTCTATGATCAAGTTTCTTTTATTAAAGATACGAAATACTTTAGAAATAGAAGAATAGCCAAGAAAAATTTCATTATCGGATTTAGCATCAAATTTTCCTAAGGCATCTTTTTTATTCAAGATAAAACACTTACACTCAAAAACTTTAAAATATGAAACATTAGGTTTTTTATTGTTCCATAACTCATAAGGAGTTTTGGTGAGTAAGGGTCTTACTAAAACTCTATTCATGACATAGCATGCCGTGTTTATGGCTTCGGCCCAAAAATATTTGAGTAGACTATGGTCATTCAGCATGGTTCTTGCCATTTCTTATAAACTTCTATTCTTTCTTTCTATTACTCCATTTTATTGAGGATTTCTAAGAGTAGAGAAGTTGTGGTTGTATCTACTATATTCACAAAATTCTCAGAAATCACGGTTTTGAAATTCACCACCGTGATCACTTCGAATTGACAAAATCATAAAACCCTTTTCATTTTGAACAAGTTTACAAAACTTGGAGAAATACTTAAAGCATTCACTTTTGTGTGTCAAAAAATAAGTCCATGTGTATCTACTATAATCATCCACGATGACAAATGCATATTTGCTACCTCTTAGACTTGATGTAGAAATTGGTCTGAACAAGCCTATATAGATTAATTACAAAGGTCTAGAGGTGCTTATTTGGTTCTTAGGTTTGAAGTTACCTTTTATTTATTTTCCTAGTTGACATGCATCACACACATTATCTTTGAACTTGATATAAGGAATTCCTCTTACAGGTTCTTTAGATGAAATTTGAGAGATTAGTTTCATGCTAGCATGACCTAATCTCCTATGCCAAAGCTAAGCATCGTCATTTAAAACTGAAAAACACATTTCATTACAAAGATCATTAATGTCGATAGTGCATATATTATTCTGTTTTAGAGCAATCATAGATGTGTTTTAGAGCAATCATAGATGTGTTATGTTTTAAGCCATCAACTAACAACACATCTTCAATGAAAAAGTTGGATGTGTTACCTATAGTTCCTTTGCCAATAATTTTACCCTTGTTGTTGTCTCCGAAAGTGACATATCAAATCTAGACTAGTGAGCTTAGAGAATTGAGATGGATCTCCGGTCATATGCCTCGAGCATCTACTATCGAGGTACCATCTCTTGCTCCTAGCTTGTGATGGTATATATTTCTCATCTCCAATGGCTATTAACGCATAGTGAGCAACTTGCTCGGTGTTAGTTGGCTCCTCTTCTTCGGAAGCACTTGAGTCGTCCCATATAGCTTTAAGCGCCTTCTTCTTTGGTGTCCTTTTCTTGGCTTGGGGACATTCACTCTTGTAGTGTCCCGGCTTCTTACATTCATAGCATATTATTTGATTTTTCTTGGGTTCAAATTTATTTTTAGTGTTATTTTTAAATTTGTTCCTTTTAATAAATTTTTTAAATTTCTTTGTTAAAAGTGCCAAGTCATCATCAAGGTCCTCATCACTTGAGTTTTTTCTCAAGTGGTCTTCTTGTATTCTCAGTGCCATATCCTTCCCGTTCTTTGGAAGGGTGTCCTCAAGCTCTTCATGAGCTTTACATGTCATTTCATAGGTCATTAGTGACCCAATTAGTTCTTCAAGAGGAAAATTATTTAGATCTTTGGCCTCTTGAATAGTCGTTACTTTAGGGTTCCAACTCTTTGGAAGGGATCTTAAAACTTTATTAATGAGTTCAAAATCTGAGAAACCTTAACCAAGTCCTTTTAGACCATTGACGACATCCGTAAATCAGGTGTACATGTCTCCAATGGTCTCACTCGGTTTTATTCGAAATAACTCATAAGAATGAACTAAAAAATTAATTTTTGACTCCTTCACTCTACTAGTGCCTTCATGAGTCACTTCGAGTGTGTGCCCAAATATCAAAAGCCGTTTAACAAATCGACACTTGGTTAAACTCATTTTTATTTAATGCATAAAACAAGGCATACATAGCCTTGGCATTTAAAGTGAAAGTCTTCTTCTCAAACTCATTCCAATCGTTCATTCGAAGAGAAGACTTTTGAAAACCGTTTTTGACAACGTTCCAAAGCTCAAAATCCATTAAAATTAGGAAGATCCTCATTCTAGTCTTCTAATATGTGTAATCCATCTTATTGAACATGGGCGGACGTGTAATTGAATGACCCTCTTGGTTGCCGACAAATGTCATCTCTCTAGGGTTTTAAACCAAACGAGAGTGAACCTTGCTCTGATACCAATTGTTAGGATCAAGAGCAGCACTAAGAGAGGGGGGGGGTGTGAATTAGTGCAGCGAAAAACTTTCGCTATTTT
>CM017195.1:29575335-29787835 GCA_004837865.1 Musa balbisiana
ATGACCCACTCAACCACTTGGAACCATGCCAGGTGGTGGCACCACCTAGGGTGGGTAGTGGAACTGCGTGAGGCTCAGCCTCCCAAGCGGTCTAGGCGGTGGTGTCGCCCAAGCTTGGCAGTGGTACTATCAACAGTTAATGTTGTCAAGCGATGGTACCGCCGATAGTTAATACTATCAAGCGGTGGCACCGCTAGTGCCTAGTCTTTGAGGCTCTGTCAGATAGTAGTACCACTAGACTGGGTGGTGGTACCGCCTAGTGTCAGAGTGTTAGGCGATGGTACATCCCAATAACGATGGTGGTACCGCTAGTATCCCAAGAATTTGGGATGAGACACTTTTTGACTCTAATTTTGAAGCCATTAAGACCTATAAATATCTCACTCTTTTCTACATAAAGAGAAAAAAAGTGTGAACAAAAATCTTGAAGTGTTGGGGTGTAAAAGTGCTATGTGTCCTCCTCCTCCTTTTCTAAGTCTTGTGATCATTCAAGTGAGGTGTGAGGCTTGTAAGGGTTGTCTCCTAAACCTATGAAAAGGAGAAAGTATTGTAAGAGGGTGGTTGGTCTTCCCTCATTAAAGGAAGACCATTAGTGGATGCCGGTGACCTCGACGGAGGAGGAATCAGAAGTGGATGTAGGTCACAACAACTGAAACACTATAAATCCAATGTTTTCTTTCCTTACTGCTTACTTTCATTACTTAGCTGCACTTTGCATTGTACATTTACTTCAAATTGACATATTCTCAATATGATTTCTTTATTACGTTTTTATCATCTCGGAAAGATTTGGAATCGCAATCGTCATTTTTATCACTGCACTAATTCATCCCCTCCTCTTAGTGTCGTATTGATCCTAACAGTTGGTATCAAAGCAAGGTTACCCTTAGTTTGGTTTAAAACCTAAGAGAGATGGCTTTTGCTAGTAATCATGAGGGTCATTCTATCATACATTCTCCCATGTTCAATGGAACAGATTATACATATTGGAAAACTAGATGAGGATTTTCTTGATTTCTATAGATTTCGAGTTATGGAATATCGTTGAAAATGGATTTCAAAAGTTTTCTCTTCCAATGAATGATTGGAATGATTTAGAGAAAAAGACTTTATCTTCGAATGCCAAAGCTATGAATACTTTATTTTGTGCTTTGAATAAAAATGAATTCAATCAAGTTTCTATTTGTGAAACGACTTATGTCATTTGACATACATTTGAAATCATATACGAAGGTATAAGTAGGGTTAAGGAGTCAAAAATCAATCTTTTGGTTCATAGTTATGAATTGTTTCATATGAAACCAAGTGAGACCATTAGAGATATATACACCTGGTTTATGGATGTCGTCAATGGTCTAAAAGCACTTGGTAAAAGTTTTCCTAATTTTGAACTTATTAATAAGATATTAAGATCCCGTCCAAAGAGTTGGGATCCTAAAGTAATTGCAATTCAAGAAGCTAAGGACTTGAACAACTTTCCGCTCGAAGAACTTATTGAGTATTTGATGACCTATAAAATGACATGTAATGCATATGAAGAACTTGAGAACAACCTTCCAAAGAACAGAAATGATTTAACACTTAGAACTCAAGAAGACCACTTGGGAGAAAACTCGAATGCAGGAAGCTAGGGCACCTCAAAAGTAAATGTCCCTAAGTGAAAAAGAAGCAACCAAAGAAGAAGAAAGCGCTAAAACCTACCTAGGACGATTCAAGCATATCTGAAGATGAGGCAACAACCAACAAAGAAGTTGCTAACTATGCTTTAATGGCACTTAGTGACAAGGTAAGTAACTCAATCAAAGCCCATTTATCCTTTGATGAATTGTTGAATGCTTTTCAAGATTTATTTGATGAATGTAAATTAGTTAGTAAAAAGTATAAATTATTAAAAAAGGAACATACCTCTTTTGTTAGTGAATTTGATAGAATAAGGATTAAACATAATAATGAAATATTGCCTCCTTGCACAAAATGTGAAGAATTAGAGATGCTTAAAAAGAAAATTTTATTACTAAATGAAACCTTAGAAAATTTTGAAATAGGAAGCAAATCCTTAAACATGATCCTTGCTAATAAGGATCATGTTCATAGAAGAGATAGAATCGACTTTGTAAGTAACACTCACCAAAAGCCAACCATTTGTATTAAAGAACCAACTTTGCATGTCTCTCCCCAAAACAAATGTAACTTTTGTTACAAATTTGGACATTATGCTCATAAATATCAATTTAAGAAGTATAATTCACATAAATTAATTTGGGTCCCTAAAGGAACTTTAAATGACTCAATGTAAAATGATAAGTTAGGTAGATCTATTTATGAGGAACCCAATGTTAAATGAATACCTAAAAGAAAACCACCTTTCTTGTAAACATCTCTACAATCGAAAGGAAGGAGCAAAAATAAAATTTTAATAGAGTATCCTCAAGGCTTATGTCTATATATCCAACACACTTCACAAAACTCACTAGTCGAAACAAAATGATTTTAATTGAGGATATTTTATGAAATCATACTTAATGATATTATATTATGCATGAGGATTTGAAGTAATGATGGTTTAAAATCTTATAGAATTATGTGTTATACTTTTGATCTTGATAATTATTATGATAAATATTGTCCTTAGGTTTTAAATCATGATGCATGATTTGTGTATGGAATGCTAGAGCATACTAAGTATAAAAATGAATTAAGCTAAAGAACTTTAGTTATTTTTAATTTTATAGGAAACAATCTACATTGCTTTCATTGGATTTCTCAAAAAGTTATTTTGATGACGACTTTGGATTTGTCTTTACATGAGATGATATGTCGATGTTTATGACCTAAGATATATCGTACATGAAATAATTTCTTGATTCTCAAGAACATTTATCCAAACAAATCTTGATTCTTTCACCTGATATTATTTGAATTTATTTCTAAGTTTTTTATTAATCATTTTCCCTATAACTTGAATTGTATTATAAATTCTCTTATATTTATGATTTGTATGTCTCTTGATATGATTGAATCATTGATGTATAGGGATAGAAAATTGTTAGCCTGCATATCTCAAAAGTGATGTGAAGCTTATACCTTCAATAAAGTGACGACTTAATGCTAAATACAGGATTAGTATCATTCACATAAATGTTAGCTTGAACATTATTGCATACTGACTTGAATATTAAATGTTAGCACCATTGGAATGTTAAATATGGGTGTTGGGAAGTTAAAAGTCAAATGTTGAAGCTTGAATGGTTGAAAGATAAAAGTGCATTTTGAAAAAGAATTGAAGGTAGTGCACCAGCGGTAGCACCGCCAGAGCACACTCCCCATAAGTAGTAGCATCGCCTAACTAGCAATACCACCACTCGAAACCGTGCCCTATAAAAGGGCTTTTAGGGCTAGCGGTAGAACTGCCTCTAAACCTTTCTTCACCTCTCCTCTACACCTCTAAACCCTTCTTCACTTCTCATTCTCCTTGCTCTTCCTTTAGAAATCTAAGAAAACCCTTTTCTTCTATAAATCTAAGGATCAATCTCAACTATCCAAGAGATCACTACAAGGGTAATCCTCAAAACCTTTCTCTCAACTCATTGATAGATCTTGCTTCTTATATATAGTTCTCTCATTGATAATATATGTAGTCTTATAGCATCTAGAAGATCTTCAAGGGACAAAGACAAGAGAAAATTAAATGAAACCTATGATTCCATACTCTTTTATTCCCCTCAATATACCCTTAAATTCTCAACCTTTGAGTCTAGAAGTGTACATAAGGGAAAATATATAGATATAGAAGAATTGAGTGATTTGGAACCAATTCAATGGTTTGCCAACTTAAATGTCCTTCCAATTCTTCAAATAAGTGAATTCATTTATCCTAAACTTGTTCATTTGTTTTATAACAACTTGCATGTGGATGAAAATGATAGGGTGTCTACTTATCTTTTAGGGCATCACATACTCATTACAGATAGTGTAATTTGTAATTTTATAGAAATTCCTAAAAAAAAAGAGGTTACTACTTTAGAGGACAATGGGACATTAAATCAGTTAGGATTATATATTCTAAGGCGATAGACATTATCTTTGGTAACCTAAATTTGTTTATCATTCGAAAAAATTGTGAACACTTGCTATCCTTTAATACAAAATTGCTTCATCACATCGTGATAAGTATTCTACTTCTAAAACAACACTATCATGATGAAGTTAGTCAAATGGAATTAGAACAATGTATTAGATTATGGTAGGACATAATAATTATTTTGGATATCTGATACAAAAAAACATGATTAAACTCTCAACAAAAGATATGATGCTTCCATATGGTGGTTTGATTACTAGACTAATGCATGCACATAACATAGTCATTCCACCATGCGAAGAAACCTTGAAATTGGATCGATTTAATGTCATCAATAGAAACCTATTAAGGAGATTAAAATGAATAATAAGAAACAGTGTTTTGACTAGATTACCTAGGAGGACTGATCCTCCCCCACCTGAACTAGAACCAAAAACACTTATATATAGAGAAAGTCAATCTTCTCCTATTAGTCCTTTTGAGGTAGTACCTCCAATAGAGCCAGCACCCTCGTTATCTGCTAATTCCATAGTGACTTGACTGGATCGAATTGAACTATATCAAGATCAAATCTTAACTGAGATACAGTAAATTCATATACAACTTGACACTCTGTTTAGGAATTTTAGTTTACCACCACTTGAATAGCTTGTATATTTCTTCTTTCTTTTTGTTAATGAAGGTGAAAACTCATTACTATCATGATATGTTATACTCTTATACTCTATGATGTACTTTTTGATGTTATGTGCTTTTCAATATACACTTCTTGATGATATTATGCAACACTCTAAGAATTAGGCATGTTAAACCTTCCAAATGCATGAATTCCTTTATAAGTTTTTTAGATTTCTCGATTTTTTGTAACTTGAGTTTTCTCCTTAAATTGAGATTGTTTTCATCATTTATTCTTCTTGCAATTCATCAAAGAAGAGATTTTATTCATGGATTTTTGATCCTTTATGAAAGAAGAGTTTTTATTAGACTTTTGGTATACTTGATCTTTTATACGATAATCAATTCCATTGAATCTTTCTTCCTTCTATTTATAAGAAAAAGGATTTGATTCATAGATTTTTAGTATGCACGTTTTGATCTTTTATGAGGAATCCTTTCTCTTTGCGATAGTCCAAGCTTGATTCAATGAAACTTATTTATCATGGATTTGATTTGGTTCAAATCCTTACATAAATTTAAGCCTTGATTTTTCTTATGAAGAATGAATTCCTCCCTTACTCTTCTTCATCTTCTCCTTATTCTTATGACAAAAGGAAGAAAGAAACTTACACCAAAACTGCTTGCACATCCAAAGTTTTTGCTTAACTTCTCATTTTACAAAGTTGCTAGCTTGCATAAATTAGTATAAAACTTATTTAAATAGTTTAAAATACCTACATAAATTGTTGAATGATTCTCCTTTTTGTTGATGATAAAGGGGAGAATGATGAATGTTTGGTATCAATCAAATGATGAATGGTATCATGATCAAAATGTTGATGCATGAAGTGATAAATGCTTAAAATTTTAATGCTTTAGTATCATGTTTGTTATGCCCAAAATGATGTTGATTTATTTTTGGTATCATGCATGAAGTGATGATGAAATGTAATGTTTTGAAATTGTGCATGTTATAATAATGCACAACATATGAAATTTTGATATGATATATTATATTTGATCACTATGATTGAAAGTGTTTAACTTGAATTCAAAGGTTGTGATTCCTTTTGAATTCAAGTTTGTCTTATCTCAATATGACATATAGATAGAGGGAGTTAAGGTTAACTCTATCATCAATTGGTTATCATCATAAAAAATGGGTAGATTATTGAATCTTAAATTTTGATGATAAAATCAATTGATAAATTAATAATATAATCTATGTATTGAGATAAGTGATACATGACTAACTACATGGAAAAAGGCAAAACAATTACGGTAGAATCGGACGCTGGGCCAAAGTCAAAGATTGGACATCGGGTTGGAATAATCGGAGTATGCACCGAGAATGGATGTTGCAGGTGTCAACATGCCGGAGGATCGAGCGATACGCCGAATATCTGAACGATGTGCTGGAAGTTTGTTGGAAGCTCATTGGGAGTTCATCGGAAGTGCCCCGGAAGTTTCGTTAGGAGTTCAAATGAATAATTGACATGCCAGACAACTATATTGCTTGATTGTAGTTATTTTAGCCTTAATTAATATAGTTAGGTCTTAATTTGAGTTAGGTTTAGAAGAAATCCTACTAACTCAATTAGGGGCCAACTGGGCCCAAAATAGGGTTGAGTTGGGTTGGATCGATGGCCCACTCGGGACACTTGGAGCCATGCCAAGCGGTGGCACCGCCCAAGGTGGGTGATGGAACAGCTTGAGGCTCAGCCTCCCAAGTAGTCTGGGCGGTGGTACCACCGACAGTTAATGCTGTCAAGCGGTGGTATCACCTTGTCAGGCCATGGTACCGCTAGAGCCATATCTCCAAGGCTTTGTTAAGCGATAGTACCACCAGATTAGGTGGTGATATTGCCTAGTGTCAGGCGGTGGTACTATCGCTAGTACCCCGAAAATCTAAGATAAAATACTTTTTGACTCTAATTTTGATGCCATTAGGGCCTATAAATACCCCACTCTTTTTTGCATGAAGAGAAACATAGTGTGAATAAAATTTTTGAAGTGTTGGGGTGTAAAAGTGATAAGTGTCCTCTTCCTCCCTTTCTAAGCCTTGCGATCATTCAAGTGAGGTGTAAGGCTTGTAAGGGTTGTCTCCTAAACCTATGAAAAGGAGAAAGTGTTGTAAGAGGGTGGTTGGTCTTCGACCATTAAAGAAAAATCATTAGTGGACACCGGTGACCTCAACGGAGGACGAATAAGAAGTAGACATAGGTCACAACGATCGAACCACTATAAATCCCGTGTGTTCTTTCCTTACTGCTTACTATCATTACTTAGCTGCACTCTACATTGTACATTTAATTCAAGTCGACATCTTCTCGATATGATTTCTTCGTTACGTTTTTCTCAACTCGGAAAGATTTGGAATTGCAATTGTCATTTTTATTGTTGCACTAATTCAAACCCCCCCTCTTAGTGCCATATTGATCCTAACATTAGATGGATGAGGGATTGTAGATATATGGTAATTGAGGACATATAGGTCCTATGGATTGGATTTCCCTGTATCGTCTAGGGATTGTGGCATAGTGACCTCGTATGTTCGTAGTTGATAAGCGAGTGAATTATTATAGAGATAATAATTCACTAAGCTAAAAGGAGTTCTGACAAGTATTGCTATTCATAGGTGCCCAACAAGCCAATCACGTGAGTGATGGCACATGTGACTTGACACGAAATCTTTTTGCTTATTATATTTTGATATCTATCACTTTATATTGACTATTGTACATATACATGTATATATTGTGAGGTTCTTAGATCTGTGCAATGGGAATCGGATCGTGATGAGATCACAATAATGAGACCAATTCACCTTTAAACACAGATTTTAAATAATTCCGATCATAGGTTACTCGAGAGGGACATCGAGATAATTGGATAAACTGGTGTGCTATATACCCATCCATATGATGGATGCAGCTAGTCTTATAGCTGCTCGTGTGGGGACACTAGGGATAAATACAAGTACTCGTTGGACAATGAGTTCACTGATTGATCCACTTATGAAATGCTGGATGGTTGATGATGTCTTATTGTCAAATAGCGATTCTGTAGTCCCAGTGGTGTATCTGGTCCTTAGACTTGAGACACCAAGGATGTCCTGTTTGAGTGCTCCACTCTTTGATAGTAGACTTGTAGATTTGGATGTCCCAGATCTAGTACAATTGGTCATTAGGAGTGGCAGTCGACCTTACGAGGGCTATTGAGTGTCGATAGAAGATCATCCACTCTTAGCATCATGAGAGGAATATCCCATGTGTTCTTGCTTAGACAAATCCTTGGCCAGGGTCATTCATATTGAGAGAGAAAGAGTTCTCCGGGAGAATCCGATTAGAGCGAGACTCGAGTAGAAACCATATGGGTCTGATAGCACCATACCCGCTATACAGTCTCTGGAATATTAGATGGATGAGAGACTATAGGTACATGGTAACTGAGGACAGACAGGTCTAATGGATTGGATTCCCCTGTATCGTCTGAGGACTATGACGTAGTGGTCTAATACGTCCGTAGTCGATGAGTCGAGTGAATTATTATGGAGATAATAATTCACTAAGCCAGAAGGCGTTCTGACAAGTATGACTCACGACCAGCTTAATATTGGGCCTAGAAGGTCACACACATATGGTAGGCGTTGCAATGAGTAGAGGTTCAGATATGAGATATCCGCCAGAGCCCCTATCTTATTGGATATCCAATAAGCCCCTGAATTATCGGATCCCATGGACAAGATCCAATAAGAGCCCCTGAGAGATTATTGGATAGAGATACACTAATCTAAAAGGCTTTGGTAATTGGATGTAGATCCAATACCTAATAGGGAAGGATCCATTAGGGTTTGACAATGGACCTCTATAAATAGGAGGGATTCAGTGGTTCATAGGCTAGAGCCTTTGCTTGCCTCTCCTATTCTCCTCCCCCTCTCCACCTCAGAGTAGGCTTGAAGTTTTTGAGGAGTGTCGTTGTAGCTCTACTGTGTGGATCACCGCTAAAGAGGAGGACGCTTGACCTCCTTCACCCTCTCTCTAGGTAACACAATATATTCTATGCGCAGTTTGTTTCATGAATTTTTGCGTACCAATCTTTGCACGACGACGAATATCTCTTTGGGAATAGGGGATTTTATTTTTGTTCTTCTATTGCACATGTGATGTCGTCCCCAAGATTTCCCAACAATAGGTGTCTTGCAAGCCAATCACGTGAGTGATGGCATATGTGACATGATACGCATTCATTTTACTTATTATATTTTGACATTTTATCACTTATATTGCTTGTTGCATATATCATATATATTGTGATGTCCATGGATCAGTGTAATGAGAATCAGATCGTGCTGAGATCATAATAATAAGACCGATTCAACCTTAAACACAAACTCTAAATAATCTTGGTCATATGTTACTCGAAATGGACATCGAGATAACCGGATAGATTGATATGCTATATACCCGTCCATATGATGGAGGCATTTGGTCTCATAGCTACTCATGTGGGGATACTAGGGTTACAATGCATATGCTCATTGGAGAATGAGTTCACTAATTGATCCGCTCACAGAATGCTGGATGATTAATGATACTTCATTGTCAGATAACGATTCTATTGTCCCAATGGTATACCTGGTCCTTAGACTTGAGACACCAAGGATGCCCTGTATGAGTACTCTACTCTTTAATAATAGTCTTATAAGTCTGAAAGTTCCAAATCTAGCACAGCCGGTCATCGGGAGTGGCAGCTAACCTTACAAGAACTATTGAGTGTCGATAGAGGATCATCCACTCTTGGTGTTATAAGAGAAATATCCCATGTGTTCTTGCTCAGATAAATCCATAGCCAAGGTCATTCAGTTTAAGAGAGAAATAGTTTTTCGGGAAAATCCGATTAGAACGAGACTCGAGTAGAAATCGTATGGGTCTAACAGTACCATACCCAGTATACGGTCTTTGGGATTTCAAATGGATGAGAGACTCTAGATACATGGTAACTGAGGACCAACAGGTCTAAAGGATTGGATTTCCTTGTATCATTTAGAGACTACGACACAATGGCCTAGTATATTCACATGTGATGAGTTGAGTGAATTATTATAAAGATAATAATTCACTGAGCTAGAAGGAGTTCTGATAGGTATGACTCACGACTAGCTTGATATTGGGCTTATAGGGTCATACACATATGGTGGGCATTGCAACAAGTAGAGGTTCGGATATGAGATATCCGTCGAAGCCTCTATCTTCTTGGATATCCAATAATCCCTTGAATTATTGGATCATATGGATGGGATCCAATAACAGCTAATGAGAGATTATTAGATAGAGATCCATTAATATAAAAGGCTTGGGTAGTTGGATGGAGATCCAATACCCAATAAGATAGGATCCATTAGGGTTAAATTGACAAGGGGCTTCTATAAATAGGAGGGAACCAAACACCCATAGGCCAAAGGAGCATCATCGCAACTCAATACCCAATATTCTCCTCTCTTCTTCTCCTCAAATAGCAGGCATGAAGTTTTGGGCAGTGATTTGAGGAGCATCGTTGTAGCCCTATTGTGTGGATCACCACTAGAGAAGAGGATGTTTGACCTCCTTCATCCTTTTCTATAGATCTGTAGGGATTCAGGGATATATAATCTCCCTAAGTAAAATATAATCTTTCATATACGTAGTTTTCGATTTTGCAGATTTTGCGTACCAATCTTCGCACGATGACGAACACCTTTTTGGAAAATCTAGGAATTTTATTTTCTATTCTTCCGTTGTGCATATGATATCACCCCTAAATTTTCTTACAGGTATGACTCACGGCCAACTAGATATTGGGCCTAGAGGGTCACACATATATGGTAGGCATTGTGATAAGTAGAGGTTCGGATATGATATATCCATCGGATCTCCTATCTTATTAGATATTTAATAAGCCCATAAATTATTAGATCATATGGATGAGATCCAATAATAGCCAATAAGAGATTACTGAATAGAGATCTACTAATCTAAGAGGCTTAGGTAGTTGGATGAAGATCCAATATCTAATAAGGTAGGATCCATTAGGGTTAAGTTGACAAGGGACCTCTATAAATAAGAGGGAATTAAATACCCATAGGTTAGAGGCTTCTTGGTTGCTACCTTTTATTCTCCTCGAGCCTTCTCAGATAGCAGGTGTGGAGATTTGGGTAGTGATTTGAGGAGCGTTATCACAGCCTTGTTGTGTGGATCATCGCTAGAGATGCGGACGCTTGACATTCTTCATCTTATTCTATAGATTTGTAAGGATTCAAAGATATACAATCTCTCTAAATAACACAACCATCTCATATGTGGTTTTTAGTTTTATAGATTTTGCGCACTAATCTTCGCGCGACGATGAACACCTTTTTGGAAAGTTATGTTTTTATTTTTTGTTCTTCCGTTGTGCATTTGATGTTACCCGTAGATTTTTCTATAATATCTATAAGAATCAAATTATGACATAGGGATCAAAAGGGATACTTTATCATTTTTATAAGTTACAAAAAATAATGATTCTAAAAATGGTATGATACAATAAAAGAAGATTAAAATTAATGGACTAGAATAGTATCTCGAAACTTATTGAATTGCCCGATAACTATATAAAATAGTTGCTTGCAAATGGGTCTTTAAAATAAAAGATGACTCAAACGATAATATCAAATAATATAAAACTAAATTTATGGCCAAAGGTGTTTCTCATAAAGAATGTGTAGACTATAATAAGAATTTTTTTTAGTTTATAAAAAGACACATTAATGATCATCATGATATTAGTATCTTATTATGATCCTAAATTTTATCATATGAATGTAAAAATAATATTTTTGAATAAAAATTTAGATAAAACAATCTATATATACAATATGAAGGATTTGTAGATAAGAGAAAGGAAACCTGAGCTTATAAACTTAGAAGATCCATTTATTATCTCAAATGAATTTTTAAACAATGATATATAAAATTTTATAATACAATTACTTCCTTCATATTTAAGAAATTGCTATTGATCAATGTATATATTTGAAGGTCAATGAGAATAAGTTTATTATATTAGTCTTATATATAGATGATATTTTATTTATTAGTAATGATCCTGGTTTATTGCGCGAAACCAGAATGTTTCTTATCAAAAAATTTAAGATTGTTGATATAAACAAGGTAACTTATATTATTAGTATTGAGATATTTAGGAATAAATTTCAAGGATTCCAAGGATTATCTTTGAAAATATATATTGATTGAGTATTGAAGAGATTTAATATATAATTTTACTCAGCTATTAATACACTTATTACTAGAAGTGAGAGATTTAGTCAAAGCTAACATCCTACGAATAACTTAGAAAGGAATTAAATAAATGATATTCCTTATACTTGTGTAATTTGAAGTCTATTATATGTTCAAACCTTTATGAATCTAAATATTAATTTTACAGTTAAAATGTTAGGTAGATACTAGAGTAACCCAAGAATTGAACATTGAAAATTTATAAAGAAAATAATGAGATATTGAAGGGGATAAAAGAATATATGCTTACATACAAGAGATTATACCAGCTTAAAATGATGATATATTCAGATAATGATTTTATAAATTATCTCCACAGTATGAAGTCCACTTTAGGATTCATGTTCATATTAGTTGGAGGGATAATTTCTTGAAAAAGTATAAAGTAATTATTTATTATATTATCAATAATGGAAACTAAATTTATGACATACTTTGAGGCTATAATTAAGCTTTATTGTTATATAATTTTATCGAAAACTTGATGTGAGTAACTTAATTATCAGACTACTAAAGATATTTTATGATAACATCATAGTAATTTTCTTTCTTAAGAATAATAAATACTTTAGTGGTTTCAAGCATATCATGAGAAAGTACTTGGTGGTTAGGAAAAAGGTCCAGAAACAACAAGTGTCAATTGAGAACCTTAGTATAATTTTAATGATTGCTAATTCATTTAAGAAGGCTTTACAACTTAAAGTGTTTAAAAAACATATTCTTATAATAGGGTTTGTGAGTACCCATAAAAGATATGATAATATATATTTAAGTAGATACTGTTGAATCTCGGATTTTGATGATGAAACCAATTGATAATGTTATGATCTAATCTATGTTTTGAGTGACGCAAGACTAGCTTCGATCAAAAGAGACAAATTGATTAAAACAGGAAAAATAATAAGTTGGGCCGAAATTGAACATGTTAGAAGATTGGACATCAAACCGGAGGAATAGTCGACGTGTCGGCAGAAGGCTTCATGCCATGAGTTTAGGCATCGAGCCGAAGGATCAAACATTATGCCAAGGAGATTAGAAGTTGCAGGTGTCAACTTACCGATTGAGCAATATACTAAAGAAGAGGACGATACGTCGAAGGATCGGACGAAGCATCGGAAGAACCAATGATATGTCGGACAACATATGATTCATGCTTTGTAATAAGTTATCTAGATCGAGTTAATTTAGGTCATAATTGAGTTAATTTCGGGTGTAACCATTCTAACTCAATTAAGGGTCTATTGGGCCTGAGTTAGGACTATTTTGGGCCAAGTGGAAGGCCCATTCGGTCACCCAAGGTTAGGTGGAACCACCCATGAGTTGGAAAAGTCAAGAGCACACTTTTCTATGTTATCAGGCAATATTACCGTCAGATTGGGCAGTGTCAATATGTCAGGCGGTGGTACCGCCTAGTGTCAGACTAGTAGGCGGTGGTACTGGCCGTACATTGAAAACTTGGGGATTTGAATTTTGGCTCCAAGTTTTGAAGTTATTTGGGGTCTATAAATACCTCATAAATTCCTGCTTAGAATACACATGAAAAGAGAGCAAAAACTCTGTGATTCTAAGGTTGTAAAACTCTTTTAAGTATAGAGTCCCTCCTCCATGAGCTTAGTGATAGTCCTAAGGGAGGTGTATGAGGGAACACTTATAAAAGAGGGGTATAAAGGTTCACTCCTGAACCTGTGAAAAGAAAAAAGAATGTAAGGGTAGTTGATCTTTGCCCATTAGAAAGAAGATCAATGGAGGAAGCCAGTGGCAAGTGCAAAGGAATCGGGAGTGGACGTAGGTCACAACGACCGAATCACTACAAATCAGTTTGTATTTCTGTTTTACTATTTACCTTTATTGCAAACTACTTTACTTCCTCATTACTTTAGTTGCACACTCTTACGAATGTTTTCAAAGTTAAATACTCCTTGATACGGTTTTATCGTACGAAGATTTCTAACTTAATGTAATTTTTATGTACGCACTAATTCACCCCCCTAGTACCGATTTCAGTCATAACAGTTGGTATCAGAGCCACAATTTTTTCATTTAGTTTAACACTCAAGAGAAATAGTTTTTTTCAGCTTTTAAGAGGGTTATTCTATCATTTGTCCTCCTATATTCAATGAGAGGGATTACACGTATTGAAAAACTTGAATGAGAGTTTTTTTACTTTCTTTAGATTTCAATTTATGGAATATCATTGAAAACAGATTTCAAAAGTCTTCTCTTCTAATGAATGAATAGAATGATTTGAAGAAGAAAACTTTCTCTTCGAATGCTAAAGCTATGAATGCAATCAAGTTTTTATTTGTGAAATGACTTATAAGATTTGACACACTCTTGAAATCACACATGAAGGCACTAGTACAGTTAAAGATTTGAAAAATAATCTTTTGATGTATGATTTTGAATTGTTTCAAATGAAGCTAAGCGAAACTATTGTTGACATATGCTGTTTTACGGATGTCATTAATAGTTTAAAAGCTCTTGATAAATATTTTTTAAATTTTAAACTTATTAATAAAGTTTTATGATCTCTTTCTAAAAATTGAGATTTAAAAGTAATTATAACACAAAAGGCAAAAGACTTCAAAAAGTTTTCACTTGAATAACTTATCGGATCTTTGATGATCTACAAAATGACTTATATGACACATGACGAACGTGAGAAAAACCTTCCAAAGAATAGGAAGGATTTGACATTTCGAATAATAGAAGACTACTTGAGTGATAACTCAAGTGATGATAATGATGACATAGAACTCCTCACTATAAAATTTAAAAAGTTCATGAAACAAGAATCAAAGAATAAAAACAAACTTAAAAAGAACACAACTACTTGCTATGAACACAAGAAGTTGGGGCACTCCAAAGATGAGTATATAAAACTAAAGAAGAAGTTGCTAAAGAAGAAGGAAGTACTCAAGGATGAATCGAGCGCATCTAAAGATGAGGAGCAAACCAACAAAGGCGAGGTGACCTTTCACAATGAGGTATATAACTCAGCTGAAATGTATGTACCTTATCATAAAATTACTTAGTGCTTTCATGCTTTAATAAATTAGTTACATGTTTTTATTAAATCTTAGATTTTGATGATAAAACCAATTGATAAGTGTTTATGATTTGATCTGCGTTTTGAGTGACGCAGGAAGCTTTGATCAGGGAGAGACAATTGAAGGAGGAAGAACCATGTTGGGTTGGAGAAAAATATATCAGAAGATTGAACGTCGAACCGAAGGATTGGTCGACATATCGGCAGAAGACTTTGGGTCATGAGTTCGGGCATCGGGCTAAGAAGAGCGGATATTGTGCTAAGAAAATCAGAGTTACGGAGGTCGACTGGCCGATTGGACAATAGGCCGCAAGAGAGGACTATGCGCTGAAGAATCGGATGAAGCGTCAATGACCAAATGACATGCTGGACAACATGATTCAAAGCTTTGTAATAATTGTCTAGATCAAAGTATGTCTTTATGTGTGCACGATTAACTATGATAGCAAAGCATAAAGCAAAATGAAGTCCTGGAGTCAAAAACATGATTTTGTTGGGAGTTTGAGAGTTCATCAGAAGTCCGAACGTTCATCGAAAGTTCTGCTAGAATTGACCGAGAAGTCCAAGGGCTTGCCAAAGAAGCTCATCAGAACTCACCAAGAAGATCATTGTGAAGTCTAGGAGCTTGCCGGGGATCCGCTACAATATTGCTAAGATCGTCGGAAGTTCGCCAGAAGTTCACCGGAAGGAACCTAGACTTACGGACTTGTTTAGCTTAGTAAATGTATTAGAATTTGTAGTTAGCATATAATTGGGAGTGGATTTGGGCTAACCCAATTAGGGGCTAGTTAGGCCCATGTATGGACTGTGTTGGGACAAGTGCAAGGCCCAAACAGTGACCCAACAAGTGGCACCGTCGTGGCATAGTCTCCGAGACTGTGTTAGGCGATGGTATCGTCAGATTGGGTGATGGTACTGTCCAGTGTCAGTGTCAGGCAGTGGTACCACCCAAACATAGTCTCCCAGGCAGTGGTACCGCTAGACAAGGCAGTGGTATCGCCCAACATAGGCTGTGATACCGCCAGGACCTAGGAAACCTAAGATGAGATATTTTTAGGCTCCAAGTTTGAATCAACTTGAGACCTATGAATACCCCTCTCATCCCTGGTTAAGTAACACAAGAATTAAGAGTGAAAAAGAAAGAAACGCTGTTGTGATTTGTGTGAACTCCTCTCCTTCTTCTAAGTGTTAGAATAGTTTAAGAATGAGTAAGTGGGGTTGTAAGGGTTATCTCCTAAACCCGGTAAAAGGAGAAAGAGCTGTAAAAGGTGGTTGATCTTTGCCTATTGAAGAAAGATCGATAGTGGATGCCGGTGGCCTTGACAAAGGAGGAATCAGGAGTGGATGTAGGTCACGACGACCAAACCACTATAAACTCGGTTTGCATTTACTTAGAGCAATTTAATTTTATAGCAAACTACCTCTCCTCCTTACCTTGCTTTCACTACGCTTACGATCTTTTACGTTTCAAGTTAAATACATTTCTGAAATGGGTTTTATCGTACAAAATATTTTCAAGCCGATGTTTTTATCCTCTACACTAATTCACCCCCCCCCCTCTTAGTGCCGACTCATTCCTAATAATTGATATCAGAGCCATGTTTTTCTCATTTGGTTTAACACCTAAAGAGAAATGGCTTTTTTTTATTAAATCTTAGATTTTGATGATAAAACCAATTGATAAGTGTTTATGATTTGATCTGCGTTTTGAGTGACGCAGGAAGCTTTGATCAGGGAGAGACAATTGAAGGAGGAAGAACCATGTTGGGTTGGAGAAAATATATCAGAAGATTGAACGTCGAACCGAAGGATTGGTCGACATATCGGCAGAAGACTTTGGGTCATGAGTTCGGGCATCGGGCTAAGAAGAGCGGATATTGTGCTAAGAAAATCAGAGTTACGGAGGTCGACTGGCCGATTGGACAATAGGCCGCAAGAGAGGACTATGCGCTGAAGAATCGGATGAAGCGTCAATGACCAAATGACATGCTGGACAACATGATTCAAAGCTTTGTAATAATTGTCTAGATCAAAGTATGTCTTTATGTGTGCACGATTAACTATGATAGCAAAGCATAAAGCAAAATGAAGTCCTGGAGTCAAAAACATGATTTTGTTGGGAGTTGAGAGTTCATCAGAAGTCCGAACGTTCATCGAAAGTTCTGCTAGAATTGACCGAGAAGTCCAAGGGCTTGCCAAAGAAGCTCATCAGAACTCACCAAGAAGATCATTGTGAAGTCTAGGAGCTTGCCGGGGATCCGCTACAATATTGCTAAGATCGTCGGAAGTTCGCCAGAAGTTCACCGGAAGGAACCTAGACTTACGGACTTGTTTAGCTTAGTAAATGTATTAGAATTTGTAGTTAGCATATAATTGGGAGTGGATTTGGGCTAACCCAATTAGGGGCTAGTTAGGCCCATGTATGGACTGTGTTGGGACAAGTGCAAGGCCCAAACAGTGACCCAACAAGTGGCACCGTCGTGGCATAGTCTCCGAGACTGTGTTAGGCGATGGTATCGTCAGATTGGGTGATGGTACTGTCCAGTGTCAGTGTCAGGCAGTGGTACCACCCAAACATAGTCTCCCAGGCAGTGGTACCGCTAGACAAGGCAGTGGTATCGCCCAACATAGGCTGTGATACCGCCAGGACCTAGGAAACCTAAGATGAGATATTTTTAGGCTCCAAGTTTGAATCAACTTGAGACCTATGAATACCCCTCTCATCCCTGGTTAAGTAACACAAGAATTAAGAGTGAAAAAGAAAGAAACGCTGTTGTGATTTTGTGTGAACTCCTCTCCTTCTTCTAAGTGTTAGAATAGTTTAAGAAATGAGTAAGTGGGGTTGTAAGGGTTATCTCCTAAACCCGGTAAAAGGAGAAAGAGCTGTAAAAGGTGGTTGATCTTTGCCTATTGAAGAAAGATCGATAGTGGATGCCGGTGGCCTTGACAAAGGAGGAATCAGGAGTGGATGTAGGTCACGACGACCAAACCACTATAAACTCGGTTTGCATTTACTTAGAGCAATTTAATTTTATAGCAAACTACCTCTCCTCCTTACCTTGCTTTCACTACGCTTACGATCTTTTACGTTTCAAGTTAAATACATTTCTGAAATGGGTTTTATCGTACAAAATATTTTCAAGCCGATGTTTTTATCCTCTACACTAATTCACCCCCCCCCCCTCTTAGTGCCGACTCATTCCTAATAATTGATATCAGAGCCATGTTTTTCTCATTTGGTTTAACACCTAAAGAGAAATGGCTTTTTTTTATTTTCAAGAGGGTCACTCTCTTATTCGTCCTCCCATGTTCAATGAGACAAATTACATATATTGGAAAACTCGAATGAGAGTTTTCTTCCTTTCTTTAGATTTAAATTTATGGAATATTGTCGAAAGCGGTTTTCAAAGATCTTCTCTTCCAATAAACCATTGGAATGATTTGGAAAAGAAGACTTTTTCTTTAAATGCTAGAGCTATGAATACTCTATTTTATACCTTAGATAAAAATGAATTCAATCGGGTTTCTACTTGCGAAATGGTCTTCAATATTTGGCATATACTTGAAATAACACACGAAGGTACTAGTAAAGTTAAATATTTGAAAATCAACTTTTTGATATATGATTTTGAATTGTTTCATATAAAACCAAGCGAAACCATTGAAGACATGTACACCTGTTTTCGGATATTGTCAATGATTTAAAAGCACTTGGTAAATTTTTTTGGGATTTTGAACTTGTAAACAAAATTTTACATTATCTTAATAAGAATTGGGATTCAAAAGTAACTATCATACAAGAGGCAAAATGACTTAAATAAGTTTCCACTCGAAGAACTTATCTGGTCTTTAATGACCTATGAAATAAGTTGTATGGCACAAAATGAACATGAGAACAACCTTCTAAAGAACATGAAGGATTTTGGATTTAGAACAATTGAATACCACTCGAGCATAAGCTCAAGTGATGGTGAACTTGAACTCCTCACTATGAAATTTAAAAAATTCATGAAACAAGAATTGAAGAACAAAAATAAACTTAAAAAGAACACAATTACTTGTTATGAATGTAAGAAGAAGGAAGCACTTTTGGACGAATCGAGCTCATCCGAAGACGAAGAGAAAATTAACAAAGGCGAGGTGGCAAACTACACCTTAACTGCTTTTGACTATGAGGTAATCAAAATCCCCTTAGTTTATTTCAAAATTACATGATTCTTTTTATGAGTTATTTTTAATTTAGTTTAGAAAAAATATTTTTATTGAAAATTACATGTTTAATAATATAATGAAAATGCAAAAATTGGGATCATGCTAATAATTTTGAAAATGATAATAAAAATTACATGTTTTATGATAAAGGAATAAAATATTAGATTTAAATCTAATGATAATCCTATATATGTTTTTTAAGAAGAAATAATATGTATCTTGATGATTTCTGATTTTGATTGAAAATACATTATGAAACCATACTTAATGTCGTAATGAAAATGTTAAAAAAACTTGAATAATATTTTGATATCATGCCCAAAGTAATGATACATAATGATCATGCTTAATAACTTTATATTTCAAAATTATGCAAGATGATTCTTGTGATTAATGGCTTACTTTTTCGGTTATAAACAAGATGGATGGTTTTTATGACAAAATTTATTTTTCGATCCTAAATGGTGATGCATGTTTTTATTTGGCATAAAAAGATAAAGGCATATTTGTATGAAACCAACAACTTAAAATGAAACAGCTCTATCTTATTGATTTTTTGATAAAAGATTAATGAATCCATGTATATTATGCTTTTGTGAATATCATAGATTATGAAAATGATTTGAATTTAATGAGTTTTATTAATATCATGATCTTGATTTCTCATGATTTATAACTTGAAATCGTTTATGAATCAAGATATCTTATTATGTGTTCTTGTATCTTCTTATTGAGATTTATCTAAATGAACCATGGTTTCTCTCTTGATTTTTTGAAATTTATAACATAAGATTACTTTTGAAGATCATTGACTATTTAAACTCCTAAGATTTCTTTTTGTTATTTAAAGGAGATTTGTCAAGATGAATCATTTGCAAATTGATCTTTCTTGATCTTTCATCTTTCATATCATGATCTTCATATGACACCTTTGTATTTTTGTGTTGACTTGAACATTTACACCATTATGTTCCTCCCTTCTTCTTTCTTGTTTACAATGACAAAAAGGGGAAAGAAAATAGTTAGCATCTCAAGAAAACCACATGTGCTAACTTGAATGATAAACTTAGACATGTTCGATCTCTCAAATGCAATAAATTCTTTCTTATACATTTTTTGGATCAAGCTAACTTGAATGATAAACTTAGACATGTTAGATCTCTCAAATGCATAAATTCTTCTTATACATTTTTTGGATCATAATCTTGATTTCTCAAATTTTAGATTTGATCTTTCATTTTTGATGATTGAAATAATGATTGGAATATTGATGTAATTATGAATGATGATTTGATATTATGCATGCAATACTTCAACTTATGATAATGAAGCATGCAATGATGAAATATTCGTGATGAAAAATTGTTTTGACTTCATGACTTGATTTTTCATCTTTGTTATTTATCCTTGTTATGATTTGAAGATTGTAGTAAAGGGAAATGAATTACACTATTGTATTGTTATTCCTCTCTTTTTGCCAATGACAAAGGGGGAGAAAGGATTGCTAGCATACACATCACGAAAAGAGATAAACTTGCTAGCTTGCTCATCTCAAAAGAGAAGCAAGAAGTGCTATTTTGTAAATCTCAAAAGAAGCAATATTTGTTAAGTTACACATTTCAAGAAGATGCAAAAATAGTCTATCTTGCACATCTCAAAAGATGCAAAAGTTTTGCCAACTTTCATATATGAAAAATTTACTAGCTTGCATGTTCTAATATGATATAATACTTACTAAATTTGCTAACTTACAAATTGCAAAGGGAAGAACTTGCTATCTTGAACATCACCAAAAATTTGCTAAATTGCATGATGTACAATTTGCTAGAATTGCTAGCTTGTAATCTAAAGAGAAGCAAAGAGTTGCTATCTCAAAAGAAACAATAGTGTAATCTTGCCTATCTCAAGGAGTAAAACATGCTAACTTGCACATCTAGCAAAATTTACAAAACAAACTTGCAAAACTCAAAATTATTGCTAGTTTGCATATAAAATGATGTAAAATTTTACTAGCTTGTGCTTTGCCGAGGAAGCAAAAATTGCACTTCTCAAAAGAAAAGAAAGAAAATTACTAGCTTGCATGATGATGAAACTTGGGACTATGTTTATTATGCAATGATTTAAAATTATATCTAAACACTTGCTAGTTGTACTTCTTTTTGTTGATGACAAAGGGGGAGAAGTTATAATGACAATCATGCATGGAATGATGTATTGAATGATTTGATTATGCATGATTTTATGATGACATGTTGCTGTTGAATCTCATATTTTGATGATAAAACCAATTGATAGAGTTTATGATTTGATGTGTGTTTTAAGTGACACGGGAAGCTTCGATCAGGATGAGACAATTAAAGTAGGAAGAATCATGTTGGGCCAATAAAAAACATGTTAGATGATTGGATGTCGAGTCGAAGAATCAGTCGACGTATCGACAGAAGGCTTTGGGCCATGGATTCGGACATCGGGCCAAGAAGAGCAAATATTGTGCCAAGGAAATCGGAGTTGCGAAGGTCAACTAGCCGATTGGGTAATAGGCCGCAAGAGAGGACAATGCGCCGAAGAATTGGACGAAGCGTTGATGGACCAATGACATGCCGGACAATATGATTCATACTTAGTAATAATTGTCTAGATCGAAGTGTGTTTTATATGTGTAGTATTAACTATGATAGTAAGGCATAAAGCAAAATGAAGTCTTGGAGTCAAGAATGAGATTTCGTTGGGAGGTCGAGAGTTCATTGGAAGTCCAGATGTTCGTCGGAAGTTTTGTCAGAACTGACCGAGAAGTCCAGGAGCTTGCCGGAAGTCTGCTGGAACATTGCTGAGAGATTGTCGGAAGTTCGCCGGAAGAAACCTAGACTTATGAATTTGTTTAGCTTAGTAAATGTCTTAAATTTCGTAGTTAGGATATAATTGGGTTAGAATTAGGCCAACCCAATTAGGGGCCAATTGGGCCTAAGATTAGGCTATATTGGGCCAAGTGCAAGGCCCATACAGTGACCCAACAGATGGCATCATCGTGGCACAATCTCCGAGACTATGTCAGGCGATGGTACCACCTAGTGTTAGTGTTGTAGGCGGTGGTACCGCCAGGAACCGGGAAACCCGGGATAAGATATTTTTATGCTCTAAGTTTGAATCAACTTGAGGCCTATAAATACCCCTCTTATCCCTGGTTAAAGTACACAAGAATTGATAGTGAAAAAAAAAGAAACGTTGTTGTAATCTTGTGTGAACTCCTCTCCTTCTTCTAAGTGTTAGAATAGTTTGAGAGAGGAGTAAGTGGGGGTGTAAGGGTTATCTCTTAAACTCGGTAAAAGGAGAAAGAGCTGTAAAAGGTGGTTGGTTTTCACCTATTGAAGGAAGACCGATAGTGGATGCCGGTAGCCTCGACGGAAGAGGAATCGACGGAGTGGATATAGGTTACGACGACCGAACCACTATAAAAATCTAGTTTGCATTTCTCAATGCAATTTACCTTTACTACAAACTTACTTGCTTTACATCCACTATGCTCTTCTGTATGCTTTCAATTTTAAGTTATCTTTCGAAAATCAGTTTTATTGAATGAAATTTCAGAACCGACGTAATTTTATCGCTGCACTAATTCACCCCCCCCCCCCCCCCCCCCCTCTTAGTGCCGACTCATTCCTAATAGTTGCAAATATCCATGATTAAATTTGCCTTAACTTGAATTCAATTTGAATTCAAGAGTTTTCTCAAATATGCTATATTGATAGGGGGAGTTTGTTTAAACTCTGTCATCAATTGGTTGTCATCATCAAAAAGGGAGAGATTGTTAAATCTTGGATTTTGATGATGAAACCAATTGATAAGTGTTTATGATTTGATCTGCATTTTGAGTTATGTAGGAAGCTTCGATCAGGGAGAGACAATTGAAGTAGGAAGAATCATGTTGGGTCGAAGAAAAACATGTCAGAAGATTAGACGTTGAGCCAAAGGATCGGTCAACATATCGGCAGAAGGCTTCGGGCCATGAGTTCGGGCATCGGGCCAAGAAGAGCAGATATTGCAGTAAGAAAATCGGAGTTGGGGAGGTCAACTGGCCGATTGGGCAATAGGTCGCAAGAAAGGACTATGCGCCAAAAAATCGGACGAAGCGTCAATGACCCAATGACATATTGGACAACATGATTCAAAGCTTTGTAATAATTGTCTAGATTGAAGTGGGTTTTATGTGTGCAGGATTAACTATGATAGCAAGACATAAAGCAAAATAAAGTCCTGGAGTTAAAAATATGATTTCGTTGGGAGTTCGAGAGTTCGTTGGAAGTCCGGATGTTCATCAGAAGTTCTGTCGGAATTAACCGAGAAGTCCAAGAGCTTGCCAAAGAAGCTCATCGGAACTTGAAAAGAAGATCGTCGTGAAGTCTAGGAGCTTGCCGAGAGTTTGTTGCAACATTGCCAAGAGATCATCAAAAGTTCACTAGAAGATCGTCGGAAGCTCGCTAGAAGGAACCTAGACTTACGGATTTGTTTAGCTTAGTAAATATCTTAGAATTCATAGCTACCACATAATTGGGATTGAATTTGGGCCAACCCAATTAGAGGCCGATTAGGCCCATGTATGGACTATGTTGGGCCAAGTATAAGGCCCAAATAATGACCCAACAGGTGGTGTCGTCGTGGCATAGTCTTTGAGACTGTGTCAGGCGGTGGTACCGCCCAGCACAAGCAGTGGTACCACCAGGATCCGGGAAACCTAGGATGAGACATTTTTAGGCTCCAAGTTTGAATCAACTTGAGGCCTATAAATACCCCTCTCCTCCCTGGTTAAGTAACATAAGAATTAAAAGTGAAAAAGAAAGATACGCTGTTGTAATCTTGTGTGAACTCCTTTCCTTCTTTTAAGTGTTAGAATAGTTTGAGAAAGGAGTAAGTGGAGATGTAAGGATTATCTCCTAAACCTGGTAAAAGGAGAAAGAGTTGTAAAAGGTGGTTGGTCTTCGCCTATTGAAGGAAGACTGATAGTCGATGTCGGTGGCCTCGACGGAGGAGGAATCGGGAGTGGATGTAGGTCACGACGACCGGACCACTAGAAACTCGGTTTCCATTTACTTTGAGCAATTTAATTTTATAGTAAACTGCCTCTCCTCCTTACCTTGCTTTCACTATGCTTACGCTCTCATATGTTTCAAATTAAATACATTTCCGAAATGGGTTTTATCGTACGAAATATTTTTAAGTCGATGTTTTTATCCGCTACACTAATTCATCCCCCCTCTTAGTGCCAACTCGTTCCTAACAGTTTTATGATAAAAGAATAAAAATGTTAAATTAAATGTGATGCTTATACGCCAAATAAGATTAATTATATATATGTTTTAAGAAGCAATAATATGTGTCTTGATGATTTCTGTATTACTTTTCAGTTTTAAATATGATACATGGTTTTAAAATAAAAACTTGGGCATGCTTATATGAAATCAATTACATGAATTGAAACAACTAAAAAAGAAGAATTTTTTTTTTGAAAACTTCTAAATCTCCATCTTATTGAATTTTCGTCGTAGAGATTCTTAATGATAAATCTATTTTTGTTATTTATAAATCTCTTGAAAGTGATTTTGATGATTTATCGATTTAAATTTAAATGAATTTAATCCAAATCTTTCACTTGATACTTGAGTTTTTTTTATAAATCAAGATCTTTGTTCTCCTATGATTCTATTTGCTATGTATCAAAGAGAAGCTTTATTGAAATCATGATCTTGATATTTCAGAATTGTAACTTGAAATTTTTTAAAAAAAATGAGATCTTTGATCTCCTAAGAATTCTTTTCATTATTTACTAAAAAGGAGATTTGTCAAAGTGAATCATGTCTTTTGGTATTCATGAATTGATCTTTCTTGATCCTTTATATTAATATCTTTCATGACTTCTTTGTATCTATATGTATATCTCTTGTTAAGATTAGAACATTGATATAAAAGAAAATTTTTGTACTATTGTATTCTTCCCTTCTTTTATACAATGACAAAGGGAGAGAAAGTATTGCTAGCTTGCACATTTAAGGAGAAAAACTTGATAGGAAGCAAAATTGCTAGCTTGCACTTCTCAAAAGAGAAGAAAGAACTTATGATCTTGAATATCACCAAAATTTGCTAGCTTGCAATCTTAAGAGAAGCAAAAGTGCTATCTTGTATATCTCAAGAAGCAAAACTTGCAAACTTGTATATCTAAAAAAAGAAGCAAAATTTGTAAACTTGTACAACTCAAAATTATTGCTAACTTATATATTGTAAAACTTGTATATCTCAAAAACTTGCTAGATGCACTTCTCCTTTTTATTGATGACAAAGGGGGAGAAGTAATGATGATGATTTAAATCATGTGTGGTATGATATATTTTTATATTTTGAAACATTACATAATTTTCTGAATTTAAAAGTTCTATCAATATAACATATTGAAAGTGGGAGTTAAGGTTAACTCCGTCATCAATTTGTTGTCATCATCAAAAAGGGGGAGATTGTTGAATCTCGAATTTTGATGATGAAACTAATTGATAATATTATGATCTAATCTGCGTTTTGAGTGACATAAGACTAACTTCAATCAGGAGAGGCAAATTAATTAAAGAAGGAAGAATAAGAAGTTGGGTTGGAATTGAACATGTTAGAAGATTGGATGTCAAACCGGAGGAATGGTTGATGTGTCGGTAGGGTGCTTTATGCCGTGGGTTTAGGTATCGGGCCGAAGGATCGGATATTATGTTAAGGAGATCGGAAGTTACGAGTGTCAACATGCCGATTGGACAATATGCCGAAGGAGATAATGATGCATCGAAGGATCGGATGAAGCACCAAAAGAACCAATGATATGCCGGACAATAGATGATTCGTACTTTGTAATAATTTGTCTAGATCAAGTTAGTTTAGGTCGTAATTGAGTTGGTATTGGGTGTAACCATTCCAACTCAATTAGAACCCCATTGGGCCTGAGTTGGGACTATTTTGGGCTAAGTGGAAGTCCCATTCGATCACCCAAGGTTAGGTGAAACCACCCATGAGTTGGAAAAGTCAAGAGCACACTTTTCTATGTTGTTAGGCAGTGGTAATGCCAAACTAGGTGATGGTGCCACTCAGTGTCAGTATGTCAGTGGTGGTACCGTCAGATTGGGCAGTGGTACTGCCTAGTGTTAGACTGGCAGGCAATGGTACCGCCCCAATGTAGGCGGTGGTACCGCCCGTACCTTGAAAACTCAAGGATTTGAATTTTGGCTCTAAGTTTTGAAGCCATTTGGGGTATATAAATACCCCATAAATTTTTGCTTGGAATACACATGAAAAGAGAGCAAAAGCTTTATGATTCCAAGGTTGTAAAACTCTTTTAAGTATAAAGTCTCTCCTCCAAGAGCTTAGTGATAGTTTTAAGGGAGGTGTGTGAGGGAACACTTGTAAAAGAGGGGTGTAAAGGTTTTCTCCTGAACCTGCAAAAATGAGAAAGAGTGTAATGATAGTTGATCTTTGTCAATTAGAAAGAAGATCGATAGTGGAAGCTGGTGGCCTCGAGTGAAGAGGAATCAGGAGTGGATGTAGGTCACGATAATCGAACCACTATAAATCGGTTTACATTTTTGTTTTGTTGTTTACCTTTATTATAAACTACTTTACTTCCTTATTACTTTAGCTGCATACTCTTACGAACGTCTTCAAGGTTAAACACTCCTTGATATGGTATTTTCGAACGAAGATTTTTGACTCAACGTAATTTTTACGCACTAATTCATAATTCACCCCCCACAACACAACCCCCCCCCCCCCCCCTCTAAGTGCCGATTTCAGTCCTAACATATACTATTATATTTATTTTAATTTTAATTTTATTTTATATTTTACCAATTAATGAGTTAAGTGAGAGAATATTATATTATATTACTATATTTAGTTAGGTAAGATATATTATAGATCTTATATGATTTTGATTAGGTTTATCGACCAATAAAAAGGAAGTACAATTATGATAGGATTCTTCAATAGATGACCTCAATGTAAGGGACTTTCCTAATTACTATCCTAAATCATCTACTCTCGCCTAAAAAAGATAAAACTTCTTAAGGACGAAACACTAGAAATTGAAATAGGAGATCTATTCTAAATCTTATTAAGTTCCTATTCTATTGCTTATAATAGTCATATAAAGGATAAAAAGAGAAAAGACGATTATAGTTCTCCTTGGATATTAGAATCGCTATGTCGCCTTAGGATATGACGACAATACATTTACATATAAAGATTTTCTAAATAACATCGAAAGATACATGTAATTATGATGTTGATCAATAGTTATTTAATTTCAATTCTAACATTACATAAAATTTTGATGCTATATATATATAATCATAATCTTTCGATTCTGAAGGAGGACAAGTCTATTTTCATGTATTTCCAGTAAATCCTCTATTCCTTATCGAATAAAAATGTCCTAAAAAATGACATTAAACCTTTTAATATCAAAGAAAATAATATTTCTCATTTAGTTTTTGCCAACTTACCATAAGAACCACTCCTAAATCCTTCGCTACTCTCATCAAAATTTTTAATATTTACATCAATATCATTGACCTTTATATAAATAAAAATAAATTAGTCATCTTCTTTCCCAATCATTATTCATTAGAAATCAAGGATACAATTCGTCAATATTTTGGAATGATCGGAGGGTCATGTCATATTCAGTACTAATAAACCTATTTTTCTCATGGAAGTGATTTGGTATCTATTCAAAATAAGATGATTGATAACTTTTTTCGTTTACAAAATTAATTTTTTTGTTGTTCATATTAATTCAGTTAATAATTTTATCCCTCTTTATCTTTAGTCTAGTTACTGCACAACTGGTTAATTTGTCAATAATATTCTCAAAAATAGGATGCTTTCTTTTGAAGAGACTATCCTTTTACAAAAAATATAAGAGTCAATTTTTGCCCCTAAAAATGCTATGGTCAAGGAATCAAAGATGTTGCCTTTGCTATATATTTGGTCTAACATTAGATGCATCCTTCCCATCCTTTGTAGATTCGATGTCGATAGTCTAAAATCCTCGTCGCTACGTATTTGACTCCTAAAACTTGGACTCTCAATTTTGAGAGTGCTTGTCCTATTTGAAAGTACATTTGCCACACCATCTAATAGATTAGGATTGGCTTGAGGAAACCTATGAGTTCTGGCCATAATATTTTTGTTAAATAAAACTAATTGATAATATTTATGATTTAATTTGCGTTTTGAGTGACGTAGGAAGCTTCAATCAGAGAGAGATAATTAAAGTAGAAAGAATCAAGTTAGGTTGGAGTAGAACATGTTAGAAGATTGGACATCGAGCTAGAAGATCGATCGACGTATCGGTAGAAGGCTTCGAGTCATGAGTTTGGGCATTGGGCTAATAAGAGCAGAAATTATACTAAGGAAATCGGAGTTACGGAGGTTAACTGACCGATTAGGCAATAGACTATAAGAGAGGACGATGTGTCGAAGAATCGGACGAAATATCGATAAACCAATGATATGCTAGACAACATTTGATTTAAGCTTTATAATAATTGTCTATATCGAAGTAGGTTTTAGGCATAATTGGGTTGGAATTGGGCCAACTCAATTAGGGGCCAATTGGGCCCAAGTTTGGGCTATGTTGGGCCAAGTGAAAGGTCCAAACAATGACCCAAACTAGTGGAACCATCAGTGGCACATTCTCTAAGACTATGTCAGGTGGTGGTACCGTCAGCCTAGACTCAGTCTCCGAGACTATCAAATGGTGGTACCGCCCAAACTCAGTCTTCGAGACTGTTAGGCAGTGGTACTACCCAGACACAATCTCCTAGGTGGTGGTACTGTCAGATTGGGCCGTTGTACCGTTAATACCCCAAAAATCGAGGATGAGACACTTTTAGGCTCCAAGTTTGAATCTATTTGGGACCTATAAATATCCCTCTCATCCCTTCTCAGATAACACAAGAATTGAGAGCAAAAAAGGAAGAAAATGCTGTTGTAATCTTGTAAGAACTCCTCTCAAACTCCAAAGTGTTAGTGAAGATTAAGAGAGGAGGTTATGGGGGTGTAAGGGTTATCTCCTAAACTTGTAAAAAGGAGAAAGTGCTATAAAGAGTTGGTTGGTCTTCGCTTATTGAAGGAAAACTTTTAGTGGATGCCGGTGACCTCAATGGAGGAGGAATCGGAAGTGGATGTAGGTCACTACGATCGAATGACTATAAATTCCAATGTATTCTTTCCTTATTGTTTATTCTCTTTACTGCATTCAATGGGACATTACACTTATTAGAAAACTCGGATGAGAGTTTTCTTGCTTTCCTTGAACATTGATTTATAGAATATTATTGAACTTAGTTTTCAAACCTTCTCTAAATAGAATGACTTAAAAAAAAAATTATTTTCTTTAAATGTGAAAGCTATGAATGATTTATTTTGCGCTTTGGATAAAAATGAGTTTAATCGTATTTCAACTTGTGAAATGACTTTTGAGAATTGGCACACTCTTGAAATCATACACGAAGGCACTAGTAGAGCTAAAGACTCTAAAATAAATATTTTGATGTATGATTTTAAATTATTTCATATGAAGCCAAGTGAAACTATTGTTGACATGCACACCCATTTTACAGATGTCGTCAATAGTTTAAAAGCTTTTGGCAAATGCTTTTCGAATTTTGAACTTGTTAACAAGATATTAAGATCCCTTCCAAAAAGTTGGGATCCTAAAATAATGGTAATATAAGAGACAAAGAACTTAAATAATTTTCCACTGGAAGAACTTATTGGTTCATTGATGACATATGAAATGATGTGTAAGACACATGATGAACATGATGAACTTAAGAACAACCTTCTAAAGAACAAGAAGAATTTGACACTTAGAACAAATAAAGGTTACTCGAGCGAATACTCAAGTGATGATAACTTTGACTTTTAAAAAGTTCATGAATCAAGAATCAGAAAATAAAATCAAACTTACAAAGAACACAACTACTTGCTATGAACGTAAGAAATCAGGTCACTCCAAAGATGAGTACATAAAACTGAAGAAAAAGTTGCCAAAGGATGAATTAAGCGCATCCGAAGACGAGGAGCAAACCAACAAAGATGAGGTGGCCTTTCACAATGACGTATGTAACTCACCCAAAATATATTTACCTTATTTTGAAATAACTTAATGCATTTCATGAGTTATTTTTAATTAGTTTAGAAAAATTATATATATATATATATATATATATATATATATATATATATATATATATAATTGATAATGATTATTGCATGTTTTATGAAAAAACAACAAAATGTTGGATATAAATCTAATGCTTATACACCAAATAAGATTAATCTTATGTATGTTCTTAAGAAGCAATAATATATACTTTGATGATTTTCGTATAACTTTTCGATTTTGATTAAAGATGCCTTATGAAACTATGCTTGATGATCTAATAATGCATAATGATCATGCTTAATGAGTTTATATTTCAAAATTATGCATGATGATTATTGTGATTTATGTATTATCGACCTTTGCCGTAATGAAAGTTTCTTTTCGGTTTTAAATATTGATGCATGTTTTTATTTGGCATAAAAATTTAGGCATGCTTATATGAAATCAATCATAAAATATTAGAACTAAAAGAACTTGAGCTATCTTTAATCTTTTAAGAATCTATCTACGTTGCTTTCATTAAATTATCTGAAAAGTGATTTTGATGATGATTTTAGATTCCTTTTCGTATGATTCAATTTAATAATGAGATGATATATCCAATCGAATCATTTATCGATATTTGTGACTTGAGATATATTTTATATGAAATACTATTTTTCTTGATTCACATATGATTTACTTGTCTACGAAAATATTTATCCAAATAAATCTTGATTCCTGACATTAATAATTTGAGATTTATTTGAATCAAGATATCTTATTTGATCTCCTGTGATTCTATTTGTTATTTACTAAAAAAGAGATTTGTTAAGATGAATCATTCATGAATTAATCTTTTATATTAATATCCTTCATGTCATGATTTTTATATGACTCTTTTATAATTATGATTTGTATATCTCATTATATAATTGAATCATTGATGAAAAAAATGATAGATTAATGATTCTATCTATGTCTTTTTTATGAATCTCTTGAAAATGATTTTGATTTGATGATTTGAATTTGAATGAGCTTTATCTTGATTTTTCGAGATTTATTACTTGAGATTTCTTATGCATGAATCAAGATATTATATCACTTGATCTCCTATGATTCTACTTACTATATATTAAAAAGAAGCATTATTGAAATCATGATCTTGAATTCTTGAAATTAAAACTTGATACTTTTCCTATGTGAATCAAGATCCCTCAATTTTTATTCTCGAATGATTTCTTACATTTTATTAATGAGAATATTTATCTAAATGAATCATAATATTTTTTTGATTTGTTTTTTTGATACTCACAACTTGAGATGATGTGCTTTGATGTTTGGAACATTGCATACATAAATTGATTTTTCTTTCATGTTTCGATACTCCCTTGTTTTCATGAAGTATAACTCATCACCAAGTTAATTTTTCTTGGTATATTTCATGTGATGATTTGAAAAATGATGTAATGGAAAAAAGTTTTGCACATTAAGGGAGATAGTTTTATTAGCTTGGATAAATTGGTGTAAAACATACTTGATATGCTTTCAAACACTTGCATTGTTGAATAATTCTCCTTTTTGTTGATAACAAAGGGAGAGAAAATAAATGATGAATGTTTGGTATCATGATCAAAATGTTGATTTAATGCATGAAGTGATAAATGCTTAAAAATTTTAATGTCTTAGCATCATGAATGTTATGCCCAAAATGATGTATCATGAATGCTTGAGTATCATGTATGATATGCCCATAGTGATGATTATGGTATCATGCATAAAGTAAGAATGAAATGTAAGATTTTAAAATTATGCATGTTTTAATTTGAAACTATAATGATGCACAAACATATTGAAAAAAGATTGATACTTTACCTTTGTCATGATTTGAAAATTGATGTAAAAGGAAAAGAATTATAATATTATATTCTTCTTTTCTTTTTGACAATGACAAAGGGGGAGAAAAATTGTTAGCTAAAGATGCAAAATTTAGAAACTTGCACATTGCAAAAGAAGAAAAAACTTACTAGCTTGCTCATCTCAAAAGCTACAAAAATTTTGTCAACTTTCATATGTGAAACACTTGCTAGCTTGCATGTTCTAAACTTGCTATTTACTATCTCGCTTTATTTTTCAAAAACTTGTTAGTTTGAACATTATAAAGAAAAGCAAATATGCTAACTTGCACATTTAGAAAAATTTACAAACTTGCAAAACTCAAAATTGTTGCTAGCTTACATGTTGCCAAATGATGTAAAATTTCACTAGCTTGTGCATTGCAAAGGAAGCAAAAATTGCTAGCTCGAACATTGCAAAAGAAGCAATAAGTTGCTAGCTTGCACTTCTTAAAAGAGAAGAAAGAACTCACTAGCTTGCATGTTCTAAAGTTGTAAAAAATTTGCTAAATTGCTAAGCTTTCATATATCTAAAACTTGATAGATGCACTTCTCCTTTTTGTTGATGACAAAGGGGGAGAAAGTATGATGATAATCATGTATGGTATGATGTAATTATGAATGATGATTTGAAATCATACATGTAATGATAATTTTATATTTTAAAAATATACATGATGATTTGGTATTATGCATGTAATACTTCAACTTATGATAATGATGCATGCAATGATGAAATATTCATGATGAAGAAATATTCATGATGAAATATTCATGATGAAATATTCATGATGAAATATTCATGATGAAATATTCATGATGAAATATTCATGATGAAATATTCATGATGAAATATTCATGATGAAATATTCATGATGAAATATTCATGATGAAATATTCATGATGAAATATTCATGATGAAATATTCATGATGAAATATTCATGATGAAATATTCATGATGAAATATTCATGATGAAATATTCATGATGAAATATTCATGATGAAATATTCATGATGAAATATTCATGATGAAATATTCATGATGAAATATTCATGATGAAATATTCATGATGAAATATTCATGATGAAATATTCATGATGAAATATTCATGATGAAATATTCATGATGAAATATTCATGATGAAATATTCATGATGAAATATTCATGATGAAATATTCATGATGAAATATTCATGATGAAATATTCATGATGAAATATTCATGATGAAATATTCATGATGAAATATTCATATTGCCTTAACTTGAATTTAATTTGAATTCAAGATTCATCTCAAATATGCCATATTGATAGAGGGAGTTAAGGTTAATTTCGTCATCAATTGGTTGTCATCATCAAAAAGGGGGAGATTGTTGAATCTCAGATTTTGATGATGAAACCAATTGATAGCATTTATGATCTAATCTACGTTTTGAGTGACATAGGAAGCTTTGATCAGGGAGAGACAATTGAAATAAGAAGAATCAAGTCAGGCCGAAGTGGAACATGTCAGAAGATTGAACGTTGAGTCGGAAGATTGGTCGACATATCGGCAGAAGGTTTTGGGCCATGAGTTCAGGCATCGAGCCAAGAAGAGCAAAAATTACACTAAGAAAATCAAGTTACGGAGGTCAACTGACCGATTAGGCAATAGGCCGCAAGAGAGGACGATCTGCCGAAGAATCGGACGAAGTGTCGATGAACCAATGACATGTCGGACAACATTTGATTCAAGCTTTATAATAATTGTCTAGATTGAAGTCAGTTTTAGGTGTAATTGGGTTGAAATTATGACAACTCAATTATGGGCCAATTGGACCCAAATTTGAGTTGTGTTGAGCTAAGTGAAAGGCCCAAACAATGACCCAAACTGGTGGAACCATCAGTGGCATAGTCTTCGAGACTGTGTCAGGCTGTGGTACCGCCCAGACTCAGTCTCCGAGATTGCCATGCGGTGGTATCACCTAGACACACTCTCCCAAGTAGTGGTACTGCCAGACTAGGCAGTGGTATCGCCCAGTGCTAGTGCTGTAGGCAGTGGTACCGCCAGTATCCTAAAAATTGGGGATGAGACACTTTTAGGCTCCAAGTTTGAATCCATTTGGGGCCTATAAATACCCCTCTCATCCCTGCTCAGATAACACAAGAATTGAGAGCAAAAAAAGGAAGAAAATGCTATTGTAATCTTATAAGAACTCCTCTTAAACTCTAAAGTGTTAGTGAATTTTAAGAGAGGAAGTTATGGGGGTGTAAAGTTTATCTCTTAAACACAAAAAGGAGAAAGTGTTGTAAAAAGGTAGTTGGTCTTTGCTTATTGTAGGAAGACCTTTAGTGAATGCCGATGACCTTAACAGAGGAGGAATCAGAAGTGGATGTAGGTCACTACAATCGAACCACTGTAAATTCCGTTATATTCTTTCCTTACTGCTTATTCTCTTTACCGCATTCTACTTTACTTCATTGTAAACTATTCAATCCCCTCTTCTCTATTCACTTACAAACTTATACGGGTCAAATAAACGGTTTTTGTCAAAATCGATTTTCATCGTATGAAGATTTTCAAATTGACATAATTTTTTTGCTGCACTAATTAACCCTCCTCTTAGTGTCATTCTTGATCCTAACATATTTCACATAAATATGATTATCTAATCTTCTCTTAAATTAATGGTCCACATTCTTTAATTTTCAGGACGTTGATAACTATCATTATGTTATAAGTAATATTACATAAGTAATAGGTCTTGGAATTTTGATGCCATTAACAAAATATTTTATCCTTACTTTGTTGATAACATTAAAAGTATTTATCTTTTACTTGCATTTGATGATCGATGACAGGTGGGCTTAAAAGTTTGCACCCTTCAAGGGTTTATAGATTCGTTAAAAAAAAGGGGGGGAGACAATCTTAGAGCATAGAGGATTAGAATGAAATCTGAAAACCTAATGTGCTTCCAAAATTAAGATTTTTCTACGGAAATTATAATGGAACATAATTTTCCACTTTTACACATCTGTCTCCTTCCCAAACTATTATGTTAATCATTATCCCTCCTATTTAATTCCTAACTCCCTATTTAATTTTACCACACTGTAACATGTTTTCATTCTAATCGGATGTTAGCACCCTCTAATCGTTTCAGTAAAGAGCTAAACCGTATCGGACATGGAAGGAAAGCGGAAAAAAACGAGAGAATCTATGAGCCATCTCAAGCACTTGAGAAGGAAAAGGAGGGGAAAGGCTTAGAGACAATAGCTTTAATGGTTTCGAAGGATTAGTTCTGCACAACCAGGCTGTAGACGCATGGTCTCCTCCATTCAACAAGCAAATTGTTATTCATACTTGATAAAATCTTTAGAGGCATCTCTGATTTTTCATAAATAGAGGGGGAGAAGAATCAACCATAGCATTTTGTACATCATCTATAGCCATGGTTTGCTGCTTGTCTTCGAGTAAGGGTTAATAGAAGAAGACCGGGGAGGGCTGGAGCACTTTTTGCTAGCGTTGGGACCGAATAGTGAGCAATAAATTATTAAAAATATTCATATGTATGAAATAAAAAAATAAAAAAAGAGAGCAGTTCTGCGTCACTAAGAATTAATAGAGTTATATCACATATAATGAGTCTGACTCATAACATAAAAGCTTAAAATTGATGGCAAATATGATATATATTTACTCTAATCAGTTTTATTCAACTATTATTTATTTGATTTTTAACGTAGTAGCAAACCACCTGAACAAATCGATCTGTATAAGTAAAAAAGAAAAAGATTAAGCTAATATGACTTGGTGTCTAAAGTTAAACTATAGTTTGACTAAATAAATTGAAATAATAATTAAGTTCAAGTTACGGGTCTAATCAATTAATAGATGTATATGAGGAACTATCTTATAGAGTTAGAAAAAATATAGTAAAGTTTAATAGAGAAAGATATTGAAAATATTTATTACTTAAGATGAAAGAAGAAAGATGACTAAAAGGATAGTCTCAAATTAATCAATTACATTAATTAATTTTAATCGACAAAATTATATTGGATGAATTCATACCATGATTATCAATTTTATTTAGACTCATGTTTTGTTGGAAATATCTTTATTAGATTTCTAATAAATGATCTCAATTTAAAGTTTTCAGAGTTTTATTTAGAAAAATTATATAGTAGAATAATTTTTTTCCCTCTTTGTGTATCAAATGGGTTCCTCATCAAAATCAACTTGTTACCAAAATATAAATATTAACTAGAGCAGCATAAATAATAGAGTAATAAATCAAACATAAAGTAAAAAAAGTCTTTTCTAAAATAACAAGAGGATCATAATAACATCAAGACTACATATCTTGGCTCAAGAATAGCATATCATGGATGAATCTCATAAAAAAAAATATTAGGTCTCACAAAATAGATATAGCAGAAAAGTATCTTAGAGACGATAAACTATAGATCGGTACCATTAGAATTATAGAGCTTGCTGCAAGGATTCTCCACTTATAATTTGGGCCAAAATTGACAAAGTTTGGCCACTGTTCTTTATCTTTGTCCTTATTATCAAGTTTGACCACTTATCATCAAGTTTGGCCACTTATCATCAAGCAGAAAAACTTAAAATCCTAATTATCTCTCTTCGCTTTCTCTTTGTCCTTTTCTCTCCTTATGCGTCGCCATTGTTCCCCCTCTCTATGCTCGTCTCTTTTTTTTTTCATTTCTTCTTTTTTGATAAATCAGATTTGGGCTTACTACCCAAATCATCTAGTCAAAGCCTACATATAGGCTGGACCGAATAATTCTCCCCCTCCATGTGGGCTGTACTAAGTCTGCTCTTCGCCTACATGCTTCAAGATTCTCCTTAGGCAAAGACTTTGTCAACATATCTGATCCATTCTCATTGGTATGCATATTTTTCAAGTGCAATTCGTTTATCTAAAGCACATCACAAACCCAATAATATCTAACATCAATATGCTTGGATCTAGAATATGCTTTGATTGTCACAGTAAATAATATATCCTTCCTATTTCAAGCCCTATTCTTATAAAAACTTTTTCATCCACAAAGTTTCCTTGCAGGCTTCAATAATCACTATATATTCTGCTTTTATAGTTGATAAAGAAACACAATTCTATAACTTAAACTGCTAAGAGATTGCTCCCCTTATAAATGTCATCAAGAATCCTGAAGTGGACTTCTTGGAATTAGTATCACCTGTCGTATCTATATGTGTGTACCCTTCTAGCACAAGTTCATCATTACCAAAACATAAATACAACCTGGAAGTATCTCTTAGATATCTTAATATCTATTTCACTACTGCCTAATGTTCCTTACCAGGATTAGAGAGAAATCAGTTGATAACTCAAACTACATGAGCTATATCTGGCTTAGTACAAACTATAGCATACATCAAACTACATACTGCAGATGAGTAAGGTACTTTGGATATTTTTTCTTTTTCTTTCTCACTTGTAGGACATTATTTCGAACTAAGTTTGAAATGACCTGTAAGTGGAGAACAAACTGTTTTGACTTTACTCATGTTAAATCTTTCAAGAACCTTTTCAATGTAAGTCTTCTAAGATAACCAAATCTTCCTTTTCTTCTTATCATAAATAATCTTCATGCCAATCATGCCAAGTATTTTTTTCACCGATCCCAAGTCTTTCATAGCAAAAGACTTAGCTCTCTTTTAATCTTTTCAATTTTACCAGCATCATAGCCAATAATCAGTATATCATCAATATATAGTAGGAGAATAATAAAATCATAATCTAAAAATTTCTTCATAAACACATAATAATCAGATGTGATTTTATTATACCCTTGGCTCATCATAAAGGAATCAAACTTCTAATTATCTATGTGTCTGTTTGAGTCCATATAAGCTTTTCCTAAGCTTACATATAAGATTTTCTTTTCCCTTGACTTTGAAACCTTCTGGTTGTTCTATGTAAATTTCTTCTCCTAAGTCATCATGAAGAAATGTTATTTTCACATCAAGTTGCTCAACTTTTAAATTTAAGTGAGTAGCTAAACTAAGAACAACTCGGATAGAAGATATTTTCACCACAAGAGAAAATATTTCTTCAAAGTCAATACTTTTCTTCTGACTGAATCCTTTCACAACTAGTCGTACCTTGTATCTTTGTTATGAGTTATTATTTTTAGTCTTCAATTTGTAAACCTATTTATTCTTGAGAGCTTTCTTCTCTTTAGACAACTTTACCAAGTCATAGGCATGATTCTCAAGCAAGGATCTCATTTCTTCTTGCATGGCTTTAACTCACTTATTCTTATGCTTATGTAGAATAGCTTCTTGGTAAGTTTCTGGCTCTCCCCCGTCAATAAGCATAACATACTCATATAGAGGATATTTGGTAGATGGTTGTCGCTCTCTTGTGGATCTTCTCAATGGAATCTCAACTAGTGGTGGATGTGCTTGTTCAGTTGGTTCAATATTATCAACTATAGGAGTATCATCACTGACATTCTCACCATAATCTTCTTGTTCATCTCCCCCATGATCATCATGAACTACAAATGAAGGAACCGGACCCAAACTCTAAGGAATATAAATAGAGGTTTTGGCTTCTCAACATTATCACTATCATCAAATAATTAGTCTTCAAGAAACACAATATCTCTGCTTCTAATAATCTTCTTATTTATTGGATCTCATAATCTGTACATAAACTCTTCATGATTATATCCCAAGAAGATACATACTTTTGCCTTATTATCAAACTTGGACCTTTAATCTTTGGGAATATAAACAAATACTTTACACCCAAAGACTCTTAAGTGATTATAAGATATATTTTTTCCTTTTCATACTCTGGAACATCACCTTTCAGATGACCTGATGGAGAAAGATTTATCAGGTCAATTGTAGTTCTCATAGCCTCTCCCCAAAATAACTTAGGTAACTTGGTATGAGAAAGCATACACCTACTTCTTTCTTCAATGGTTCTGTTCATCTTTTCTGCCACACTATTCTACTGAGGAGTCTTAAAAATTGTTTTCTCAAGTCTGATGTCATGGAACTTACAATAATTCTCAAAAAGACCCCTATACTCACCACCATTATCTGTTCAAACACACTTTAGCTTTCTACTAGTTTCTCTTTCAACACTGATATGAAATTCTTTGAAAATATCGAGTACCTGGTCTTTAGATTTTAAAGCAAAACCCTACACTTTTCTAGAATGGTCATCAATGAAAGTAACAAAATAAAGAGCACATCTAAGAGTTCCAGTTTGCATAGTATAGACATCAGTATGAATCAAATCAATAATATCTGATTTTCTAGATGATGGATATGTATGAAAGACAACTCTATGTATTTTTCCAACTAAGCAATAATCATAAGATTTAAGAGATGTACCTTGCAACTCTAGTAAGAACTACTTTCTAGCAAGAGTTTAAAGTCCGTTCTCGTTGATATGACCAAGCCTCTTGTGTCAAATATCTATACTTTCACCCTTCTAAATTGCATTAATCTCTCCTTTGTGTAGCTTAGCTTCCATAACATAAAAAATGTTAAGCTTCTTTCCTCTTGTCATAATTAGATAACCTTTTGTGAGTTTCCATTAGCTTGTTGAATCTCGGATTTTAATGATGAAGTCAATTGTAATTTGTTTGATCTAATATATATATTAAGAAAAGTGTGTAGGATTAACTATGATAGCAATAAGACATAAAGTAGGTGTTGTGCCGGAGTCAAGATCAAGATCACACTGGGAGTTCGAGAGTTCTCCGGAAGTCCGAACGTTCATCGGAAGTTCTAATGAAACCATCCGAGAAGTCCAGAAGCTTACCAAAGAAACTTGTCAAAGCTCACTAAGAAGATCATCATAAAGTCTGGGAGCTTGCCGAGAGTACGCTGGAGCATTGTCGAGAGTTCGTCGGATGTTTGTCGAAAGTACGCCGGAAGCTCATCGGAAGAGCAATTGACGCACCGGAACATGAAGTGCTATTATCATATCTTAATTATTATAGTTAGAGCGTTAGGGGCCAACTGGGCCCTAAGTTGGGTTGGTTTGGCCGGATTCAAGGCCCAACCAGGATCGTGAAAGCTTGGTCGGCGGTGGTACCACCAACAATTATTGCTGCCAGCGGTGGTACAACCCCTATCAAGCGGTGGTACCGCCAGAGCTCAGTCTCTAAGCTTTGTTATGTGGTGGTATTGCCCAGATTGGGCGGTGGTACCGCTAGTACCCAGAATATTTGAGATGAGACACTTTTTGACTCCATTTTTGAAGCCATTAGGGCCTATAAAAACCCCACCCTTTTCTGCATGAAAGGGCACGAAAAGTATTGAGATAATCTTGAGTTATTGGGGTGTAAAAGTGTTGTAAACAAGTGCTAGAGTCCTCCTCCCTTTTTAAGTTTTGAGATCATTCAAGAGAGGTGTGAGACTTGTAAGGGTTCTCTTCTAAACCCGTGAAAAGGAGAAAGTGCTGTAAAAGAGGTGGTTGATATTCACCTATTGAAGGAATGTCTTTAGTGGATGCCGGAGATCTCGTCGAAGGAGGAATATGAAAGTGGATGTAGGTCACGTTGACCGAATCACTCTAAATCCTAGTTTGCTTTTCATTTGAGCAATTTACATTACTGCAAATCTCCTTAATCCTCTCTTGCACTTTTATGAAAGCTTTTAAATTCTTAATCTCTCTGAAACGGATTAAATCGAAACTATTTTCGTCGAAATCAATTTTAATCGAAACAAACATTTTTCTGAAATTATGAAAGTTTTCTGCTACACTAATTCAACCCCCCCTCTTAGTGCTACTCTTGATCTTAATAATTGGTATCAGAGCTAGGTTCACTCTCATTTAGTTTTAAAACCCAAGAGAGATGACATTTATCGGCAACCTAAAGGGCTATTCAATTACATGTCCGCCCATGTTCAATAGGATGGATTACACATATTGGAAGACTAGAATGAGGATCTTCCTAATTTCAATGGATTTCGAATTATGAAATATTATAGAAAATTACTTTTAAAAGTCTTCTCTTCCAATGAACGATTGAAATGAGTTAGAGAAGAAGAATTTTGCTTTAAACGCAAAGACTATGAATGCCTTGTTTTGTGCATTAGATAAAAATGAGTTTAATCGAGTATCGATTTGTGAAATGACTTTTAACATTTGACATACACTCGAAGGACTCATGAAGGCACTAGTAGAGTGAAGGAGTTAAAAATTAATCTTTTAGTGCATTCTTATGAGTTGTTTCGAATGAAACCAAGTGAGACCATTGGAGATGTGTACACTCAATTTACGGATGTTGTCAATGGTCTAAAAGGACTTGGTAAAAGTTTCTCAAATTTTGAACTTGTTAATAAGATTTTAAGATCCATTCCAAAAAGTTGGGATCCTAAAGTAACGGTCATTCAAGAGGCCAAAGATCTAAATAATTTTTCTCTTGAAGAACTTATTGGGTCACTAATGACCTATGAAAGGACATGTAAAGCTCATGAAGAGCTTGAGAACACCCTTCCAAAGAATAAAAAGGATATAGCACTGAGAACACAAGAAGACCACTTGAAAACACAAGAAGACCACTTGAAAGAAAACTCAAGTGATGAGGACTTTGATAAAGACTTAGCACTATTAACAAGAAAATTCAAAAAAATTATAAAAAAATAAATTCAAAAATAATACTAAAAATAAATTTGAACCAAAGAAAGAACAAGTGATATGCTATGAATGCAAGAAGTTGAGACATTACAAGAGCGAATGTCCCCTAACTAAGAAGAGGTAACTAAAGAAGAAGGCTCTCAAAGCAACATGGGATGACTCAAGTACATCCGAAGAAGAGGAGCCTACCATCATCGAGCAAGTTGCTCACTATGCACTAATGGCGATTGAAGATGAGGTAACAAGTTCATTAGATGCAAATTTAACTTTCGATAAGCTTTTAAGTGCTTTTCCTAAATTGTTTGATGAATATAGAATTTTGAGTAAAAAGTATAATTCTTTGAAAAAAGAACATGCTTCTCTTATTAGCAATTTTGATAGGGTAAAGATTGAGCATGAAAATAGCTTAGCTCCTTGTACAAAATGCTATGATGTAGAAACATTTCAAAAGGAAAACTTGCTACTCAAAGATACCTTAAAGAAATTTGGGGTTAGTAGCAAGTCCTTGAACATGATCATTGCCAACAAGGGTCACGTTCATAGGAGAGACAAAATTGGATTTATGAGTAGCTCTCACCAAAATACAACCACCTTTGTTAAAGGCCCTACTTTGCATGTTTTATCTCGAAATAAATGTAAATTTTGTTGCAAACTTGCGCATGTTGAGTACAAATGTCCATTCAAGAAATGTAGTCCATATAAATTGATTTAGGTATCTAAAAGAACCTCAAATAACTCAATGTAAAATGATAAGCTATGTAGACCGATTTTTAAGGCACTCAAGGTCAAATGGGTACCTAAAAATCATCTCTTTTAGTAGAAAAATATACCATCACAAGCTAGGAGCAAGAGATGATACTTTGATGCTCATGGCTTATGACCAGAGATCCAAAATAACTCATAAAGCTCTCTAGCCAAATAATAAAAAGAAGAGCATAATAATTAAAATTGTCAGTTACAAAATGATACTTATAAGATCATGATTATTTGAAATCTTGTGTGATAAACACTTGATCTTGATCTCTCAAACATGAAAATTCTTATGCATAAGTTCCCTTTCAAACTTCTTCCGGATCTCTAAATTTCTAGGATACATTCTCTCCTAATTTTTTTTTTCAGATCAAATTCTATCTAACAAGATCATAACTTGTGTTTGGACCTTCTTGATTCTTAGATCACTCACTTGAATCATGATCTTATAGTATGTGTAATAAGCCATATGCATTTTTCCAGTTTTTACAATGCTTACATACAAATTTTGTATGATGAATCATAAACGTACAATCTTCAATACGAATCTCTTCCTCTTATGATGCAAATTTTTACATGATAAGATTGTGTGCTTCACAAACAATCTTACCTTCCGGATCTCTAAATTTCTAGGATACATTCTCTCCTAATTTTTTTTCAGATCAAATTCTATCTAACAAGCTCATAAACTTGTGTTGGGACACTTCGTGATTCTTAGATCACTCACTTGAATCATGATCGTATAGTATGTGTAATAAGCCACAATATGCATTTTTCCAGTTTTTACAATGCTTACATACAAATTTTGTTGATGAATCATAAACGTACAATCTTCAATACGAATCTCTTCCTCTTATGATGCAAATTTTTACATGATAAGATTGTGTGCTTCACAAACAAAAAAAAAATTATTTTTGCAAGTTGGAATCACCCATGATAGCAATACACACCAATGTGTGCAATGCTCACTGCCCATGGGTGGTGGCACCGCTAGTTGTCATGGGTGGTAGGTGGTAGCACCACCCAGCTAGTGGTGCCACCGCCAGCAACCTACCCTATAAAAAGGCACTTAGGGCCGACGGTAAAACCGATCCCAAGCCCTCCTGCATCCCTTCCTCACACCTCTAAACACCTCTCCACCCCTCATTCTTCTTGATCCTCCTCTTGAAGTTCAAGGAAACCTTCCTCTTCTTCAAATCCAAGGATCAATCTCAACCTTTCAAGAAGATCACTGCAAGGGTAATTCTCAAACTTCTTCTCTCAATTTATTAATAGATCCTGCCTCTTATATGTAATCTCATCATTTATGTGTTTAGTCTCATGGCTTCAAGAAGATCCTCTAGGGACGAAGGGAAGAGGAGATTAGATGAATATTATGACTCCCTACTTTTCGATTCTAATCAACATGCCCTAAAATTTTCATCCATAGAGTCTAGACATGTTCATAAGGGAAAATATGTTGATTTAGATGAATTAAGTGATTTGGAACCTATTCAATGGTTTACAAATCTAGATATTCTCTCAATTCTTCAAATAAGTGAACCTATGACTTATTAGGCTATTTTACAACAATTTACATGTAAATGAAGAAGAAAGAGTATCTACCTATCTATTAGGACATCATATACCCATTATAGATAGATCAATTTGCAACATCATAGGAATTCCGATAAAAGAAAGAGGATGTTACTTTAGAGGACAATGGGATGAAGAATCGATTGGGACTACTTACATTGATGCTTTAGGAATAATTTTAGGTAATCTTAACTTGACTATTATTCCAAAAAGCTATGAACATTTACTATTTTTAAGTACAAAAATACTTCTTCATATCCTAATAAGCATCATTCTCCCAAAACAATATCATCATGATGAAGTAAGCCAAATGGAATTGGGAACCATGAATTGGATTATGAAGGGACACATAATTGTTTTGGTTATCTAATCCAATAGAACATGATTGAATTATCAAAAAAGGATATGATGCTTCCATATGGTGGCTTAGTCACAAGACTACTTCATGCCTATGATATTACTATTCCACCCGACGAAGATGTTATAAAACTAGATAGATTTAGTATCATAAATAGAAACCTATTTCGACAGATGAGATGTAAATTTCAAAATAGTATATGGATTAGAATGCCTAGAAGGACTGATCCCCTTCAACCTGAACTAGAACCAGAAATACCAATATTTATGGGTAATCAATCTCCTCCAACTAGTCCCTTTGAGGCATCACCTCCAATAGAGTAAGCACCTCCCTTATCTATCTACGATGTAGGGACTTGGATGGATCATTTCGAACAACGACAAAATCAACTTGAACAATGCCAAGATCAAATTTTGATTGAGTTGCAGCAGATTCATCAATAGTTTAATACTTCGTTTAGACATTTTAACTTTCCACCACCTGAATAAGTTGTGTATTTGGGGAGAAGTGGACACAATTCCTCTTTGTTATGTTGTAATCCTATGTTGTTTACCTTAATGTTGTAAACTTAAAATGCTACTTACTTTGATTATTGCAATGTTATGCTTTGATGCTTAAAGTGCTACTTTGATGGTAAAATTCTATGCTAACTACCTTGATGGTTAAATTCTGATTGATTTTGATTGAGTTGCAGCAGATTCATCAATAGTTTAATACTTCATTTAGACATTTTAACTTTCCACCACCTGAATAAGTTGTGTATTTGGGGAGAAGTGGACACAATTCCTCTTTGTTATGTTGTAATCCTATGTTGTTTACCTTAATGTTGTAAACTTAAAATGCTACTTACTTTGATGATCGCAATGTTATGCTTTGATGCTTAAAGTGCTACTTACTTTGATGGTAAAATTCTGTGCTAACTACCTTGATGGTTAAATTCTGTGCTTACTTTAATAAATGTATCACTCTAAGAATTAGACTTGATAAATCTTTTGAATGGATAAATTCCTTGATACATTTAACTGTTGGTATCTATAACTTGATGTATTTTTTTATGATCATTTATGGAGTTAGGAATGTTAATTTATCCAAATATGAATTTGATGTATATCTTTTTCAGACTATCTTTATGAATTTTTTGAATGGAATGGAATTTCATGAGTTTATGCCATATCAAGTTTATTTCATATCCTTGCTCCATCGCTTAATGAGTTTTTTATACATGGAATTAATTGACAAATGCATCTCTCACGGATTTCACTCTTATGAATTTTTAATGAGAAATAGATTTGATGTGATGCTCCTCTTATTATGAAGGTTTATTCATGGAATTTCTTTTATCCTTCAATGATAATTCTTTCACATGAATTCTTTCTTAATAAAGGAAGAATTTTTTATGAATTTTTTGTATGAGATAAACACTTGCAAAAATGAGGATTTGATTTCATATGAATATCTTGATCCTTATGAAAATTGAAGTATAATTTAATGAAACTCTTTTATCATTTCTGACTTGATTTCAATCATTTCACAAAGTTGGTTCTTAATGGATTTCCTCCTTTCTTTCCTTCTTCATGTAAAAGTTTTGATGAAAAAAAGGGGAGAAGTTGATGAAAGCTATCTCTTTAATGCTTATATCTTTTAATATTGAGAACTTTTGAATGATACCATGTCATGAATATGATTGGTATGAATTCTTACAAATTTAAATGTGGCATGAATTTTTACCACACTTATATGAATTTTTACAAATTAAAATATCTTCTTTTTTTGATGACAAAGGGGGAGGAATAATACCAAAATGTGGTAAATTGATGACAAATGCATGCAATGTATTTCATCATAAATACTTGAAATGTTAGCTTGATAAATTTCTTTCATTATGATAAGATATCTAGAGCTTAACTTGTTATTTTATAATTGATATCTTGCCATAGAATGATGAATTGCTATCTTTGTCATCTTTCATATTTAAAATATCAAACTTGAAAATGGATGTCATGCATTGACATCATTTTGAGAATGTTAGATCATGATAGGAATCATAATGTATGTATTGATAAGTTTAAATGACTTAACTTATCAATTTGTTTCTTGAATTCAAATGCCTTGAATTTAAGAATGTCTTTTCTCAAGTATGGCATATAGATGGGAGAGTTAAGGTTAATTCCATCAGCAATTTATTGTCATCATAAAAAAGGGAGAGATTATTGAATCTTGGATTTTGATGATGAAGTCAATTGTAATTTGCTTGATCTAATCTCTATGTTGAGAAAAGTGTGCAGAATGAACTATGATAGCAGTAAGACATAAAGTGGGTGTTGTGCCAGAGTCAAGATCGACATCACATGGGGAGTTCGAGAGTTCACCGAAAGTCCGGACATTCGTCGGAAGTTCTGTCGGAACCAACCAAGAAGTCCAGAAGCTTGCCAAAGAAACTTGTCAAAGCTCACCAAGAAGATCGTCGTAAAGTCCGGGAGCTTGCTGAGAGTCCACCGGAGCATTGTCGAGAGTTTGTCGGATGTTCGCCGAAAGTACGCCGTAAGCTCACTGGAAGAGCAATTGACGCACCGAAACATAAAGTGTTGTTATCATGTCTTAATTATCATAGTTAGAGCGTAAATTAAATTAGGATTGGGAGGTAATCCCACTAACTTAATTAGGGGTCAATTGGGCCCTAAGTTGGGCTGGTTTGGGCCGGATTCAAGGCCTAACCAGGATGTCGAAAGCTTGACCAGCGGTGGCACCGCTTGGGAAATAGCACCCCAGGAATTCTGGGCAGTGGTACCACCCAGACTGGGCGGTAGTACTGCTAATAGTTATTGCTGCCAACGGTGATACCGCCCTTGTCAGGTGGTGGTACCGCTAAAGCTTAGTCTTCGAGAACTATCAAGCGGTGGTACCGCCTAGGGTTAGGTGTCAAGCGGTGGTACCGCCCAGTAATGGCAGTGGTACCGCCAGTACCTCGAAAATCTGGAATGAGACACTTTTTGACTCCATTTTTGAAGCCATTAGGGCCTATAAAAACCCCACCCTTTTCTACATGAAATGACACGAAAAGTATTGAGATAATCTTGAGTTATTATGGTGTAAAAGTGTTGTAAACAAGTGCTAGAGTCGTCCTCCTCCCTTTCTAAGTTTTGAGATCATTCAAGAGAGGTGTGAGACTTGTAAGGGTTTTCTCCTAAACTTGTGAAAAGGAGAAAGCGCCATAAAAGAGGTAGTTGGTCTTCACCTATTGAAGGAAGGCCTTTAGTAGACGCCGGAGACCTCGTCGGAGGAGGAATCTGAAAGTGGATGTAGATCACGTTGACCGAACTACTCTAAATCCTAGTCTGATTTTCATTTGAGCAATTTACATTATTACAAATATCCTTAATCCTCTCTTGCACTTTTACGAAAGCTTTCAAGTTCTTAATCTCTCCAAAACAAATTGAATCGAAACCATTTTCGTCGGAATCAGTTTTAATCGAAACAAATATTTTTCTAAATTGCGAAAGTTTTTTGCTGCACTAATTCACCCCCCCCTCTTAGTGTCGCTCTTGATCCTAATATTGCTTTCACCAAAATTGTGTGTAAATCCCTCATCATTATGTTTGCTTATAGATATTAAGTTAAAATGAATATCTAAAACATGTCTGATATCTTTGAGTATCAATTTGCTCCCAATACTAGTCTCCAAGCAAATATCTCCAATACCCATAATCTTAGATATACCATTGTTTCCCTTTCTGATATTACCAAAATCACCAGCAGTGTAAGATCTCAAGAAATCACCATAAGAAGTAACATAATATGAAGCATTAGAGTCAATTACCTTGTTACTGTCCTGAGCTGTAAGACTGACACAACCGTCATTACAAACAATAATGATATCACATTCAATAGCAACTGTATTAATCTCTTTCTCATTTTTCTTCCTTTCATTCTGTTCTCGCTTCCAAAATCTACACTCTCTTTTCATGTGACTTAGCTTATTATAGTGGAAATATTTGATATCTCTTCTAGACTTGATCTTCCTCTATAACCATGTGGATTTCTATTATGACTTTTTCTACGTCTTTCTTGGTTTTTAGTAACAAATGCACCATAAAAAGATCCATCCTATTCTTTCCTTCTTACATCTTCATTTAGCAAACTATCTTTAACCATATTTATAGTTAGAGTCCCCTTTAGCGTGGAGTTACAAATTGTCACTACATACGTTTCCTAGTAAAGAACTGAGAAGTAATAATCCTTGCATCTCGTCATCTATATTTATTTTCATAGCAACTAGCTTATTTGCAAGACTCTGAAATAGGCTTATATGCTCAACAATGTTACTATCTTTATACTTCAAATTTATAAGTCTTTTGAGGAGAGAAATTATATTTCTCATTGTCTTTTTCGTAAAGAGATTTTCTAACATTTGCCAAATAACATTAGCTATGGTTTTATCAGAAATATGCTTATGTAAATTTATATTCATCCATCTTCTAATATAAGTAATAGCTTTTCTATGTTGAACTTCTCATTCCTCATCGTCCATAATAGAAGGTTTATCTTTAACCTTGATAGACTTATACAAATCTTTGCAATAGAGCAAATCTTCCATCATACACCTCCAAGTAAAATAATTTGATGAATTCAATTTAATTATACCATCTAACAGTTTTATTTCAATCACATAATGAAAAACTAGCACCAAACAACCGATTACTCTGATACCATTTATTGAGAAAAATTATTATAATAGAATAATTCTTTTTTCTCTTTATGTCATCAAAATCAACTTGTTATCAAAATACAAATATTAATCAGAGTAACATAAACAATAGAGCAATAAATCAATCACAAAATGAGACCAAATTTTTTACGTGAAAAACCCAATGTAAGAAAAACCATGGGACCGTAGTTAATTTTAAACTCCCACTATCACTAGTAATAATAACATGTTTACAATAAGTCTTCTCTAAAATTATAAGAGGATCATAATAATATCAAGACCACATATCTTGGCTCAATAATAATATATCATCATCACATTGAGGGATCTTATCAAAAAAAAAATTTAGGTTTCATCAAGTGAATATAATAGGAAAATATTTCAGAGAGGATAAACTATAGATCAGCATCGTTAGAATTGTAGAGTTTACTATAAAATTTTTTTATATATAATTTGAACCAAAACTGATAAAATTTGATCATTGATCGTTCAAAAAACTCAAAATCCTATGTAGAACTCTCCTCTTTCTCTCTCTCTCTCTCTTCTTTTCTCTCCCTATGCGCCGCTACTGTTCCCTCGCTACACGCACACCTTGTTTCGCTGCCGTCAAGTCCAAGCCTACGTATGGGCAGGACCCAACATATCGATTGTGCCCTGACAACACTTTGTCTCACTTCACCATAACGTGAACTCACAAGTTGACGTTCAACACTGAAAGCAAAACGGTTTTTTTTTTTTTTTTGTGCGTGTGTGAAAGCATAAGGTTGTTAATTATTGAAAGATCTTAAAAAGACTAAAAACTAAAGTTTAGCACCCAACCGCAGGACAATTCTATATAAAATATTTCTCATATATCCTGACATAAACAGTACCATGTTTATATCAACCAACAAATGCTTTAATATTTTAATGAATCCCATGCCATCTTCAGTGGGAAAACCAGTCACAAAAACCCCTCCTTGCATCATGTTTCAACAAGCTATGCATCATTTGCAATTGATACCAATGAAGACGCTCCTTTATACATATTTTCTCAAGCAGAGAGGGAAAGAGGAGGATGACAGAAGCAACAGAAAAGAATATATATATATATATATATATATATGATACGGTTTACACCTCGTGTAAAGTCACCCAGCAAAGCAATTGAGTAAATTCTTCTGCCGCACAGGCTTGAAGGATAAGAAAAATGTTGGATCCACCTTAAGAGACTCTTCGTAGCTTTCAAGCATAGCAACAATTTCATCAAATTGCAGCCTTTTATCTGGGTTGGTAGCCCAACACCGACTCATGAGACGGCTGAACGCCAAAGGGCATGAAGTCGGCAAGGCCGGTCTAGCATTCTGCAGCAACCAAGTATTTGTAAGGTGTAACAGAGCCAAGTAATCAAATTTGGGGATAGGAGTTAAGTTTCCAGCAGCCTTTGTAACAAATCATGCATGAAAAAAATTGCTGCTTTCTTTTTTTTTTATCTTGGTTGTCATCTTTTGATGGTAGAATGTAAGTTATGGATCTCACTAATTGGCCTGTGTGTCAAATCATGTGGTGTGATGAACAATCAGTAGAAGAACTACTTTGGCATTTTCGATTCTTCCAATTAGAAAGAGAATTTAAGTCAACAAGCCAAAAAAACAAGCAGTGTCGTCGATCATGTACCTTGTGCGCGACGGCATAAGCAGCTTGTTCAGGAGTCATGTCGTGGAACGGGATCAGTGCTGTTAGTAGTTCCCATAGAACAATGCCAAAGCTGTACACATCAACTTTTCTCGTATGAATCTTTTCCTTGATCATTTCAGGAGCCATCCATCGATGTGTGCTTGTGAAACCCTTTCCACTGCCGCACTGAGATTCCAAGCATGAGATTCCGAAATCTGCAACCTTCACTGATAGATCTTCTCCAACAAGGATGTTTTCCGATTTAAGATCACGATGAATGATTCCCTGGGAGTGAAGGTAACTCATGCCACGAGCAATATCGAGAGCTAGTTTGAGGACCAGACTGTGAGGAAGCGAGTGAGGCTCATGATTGTGTAGGTATTTTCTAAGAGAGCCACCTGCCATGTACTCGGTGATGATGCAGAAGACGGGAGGTTTCTTGCACGCTGCGACTAACTGCACATCAAAATCCGGATGATGGATTTGAGTTAGCACATGCAGAAGTCTCATTATGAACAACTTGGACAACAAAAGAATGAAGCTTTCGGTAAAAAATTCAGCAGAAAAGTTTTAAATCTTCTTAACTTAATTTGAAAGAAACACTAGAAAGTTGTGTATTGCTGCCAGTAAAATTACATTTCTTCCATTCGAATCAAGTTACTCTCACTCATCCTTCTACCACTTTCTTGGAATGCTTTTGTCCTCTATGTTGCAGCTATGATTGAACTAAATCGAATAAAGCATTGAAATTGCTAGAAATCAGTACAGACTCTGTATTTAAGGCCTAACTTATAGAACAAGAGGCTAGCAACTAATTTCCAAAGCATTGAAATCTCTGTTATAGCTCACACACTCCTCAAGATTGATTAATTTTTTTGAGAAACTCATACAAAATTGCTAGAAATCAGTACATTATATAATGCACAAGATCATGAATGCTGTAAACGAGGTTGATTCAAGAAAGAAATCGTGGTATGCCACAATGCAAAGACGTATAAGCATGTTGGTAAAACCTTAATGAAACATTGTTAAAAGAAGAAGTCGGCTAGTGACATGTGGACGCTTGCATGGTTGAAGAACAATTTATGGTGGTTTTAGAAAGGGATTTTAGATGCTTGCATCAACAAAGAAGTAAACTTTTCATCAACGCCATGGCATTCATTGCAATACCGAACAAGGGACTACTACTATATGAGGAATTGATCTGTGGAAATCTTGAGAAACACAACAGGACTTGGTAGAGGCTGTAGAGAATCATGAAATCTAACAATGAAGCAGCTCAAATATAAACCAATCATGGCTAAGTTACTGAGAAGCGACCAGGAAATCAAGTAGATACCGTGATGATATTAGGATGATGGAGGCGAAAGAGCAGAGCAACCTCTGAGGTGAACTGCTGCTCCAGAGCAGAGGCCAGGGCGGGATCCTCCTCCGGCTGGCTCATGAGCTTAATGGCGACTTCTCTCCCCTTGTATCGCCCGTGATAGATCCGGCTATGTCGCCCCCTGGCGAACTTACTCCCGATGAGCAATTGGGACATGTCGGCGCTCCATCGCTCCTCACTGCCCACCTTAATCTCGCCGCCGGAGGACACCAAGTACTTGGACCACGACACAGCCCCCTTGTAATCGCTGAGAGTGAGCTTCCTCTGCCTTCTGATCGTCGCCCCAGTCGATTTCTCCTTAAAGCAATCAAAGATCTTCATCTGGTTCAACAGTGTCGCCGATCCTTCCCTCCCACCACTAATGAGTAACTCCAGGCACAATTCCCGTCCTCGATCAGGTAATTTAGCTCAAAGATCTCAACTTTACTGTGTGAAAAGGTTGAATCAAGTTTAGAAATCAAGCAAATCAAGAATACTGCTCGAATCCACAATTAATGCTCTCCATTCGCCTGCATTTCGTAGATTCTGTTCCCTTGTACTGGGAGCTTCGAGGAGCTATGTGCAATTGCACCACAAAAAGATTCAGATCAAGAAGGCGCCTCTGCACCAACACATATTCTCGCTTCTGCGTGTGCATCCAAAGGAACCCTTTTCTCTCCTTCAAAGATGCTTGTACTTCTTTTTTGCCTGTTCCTTTGAACTCGAACGGAAGACGGAAACGATTGGATCAAGATGTCACCTTTACAGAACAAGACCGATCAAGCATGTTCACTCTAGTACGTGGTGGATCCAAGGAACCACCTTTTCTCCTATAAAGCTGCTTACACTTCCGCTTCTCTTCTTCTTAGCTCAAACGGAACAAGGAAAAGAATCAGATCAAAATGGCACCTTGACACCGAAACCAAGAACACAACCCTGGAAAACAAAAGATATCCACACTAGTACGTGAGGATCCACCGGGAAATCTTTTATCTCCTACAAAACTGCTTACACTTCCTCTTTCCTTCTTCCTCTGAGCTCAAATGGGACCGAGAGAAGAAGGTTGGAAGCTTGACGACGAGCTCCCTTCTTTATGTTCCTGAGGAGGTGGGAATGGGGGAGAGGGGAAGAGAGGGAGATAGAGGAGGAGGAGGAGCTCAAGGAGAAGAGGTATGTTTGGGCTTGATGGTGAAGAAGAGAGTGGGAGTAACGGGGTAGGATGTCCGGCTCAGCAGATGAAATCAATGTTCTTTTGCTCCAGGAACGGGGCCAAACTCCCCACCTTCCCTCCAGGAAACTGCCCCTAATGGTTTTCTTATATTTCGCAATTGCCATTCCCGTGTTGGTATTGCGTGATGGTGGAAATCATACAGCTACCTTTTAATAAATTATATGATTTTGGTAAATTTCGAGATTGTGCTGGAATTAAGGATAACAAAAATCTTTATTTCTTTGCTATAGATTATTATTATTATTATGCCAAAGACGTAGGTGGCAATTACGTTATTCTTGCAAATTACGAAGGGGTTTCTCTTACATTGGGGAGATGCTTCGGTTTTGTGAGCCCCACGTGAGACAGGAGCCGTACGACGAGGCGCGGCTTCTATGTCTGGGTCGATGCAACAGCCGCGGAGGAGCGGTGTTTCCATTGGTTCCTTGTACCATCGGAGATGTCGCGTCCAAGATCTGCTCCAATGGGAGGCAACTCGTTCCCTGATGGGTGACTCGGCCTAAGGATGACAGATTCCCCGTTTAAGGAGGACATGTAGGACTAGCCGTATCACTCCTTCCGTATACGGCCTCATTACCATCCCCACCCTCTCTCGCTCTCACCGCAACCGTTACCCGCCTAAATGAGACCAAATAAGGAGTGCATGCACAGGACAAGGGTGGGAGGGTTGGTAGGCCCCACTTAGCCCTTAATCCCTAACCTTAATATGAGGCCATTAAATATATCAAATAAGTGGGAGATGTTCCTTTTGATGCACACCATTATATCGCTCGAGGGGAGTGAATAAGATCGCATTAGGATTGCATGTGATACGGACAAACAGAGTACGTGGACTTGTCACCATATCATGCCAAGACCATGTTACGGGCACGTGGACGTGTCGCCAAACTCCACAAATCTTAATTCTTCTCGCCTGCCAACTACTACTACGGGTGGCATTTTTCCCAATACCAAAATAATAATTCATAAATTCAAAATTAAATATAAATTAAAATATAATCAAAATATAATTTATATGATTCTATATTTTTATTTGTGTCCATGAAAAATATTAATTTTTTTTACTTAAGTATAAATTTTCTCTCATATAAATTTTAAAAATTTATTTATTTATTTTTCTTTTATCCTTTTCATATTTATTATAAGTATGTTTATTTATAAACGTAACCAAACTCTAATTCTTAAATTTTTTATTTCTACGTAAAAGATCTTTGTAGGATTCTTTATCCTTTGGTTTTTTTTTTTGCTTCACGTAAAAAATCTTCCTATACTTATTATGTTGACAACTGGACGATGGATAATGTTTGTGTGTAAAATAGTAAATTTAGGTCGCAGAAAGTGACAAAAAAAAATATATAAAGAAGGTGTGATGGCACAGCTGAGATGTGTGTTTGATGAGAGTAAATGTTCAAGTCCCACCAATCACATAAGTCCAAAGGTTGCCACAAGCAAGGTCATATGCTCTGTTTTGAGGTCAAATGTCAGTCATGCACTGAAATCTAGACCATCAAACCGTCTCTCTATAAAAAAAATTAAGGATATTTTTTTTTCTTCGTAATCTTACTATTATATCTATTAAAAAAATTTTACTATACAAAATTTATCTTTCCTCAACCTTAATTTTCATGTAAATGACACATCGAAAGCATAATATTTTCACCTCAAGAGCACAATACTTCCACCTCGAAACAACCTTAGAATAATCTCGAAGCCATCTCGAATCCACCTCGAAGACACTTTGGATAATCCTATGTACAAGGGTTCAAACCACGTCGAGTTGACCAAGATGTCAATGACATTTTTGTTGGGAAATTTATGGTAACATCACATGCGTAGTAAAAGAACAGAAAATAAAATCCTAGAATTTTTTACTGAAAATAATGTTTCATTATCGTGCAAAGATTGGTGCATAAAAACTACATGTACAAGGGAGATTGTGTTACCTAGGAAGATCGTATATCCGTAAATTCCTACAGATCTATAGAAGAGGATGAAAGAGGTTAATTGTCCTCTTCTCTAGCGGTGATCTACATAGTAGGGGTTACGAAGATGCTCATAAATTTGCTACATAATCATTCTCGTTGTGCGCACCATGTAATCAAAATGCTATCCCTTCTTACTGTTCACATGCCCTAAATAGGGGTTACAGATTGAGAAGGAGAGGAAGAGAGGAGAATAGGATGTGACAGCCAAAAGAACCTAACCCATGACCATTTAGTTCCTTCTTATTTATTGAGGCTCATTGTCAACTTAACCATAATGGATCCTACCATATTGGATACTGAATCTCTATCCAATTACACATGCCTCTTAGATTAGTGAGTCTCTACCTAATAATCTCTCATTTGCTCTTATTAGATCTCATCTATAGTTCTAATAATTTAGGGGCTTATTAGATCTCATCTATAGGATCTAATAATTTAGGGGCTTATTAGATCTCATCTATAGGATCTAATAATTTAGGGGCTTATTAGATCTCATCTATAGGATCTAATAATTTAGGGGCTTATTAGATCTCATCTATAGGATCTAATAATTTAGGGGCTTATTAGATCTCATCTATAGGATCTAATAATTTAGGGGCTTATTAGATCTCATCTATAGGATCTAATAATTTAGGGGCTTATTAGATCTCATCTATAGGATCTAATAATTTAGGGGCTTATTAGATCTCATCTATAGGATCTAATAATTTAGGGGCTTATTAGATCTCATCTATAGGATCTAATAATTTAGGGGCTTATTAGATCTCATCTATAGGATCTAATAATTTAGGGGCTTATTAGATCTCATCTATAGGATCTAATAATTTAGGGGCTTATTAGATCTCATCTATAGGATCTAATAATTTAGGGGCTTATTAGATCTCATCATCTATAGGATCTAATAATTTAGGGGCTTATTAGATATCTAATAAAATAGGGGTTCCAATGGATATCTCAAATCCGAACCTCTACTCATCGTAATGTAATCCTCTAAGCCCAATATCGAGTTGGCAATGAGTCATATATATCAAAACTCCTTATGACTAAGTGAATTATTATCTCCATAATAATTCACTCGTCTCATCGATTACGAAAACATTAGGCCACTACTCCGTAGCACCTAAACGATACAGGGAAATACAATCAATTGGACTTGTCTATCCTTAGTTACCATGTATCTATAGTCCCTCATCCATCTAATATCTTAGAGACTATATACTAGGTTTGATGCTATCAGGCCTATATAGTTTCTTCTCGAGTCTCATTCTAATCAGATTCTCCTAGAGAACTTTTTCTTTCTCAATCCGAATAACCCTAGTTAGGGACTTGTCTAAGTAAGAACACATGGGATATTCCTCTCATGACACGAGAGCAGATGATCCTCTATCGGCACTCAATAGCCCTCGTAAGGTTAGCTACCACTCTCAATGACTAGCTATGTTAAAATCTGGAACTTCCAGACCTATAAATCTAGTATCAAAGAGTGGAGTACTCATATAAGACATCCTTGGTGTTTTAAGTCTAATGATCAGATACACCACTAAGACGATAGAATCATTGTTTGACAATAAGATATCATCAACCATCTAGCATTCTATGAGCAGATCAATCAATGAACTCATTCTCTATTGAGCACTTATTCTATATCCCTAGTGTCTCCACATGAGCAACTATGAGACCAGCCACCTCCATCATATGGATAGGTGTACAACACACCAGTCTATCTAGTTATCTCAATGTCCCTCTCGAGTGATTTATGATCGAGATTATTTAAAGTCTGTGTTTAAAGACGAATCGGTCTCATTATCGTGATCTCATTATGATTCGATTCCTATTACATAGATCTACGGACATTACAATATATAATAAAATAAATAAAAAATACGTATCATGTCACACGTGTTATCACTCACATGATTGACTTATAGGGCACCTATGACTAGCAATCTCCCTCTTGACCTAAAGCAAATCATCTATGTATCTAATCCCTACCAGACCCCTATGGTGCTTAAAAACAATCTAAGACAATGGCTTTGTCAATGGATCTACGATGTTATCTTCAGATAGAACTCTTTCTACTACTATATCTCCTTAGGCCACGATCTCTCTAATAGGCTAAAACCTCCTCAGAACACTTCTGATGAGATCTAGGTTCCCTTATTTAAGCAATTGCCCTATAGTTGTCATAATATAGGAAAATCAGCTCCTTATTGCTTAATACGACTCATAGATCTATGATGAACTTCTTTATCTAAACTCCCTCCTTTGTTATAGCAATGCACTCTACCTCTATGGTCGAGTCAACAGTAGTATCATACTTGGAATTCTTCTAGCATACTACTCATTCATTTAATGTGAACACATATCCCAAATTAAACTTGTTGTCATCGACAATGGATTGAAAACTCAAGTCTATATAGCCCTCAACCTTGAGGCTACTATCTCCATATACTAGTAAAAGATCCTTAATCTTTCTTAAGTACTTAAGAATACACTTTACTGCTTTCCAGTGCTCCAAGCTTGAATTTGCTTGATACCTACTTATGACACTTAGAGCATGTACTATATTAAGCCTAACACATAGCATAACATATATGATAGAACATATCATTAAGGCATAGGGTATCCTATCCATGTCTGTCATTTTTTCATGAGTCCTTGGGGATATATTCCTAGAAGGGTGTATCCTATGTTTCATTGGTATGAGACATCTTTTGAAATTTTTTATGCCAAAATTTTTTATAATGATATTTATGTACTTGGATTAGGACAAACTCAGCATCCTCTTAGATCTATTTTTATAGATTTGAATCTCTAAGATATAAAATGTTTCCCCTAAGTCCTTCATGGAGAAATGTCTAGACAACCAAGCCTTTATTATGGAGAATATTCCTACATCATTCCCAATGATTAGGATGTCATCCACATATAACACCAAGCAAGTGATAGCACTCCCACTTATCTTTCTGTATACACAAGGCTTATCTTCATTCTTAACGAAGTCATAAGATCTTATCGCCTCATCAAATCTTGTGTTCCAACTTCTAGAAGCTTGCTTTAGTCCATCGATAAACCTAAGTAATCTGCACACATTATCTAGACATTCTTTATATACGAATCCTCCAAGCTGTATCATATATACCTCCTTTTTGAGGTTGCCGTTGAGGAACTTGGTTTTTACGTCCATCTGCTAGATCTCATAATCATAGTGTATTGCAATAGCCAACAGATTTTAGATAGATTTTAGCATGACTATCGGTGAGAAAGTTTCGTCATAGTTAACACATTACCTTTAATGATACCCCTTAGCCACCAACCTTGCTTTATAAGTCTCTACTTTTCCATCTACTCTAATCTTTTTCTTGAAGATCCAGTTGCAACTAATAGGTACAATACCCTTAAGTGCATAAACTAGGTTCCAAACCTTATTGGAGTACATAGAATCTATCTTAGAATTTATGGCTTCTTGCCACTTCCCAAAGTCTATACTTGTAATAGCCTCCTCGTAGGTCTGAGGATCAATATCCTCAACATCCTCTCCTTTTATATGTCCTATATATCTCTCAAAAGGATGGGGTACTCTACTAGACCTACGTAAAGTTGAAACTTGTGTACTAGGTACTTGAACAAACTCGGGTTACGGAATGGTGCTCGAGTTAGGCTCTCTAACCTCGCTCAACTATATCATGTTAAATCTCACACTTTGATGATGAAATTAATTGATGAGTTTATGATCTAATCTATGTTTTGAGTGATGTAGGACTACCTTTGATCAAGGAGAGGCAAATTGATTGAACCAGACGAAATCAGATGTTAGGCCGTAGTTGAATATGTAAGGAGATTAGACGTCGGGCTGGAGGATCGGTCGACATGCTAGCAGAAAGACTTTATGCCGTGAGTTTAGGCATTGGGCCAAAGGATCGGATATTGTGCCGAGAAGATCGGAAGTAGCGGGAGTCAATATGCCGATTGGGCAATACGTCAAAGAGGACGATGCACCGAAGGATCGGACGAAGTATCGGAAGAACCAATAACATATTGGACAACATATGATTCGTTCTTTATAATAATTTATCTAGATTGAGTTAGTTTAGGTCTAACTGAGTTAGTATTAAGGTGAAATAATGCCAACTCAATTATGGGACAATTGGGCATGAATCAGGATAGAATTGGACATATTATTTAGCCAATTCAGTGTCTTGTAGTAGGGTTTGGTAGTGGTACCACCCAAACTAGGTGGTTGTACCACCCAGACACAATCAAACGGTGGTACCACCAAATTGGGTGGTGGTACCGCCTAGTGTTAATGTGTCAGGCGGTAGTATCGCCAAACTAGGTAGTGGTACCGTCTAGTGTCAGACTGGTAGGCGATGGTGCCACCAGTACCCCAAAAACCTGGGATGAGATTGTTTTGGCTCCAAATTTGAATCAATTTAGGACCTATAAAAACCTCACTCATCCCTGCTCAGTGAACACATCAACTGAAAGCGAAAAAGAAGGAAAATATTATTGTAAGATTTTGAGAACTCCTCTCAAGCTCTAAGTGTTGGGTGAAGTTTAAGAGATGGATGAGTGGTTATAAAGGTTATCTCCTAAACATGTGAAAAGGAAAAAAAAGGTGTAAAAGGATAGTTGACTTTTGCCCATTGAAAGAAGATCGGGTAGTGGAAGCCAGTAGCCTCAAGTAAAGAGGAATCGGGAGTGGATGTAGGTCAGATGACCGAACCACTATAAAACTTGGTTTGTATTTTTGTTTTGCTTTTCATCATCATTCTCATATGCAAACTAATTTACTTCCTTACTACTTTCACTACGCTTATGAATGCGCTTTCAAATCAAGCATTTTTCTAATATGATTTTATCAAACGAGAAATTTGAATCGTTGAGGTTTTTACGTAAGCAATAATTCACCCCCCTTTTAAAGTCAATTTGGTCCTAACAGTTGGTATCAGAGCTGGTTTCTCTTTGTTTGGTTTAACACCTAAGAGAGATTGCTTTTTTTCGGCTTTCACGAGGGTCACCATATTATTCGTCCTCCTATGTTTAATGGGATGAACTACACATATTGGAAAACTCGAATAATAGTTTTCTTCCTTTATTTGGAAAACTCGAATAATAGTTTTCTTCCTTTATTTAGATATTAATTTATAAAATATCATTTAAAATTATTTTCAGAAGTCTTCTAATCCAATGAACAAATGGAATGATTTAGAAAAGAAAACTTTTTCTTTGAATGCTAAAACGATGAACGCTTTGTTTTGTGCTCTAGATAAAAATGAATTCAATCGCGTTTCTATTTATGAAACTACATATGACATTTGGCATACTCTTGAAATCACACACGAAGGCACTAGTAGAGTTAAAGATTCGAAAATTAATCTTTTGATGCATGATTTTGAATTGTTTCGTATGAAGCCAAGCGAAACTATTGTTAACATGTACACTCATTTTATGGATGTCATCAATAGTTTAAAAGCTCTTGGCAAATGTTTTTCTAATCTTGAACTTATAAACAAGATTCTAAGATTCATTCCAAAGAGTTGGGATCTGAAAGCAATTATAATACAAGAGGCAAAGAACTTAAACAAGTTTCTATTTGAAGAATTTATTGGGTCTTTTATGACCTATAAAATGACTTGTGTGACACATGACAAACTTGATAACAACCTTCCAAAAAATAGGAAGGATTTTGCACTTAGAACAAAAGAAGACCACTCGAGCGAAAGCTCAAGTGATGATAAACTTGATCACCTAACAATAAAGTTTAAAAAGTTCATGAAATAAGAATCAAAAAAATAAAAATGAACTTAAAAAGAAAAGGTTGTCAAAGAAGAAGAAAGCACTCAAGGCGACGGGATAAAATCGAGTACCTTCGAAGGTGAGGAGCAAACTAACAAAGACAAAGTGGTGAATTATGCCTTGGTGGCTCTCGACGATGAGGTAAATAACTCATCCGAAACTTTTTTATCTTACTATGAAATTACTTGATGTATTTCATGAGTTGTTTTTAAATTAGTTAGTAAGAAATAACAAATAATAATATTAAAAATCATGCTTCTCTTTCTAGTAATTTTGAAAAATTAAAAAATTTGAGCATAACAATTGCATGTTAACTCCTAGCACTAAGTATGAAGAGTTAGATTTACTTAAGAAGAAAAATGCATTACTATAACAAACAAAATGATTTTAATTGAAGATGCTTTATGCTCAATGAAATCATGCTTGATGATTTAATAATATAATAATGTAATGATGCAATGAAAATGTTAAAAGTTTCGGTAGTATAATTGATGATTTTATATTATGCATGAGGATTTGAAGTAATGATGATTTGAAATCTTATGTTTTAGAATTATGTGTTACGCTTTTGATCACGATGATTTTTCATGATGATGCTTATTTTTTTGGGGGTTTAAATGATGATACATGGTTTTGGCTTAGAAAACAATGGCATGAAATCAATCACATAAAGGAATACATTATTTTTATTGAAAATTTCTCAATCTCTATCATATCAAGTTTTCATCTTAGAGATCCTTAGTGATTAATCTATTTATATTTTGAATCTCTTGAACTATTATTCTTTCTTTTCGCTATTTGACTTATCCAAATATACCATGATATGCCACTTGACTTTTTGATGTTTATAATTTTTTATGTACAACACCTTTGTATCTATGGTTGTATACATTTTGTGATGATTTGAAAATTGATGTAAAAGGAAAAGAATTATAATATTGTATTCTTCCCTTCACTTTGACAATAACAAAGAGGAAAAAAATCTTGCGAGCTTGCACAATTCAAGAAGAAGCAAAAACTTGTAAACTTGTAAAAATTTCTAGTTTGCAAAGAAAGGCAAAACTTGCTAGCTTGTTCATCTCAAAAGAGAAACAAAAAGTGCTATCTTGTACATCTTAAGAGAAACAAAACTTGCACATCTCAAGAGAGGCAATACTCATGATGCATGTTCTAACTTACACATCTCAAAATTATTGCTAGCTTGTATATTGTAAAACTTGCATATCTAAAAAAACATGCTAGCTTGCATGTTCTAAAATGATATAAAACTTTCTATTTACTATCTTGCATTCTCTTTCAAAAACTTGCTAGTTTGCACATCGTAAAGAAATGCAAACTTGCTAGTTTGTTCATCTCAAAGGAGAAGTAAAGTTTTCTAGCTTGCCCATTTCAAGAAGATGCAAAACTATGTTATCTTACACATCTTAATTAGATGCAAAAGTTTTACTAACTTTTATATATGAAAAACTTACTAGCTTACATGATGACATATGCAATGATGTTTCAAAAACTTGAAATTATGTTTATAATGGAATGATTTGAAATTATATCACAAAAATTTGCTAGTTGCACTTCTCTTTTTTGTTGATGACAAAGGGGGAGAAGGTATGATGATGATCATGGTACGATTTTATTATGAATGATGATTTGGAATCATGTATGTAGTGATAATTTTATAATTTAAAAATATACATGATGATATGGTATTATGCATGTAATACTTCAACTTATGATTTGGAATAATGCATGCAATACTCATGATTTCATTATGATGATGTATATAATGTATTGCATATAATGTGATTCATGATTAACATCGTTTCAACTTGGACTAGAAGGTCATCATTTATCTAAATGATGTCTTATTTCAATTTGACATATTGATAGGGGGAGTTTAGTTTAAACTCCATTATCAATTGATTGTCATCATCAAAAAGAGGGAGATTGTTGAATCTCGAATTTTGATGATGAAATCAATTGATAAGTTTATGATCTAATCTATGTTTTGAGTGACACATGACTAGCTTCGATCAAGGAGAGACAAATTGATTGAAGTATGAGGAATCGAACGTTGGGTCGGAGTTGAATATGTCAGGAGATTGGACGTCGGGCCGGAGGATCGGTCGACATGCCGATAGAAGGACTTTGTACTGTGAGTTTGGGCATTGGGCCAAAGGATCGGATATTGTGCTAAAGAGATCTAAAGTTGCGAGAGTCAACATGCCGATTGGGCAATACATAGAAGAGAACGATGCACTGAAGGATCGAAAAAAGTGTCAGAAGAACCAATGACATGTCGGATAACATATGATTTGTGTTTTGTAATAATTTATCTAGATCGAGTTAGTTTAGGTCTAATTGAGTCAATATTGGGGTGAAATAATGCCAACTCAATTAGGACCAATTGGGCTTGAATCAGGGTTGAATTGGGCCTATTATTTAGCCCATTTAATATTCTATAGTAGGGGTCTAACAATGGTACCATTTAGTGTCAGTGTGTCAGGTGGTAGTTGTTGAATCTCAGATTTTGATGATGAAACTAATTGATTCTGTTTAGATGTTTAACTACATTTTGAGTGATGCAGGTCTACTCGATCAGGATTAGACAGTTGACGCAGAAGGAATTGACGTTGCGCCGGAGGAGATCACGTTAGGATATTGGACAATAGGACGCTTCGGACGTCGGGCATCGGGCCAAGGAGAGCGGAATTGCACCAAGGATATCGGGGTTGCGGAGGTCAACCGCCGATTGGGCAATACATAGAAGAGAACGATGCACTGAAGGATCGAAAAAAGTGTCAGAAGAACCAATGACATGTCGGATAACATATGATTTGTGTTTTGTAATAATTTATCTAGATCGAGTTAGTTTAGGTCTAATTGAGTCAATATTGGGGTGAAATAATGCCAACTCAATTAGGACCAATTGGGCTTGAATCAGGGTTGAATTGGGCCTATTATTTAGCCCATTTAATATTCTATAGTAGGGGTCTAACAATGGTACCATTTAGTGTCAGTGTGTCAGGTGGTAGTTGTTGAATCTCAGATTTTGATGATGAAACTAATTGATTCTGTTTAGATGTTTAACTACATTTTGAGTGATGCAGGTCTACTCGATCAGGATTAGACAGTTGACGCAGAAGGAATTGACGTTGCGCCGGAGGAGATCACGTTAGGATATTGGACAATAGGACGCTTCGGACGTCGGGCATCGGGCCAAGGAGAGCGGAATTGCACCAAGGATATCGGGGTTGCGGAGGTCAACCGCCGATTGGGCAACAAGCCGCAAGAGAGAACGATGCGCTGAAGAACGGACGAAGCGTCACCAATGATGTGCCGGGCAACAGAATGTCCAATTCGCGTTGTAATATTGTCTAGATCGGAGTAGAGTTTTGGCTTATGTGTGTAGGATTAACTACGATAACGATGAAGACATAAAGCGAAACAAAGTGCCGGAGTCAAGCCCGAAGGATTCGTTGGAGTTCCGAGAGTTCGACGGAAGTCTGAAGGTTCGTCGGGAATGCGTCGGAACTAGCCGAGAATGAGTAGGGAGCTTGCTGAAGGGTTTTTCGGAAGCTCGCCAAAAGTTGGGCTGGGCGGTTGCACCGCCCAGCACCCGAGAGCTGGGCGGTGGCACCGCCTGGCTGGGCGGTGGCACCACCTGGGCTGGGCGGTTGCACCGCCCAGCACCCGAGAGCTGGGCGGTGGCACCGCCTGGCTGGGCGGTGGCACCACCTGGGCTGGGCGGTTGCACCGCCCAGCACCCGAGAGCTGGGCGGTGGCACCGCCTGGCTGGGCGGTGGCACCGCCTGGCTGGGCGGTGGCACCGCCTGGCTGGGCGGTGGCACCACCTGGGCTGGGCGGTTGCACCGCCCAGCACCCGAGAGCTGGGCGGTGGCACCGCCTGGCTGGGCGGTGGCACCACCTGGGCTGGGCGGTTGCACCGCCCAGCACCCGAGAGCTGGGCGGTGGCACCGCCTGGCTGGGCGGTGGCACCACCTGGGCTGGGCGGTTGCACCGCCCAGCACCCGAGAGCTGGGCGGTGGCACCGCCTGGCTGGGCGGTGGCACCACCTGGGCTGGGCGGTTGCACCGCCCAGCACCCGAGAGCTGGGCGGTGGCACCGCCTGGCTGGGCGGTGGCACCACCTGGGCTGGGCGGTTGCACCGCCCAGCACCCGAGAGCTGGGCGGTGGCACCGCCTGGCTGGGCGGTGGCACCACCTGGGCTGGGCGGTTGCACCGCCCAGCACCCGAGAGCTGGGCGGTGGCACCGCCTGGCTGGGCGGTGGCACCACCTGGGCTGGGCGGTTGCACCGCCCAGCACCCGAGAGCTGGGCGGTGGCACCACCTGGGCTGGGCGGTTGCACCGCCCAGCACCCGAGAGCTGGGCGGTGGCACCACCTGGGCTGGGCGGTTGCACCGCCCAGCACCCGAGAGCTGGGCGGTGGCACCGCCTGGCTGGGCGGTGGCACCGCCTGGCTGGGCGGTGGCACCGCCTGGCTGGGCGGTGGCACCACCTGGGCTGGGCGGTTGCACCGCCCAGCACCCGAGAGCTGGGCGGTGGCACCGCCTGGCTGGGCGGTGGCACCGCCTGGCTGGGCGGTGGCACCGCCTGGCTGGGCGGTGGCACCGCCTGGCTGGGCGGTGGCACCGCCTGGCTGGGCGGTGGCACCGCCTGGCTGGGCGGTGGCACCACCTGGGCTGGGCGGTTGCACCGCCCAGCACCCGAGAGCTGGGCGGTGGCACCACCTGGGCTGGGCGGTTGCACCGCCCAGCACCCGAGAGCTGGGCGGTGGCACCACCTGGGCTGGGCGGTTGCACCGCCCAGCACCCGAGAGCTGGGCGGTGGCACCGCCTGGCTGGGCGGTGGCACCGCCTGGCTGGGCGGTGGCACCACCTGGGCTGGGCGGTTGCACCGCCCAGCACCCGAGAGCTGGGCGGTGGCACCACCTGGGCTGGGCGGTTGCACCGCCCAGCACCCGAGAGCTGGGCGGTGGCACCGCCTGGCTGGGCGGTGGCACCGCCTGGCTGGGCGGTGGCACCACCTGGGCTGGGCGGTTGCACCGCCCAGCACCCGAGAGCTGGGCGGTGGCACCGCCTGGCTGGGCGGTGGCACCACCTGGGCTGGGCGGTTGCACCGCCCAGCACCCGAGAGCTGGGCGGTGGCACCACCTGGGCTGGGCGGTTGCACCGCCCAGCACCCGAGAGCTGGGCGGTGGCACCGCCTGGCTGGGCGGTGGCACCACCTGGGCTGGGCGGTTGCACCGCCCAGCACCCGAGAGCTGGGCGGTGGCACCGCCTGGCTGGGCGGTGGCACCGCCTGGCTGGGCGGTGGCACCGCCTGGCTGGGCGGTGGCACCGCCTGGCTGGGCGGTGGCACCGCCTGGCTGGGCGGTGGCACCGCCTGGCTGGGCGGTGGCACCGCCTGGCTGGGCGGTGGCACCGCCTGGCTGGGCGGTGGCACCACCTGGGCTGGGCGGTTGCACCGCCCAGCACCCGAGAGCTGGGCGGTGGCACCACCTGGGCTGGGCGGTTGCACCGCCCAGCACCCGAGAGCTGGGCGGTGGCACCACCTGGGCTGGGCGGTTGCACCGCCCAGCACCCGAGAGCTGGGCGGTGGCACCGCCTGGCTGGGCGGTGGCACCGCCAGCATCGGGAACATAAGAGAATTCAAATTTTTGGAGCCCAAATTTGAATCCTCTTGAGGCCTATAAATACCCCTCAATTCTCAGCAGAGAGAACAACTTTTTGAGCAGCAAGTGATTGAGAGAAAGGTCTTAGAAAAGTCTTAGCAATCCTTGGTTTTCAATTTGCTAGTGTTCACCTCCTTCTTTCTTGAAAATCTGTAAGAGTGTGAACTGCTTGTAAAGAGTTGTAAGAGGGGTATTTACCCTTCCATTTCAAGAGATTTGCTAGTGGAAGGTGGGAGCCTCGTCGAAGAGGGGCCTCGCAAGTGGATGTAGGTCATTTGACCGAACCACTTTAAAAACGGTGTAATCTCTGGTTTGCATTTCATTATTGCTATTCACATTACTGCAAACTTTCTTACTTGCTTTATTTACTCATTACCTTAGCTACTCTACTATACGAATACGCTTTCAAGTTCAATTTTTACCGTACGAAAGATTTATCAAAACCGACGTTTTAATCCGCTGCACTAATTCACCCCCCCCCCTCTTAGTGCTCTTGATCCTAACAATTGGTATCAGAGCCCGGTATTTCTCATTTCGGATTTACACCCGAGAGAAATGGCTCTTCATGGCTTTCAAGAGGGCTTTTTGGTTTTTCGTCCACCGTTGTTTAACGGATTGGACTACACTTATTGGAAAACTCGAATGAGAGTTTTCTTGATTTCTATGAATTTGGATTTATGAAATATTGTTGAAAATAGTTTTCAACTTCCCTCTAAACCGATGAACGAATGGTCGGATTTGGAGAAGAAGTATTTTTCTTTAAACGCAAAGGCTATGAATGTCTTATTTTGCGCTTTGGATAAAAATGAGTTCAATCGGATTTCTATGTGCGAAACGGCTTTTGATATTTGGCGAACACTTGAAATCACACACGAGGGAACTAGTAGAGTCAAAGACTCGAAAGTTAACATTTTATTGCATGATTTTGAGCTTTTTCGAATGCAACCAAGCGAGACTATAGGCGACATGTACACCCGTTTCACGGATGTCATCAATAATCTAAGAGTTCTTGGTAAATCTTTTTCGAATTTTGATCTCGTAAGTAAGATCTTAAGATCCCTTCCAAAAAGGTGGGATCCTAAAATAACCGCAATACAAGAGACAAAAAATTTAAATGATTTTCCATTAGAAGAATTAATCGGGTCATTAATGACCTATGAAATGACACTTTTGGAACATTTTGAACCCGATGAGCACTTGAACCACCTTCCAAAGAATAGGAAGGATTTGGAACTCCGGACAAATGAATACCACTTGAGCGATGACTCAAGTGATGAGGACAATGATGAACTTGAACTTCGAACACTAAATCTTAATAAGTTCATTAAACAAAAATCTAAAATAAACAATGAACTTGAACGGAGGAAGAGGCCAAAGAAGAGGAAGGCAACCAAGGATGAATTAAGAACTTTCAAAGGTGAAATGGCGAATTGGGCTTTGATGGGCTTCGACTACAAGGTAAGAAACTCAACTCTCTTGAATTATTTTGAAATTACTTGAAGTTTTTCATGAGTGCTTAATTTAGATAGTAGGAATAGGAAATAAAAAATTATTTTTCAAAAATTATATCATGTTTTTCTTTTTAGCATCTTTGAAAAATTAAAAAGTTGATCATGAAAAGTATATTGCTAAGGTTTCACGCATATTATGTTTTGAAATGTTGAATAATGTATGCAACATTAGGAATAATAATTATATGATATGTGATAATGCTTAGGATTAATCCATGCTTGTGTATCTTGATGATTTTATGTCATGCATTAGTTTTTGAAGTAAATGTTGATTTAAAACTCTCATTTTAGATTAACATGTTTTTTGGTCTAATCGTTTTTATGACGAATTAAGATGACATTCTTATGACATATTAAGATGACATAGTGCATGTACATCTATGTATGAATTTCTTGATAGTCTTTTGATGATAGATATGATATCATGATGTGTTTGGTCTTGACGGGTTCATGACGAAACTTATGTTTCGATTTTAAATGATGATACATGTTTTCACAAAAGACTTGAATACCCTCACATGAAATCAATTGTATGAAATTGAAATGAATTGAGATTAATGAATTTATTTTACCAATCTTGTGAATCTCATGAAAATAAACATGATAATATTTTGAAAATAAATGAGTGTATCATGCTTTTGGTCTTAATGATTTCTCTTGAACATACTTTTTTAAATCATACTTGATGATGAATATCAAGATATTAAAAGGATGTTATCATGGAATCATGCTTGATGATTTGTTTTATGAAATTTACCTTTCCGTCTTAAATGTTGACACTTGTTTTATTAAAGGTAAATGCATGCTTATAAGAAGCAAATCACATGAATAGAAATTTATAAAAACGAAATGTGATCCTCTATCTTATCGACTTTTCAATAAATCTATGCTTGTCATGTATGAATTTATTGAATGTGACTTTGAGGATGATTTCGGATTTCACAAATGCTTGATTCATACTTATGACATGAGACACATTTTAAATATGAATCATGTTCAATGCTTCAATCATATTATATCTCCCTTAATTCATTTTATTCTCCTAGATTTATTTACCAAAGAGGAGAAATCTTCCGAATGAATGAAATGATACAAATGAATCACTTATCGATATATCTTTTAGAAATATCTTTTTAATGTGATGTTGATAATTTGAGATACCTATTGGAATTCATGACATGAGATAATTGAATCCTTGACTTACTCTTTATATGGCTTGAAAATAGATGTGTAAAATCTTGCTTGATGAGTTGTTTTATAAGATTTTGCCTTTACATCTTGAACTTTCATGCTTATCTTGATTTGGTATATAAAGACTAAGGCATGTTTAGATAAAAAGAATCACTTAAAAAATGCTTTTCCCATCTGATCGAGATTAATGAATTTATGATATTTTGTGAATCTCGAAATTGATTTTGATGACTTGATTATGAGTTTCAAGTTAATGACTTGATTTGAATGAGTTTTATCTAAATCATAATCTTGATCTTGCAAAATTGGAATCACAAATAATATCTTTTGGTATTCATGAATTGATACTCACGATATGAAAGTATTGGTATTCATGACTTGAATATGATTGAAACATTGCATGCTTAAATTAATCATTCTCCTATGTTTAAAAAATTCTTTAAATGCCTTATGTGATGATTGAAAATTAATTTGCTTTATGATGAATCACGAATCATAATCTTGATCTCTTGAAATTTATAACATGAAATCCTTTATGAATCAAGATTTCTTACTCTTTATTCTCTTACATTTTGAGAAAATTTTCAATATGAATCATAAGTGTTCTTATGCATGAATTGAAATCTTTTTCTCCTATGTTTCCTTTTGTGATTTACTAAAGAGAATATCCTTTTTGAAAATTCTTGACTTAAAATTTATTTAAAAATCTCTTATTATTTGATCTCCTAAGATTTTCCCTTGATTATTTATGAGGCTTTTCAAAAAGAAATCATGCCTTTTGGTATTCACATACTCTAATATTTTATGATATGATTTTTATGTAATTCCTTGTATTCATGAAATGTTTATCTCATCACCCAATTATTTTCTCCTTGATATTCCTTATGTGATAATATGAATACATGAAATATTCATTAATTTGTTTTGATGAAAAGTTATGATCATGAATGGTAGGATGCAATTTGACAAATTAATACCATCATGATTTGAAACATTTATGATTTGAAATTATACATGCAATACTTGTGCCTTCTAATTATGATGTGATGTATTACATATAATGTAAATCATGATTTAAAATGCTATGAGTTGTTGCTAAAATGATGAATTATAAATGTTGATTTAATGTTTTGTATCATGAATGCTCTAAATGATGAATGTTTAGTATCATGATCAAAATGTTGATAAATAGTTAAAAATTTTAGTATCATGTATGATATCCTCATAATGTTGATCGATTTATTCAATATCGTGCATGAATGAAATATAAGGTTTTTGAAAATGTGCATATTCTAATTTGAAAATATAATGATGCACAAATAAGATTGACTTACCTTTGTCATAATTGATGTAAAGGGTCTTCCCTTCTTTTTGACAATGACAAAGGGGGAGATAGCTAATTTGCACAAGTCAAGAAGATGCAAAAACTTGATTGCTAGCTTGCCTATCTTAAGTAGCAAAGATTGCTAACTTGCTTATTTCAAGAAGCAAAAGTTGTCTTCTTGAACATCACTATCTTGCCTATCTCAATAACCAAAACATGCTAACGTGCACATCTAGCAAACTTGTATATTTTAAGAAGCAAGGGTTGCTTTCTTGAACATCTCAAAACTGCTAGCTTGCATGTTCTAAAAATATTGTAAAATTTGCTAGCTTGTATGTAGTAAAACTTGCATATCGTAAAAGTTGCTAGCTTGTAGAGAAGCAAAGAATTGCTATCTCAAAAGAAGCAAAAATTGTAAAACTTAGAAAACTTGTAATATAATTGCTCTTGCCATGCTTTGTATCAAAAATAGGTTGATATCCTTAAAAGCATCGCATTAAATTTTTTAGTATCGCAATGTATCACATGTATCGCAAATTGAATTTTTGAGACTATTTTTAACAATTGATGTCTTTCATGACATGATTTCTTTGCATTTTTGTCTTGTATGTATCATGTGATGATTGAAATATTGATTGATGCAAATTCATAATTTATGTAAAAGTCTAAATCATTGGTTCCTCTCCTTCTTTTCGGCAATGACATAGGGGGAGAAAGATTACTAGCTCAAGGCAAATGATGGCTAGCTTGTACTCTTCCCTACTTTTCGACAAAAACAAAGAGAGAAAGCTTTTGCTAGTTAGAACATGCAAAGAAAAGCAAAGTGCAATCTTGCACAAGAAGCAAGTGTTGAATTGCCATGATTGAACTTAAGAATCTTACTATGCTTTTATGCTATATGTTGTGATGAAAATCTAGCTTCACATTACAAAAACTTGAATATCTTTTAAAATAGCTAGAGCTACTTCTCCTTTTTGTTGATGACATAGGGGGAGAAGTATATTGATGACTTCATGCATTGAATTGAATATTTTATATATTTGCATGATGGTTTAAATGTTTTTCATAACATGTGATGAATGTTGCTTGGAATTGGGATAATCCAAGTGTTCTATCAATGGCATATTGATAGGGGGAGTTTGTTAAAACTCCGGGGAGTTAAGGTTAACTCCGGTAGTCATCAATTAGTTGTCATCATCAAAAAGGGGGAGATTGTTGAATCTCGGATTTTGATGATGAAACTAATTGATTGTGTTTAGATGTTTAACTACATTTTGAGTGATGCAGGTCTACTCGATCAGGATTAGACAGTTGACGCAGAAGGAATTGACGTTGCGCCGGAGGAGATCACGTTAGGATATTGGACGGTAGGACGCTTCGGACGTCGGGCATCGGGCCAAGGAGAGTGGAATTGCACCAAGGATATCGGGGTTGCGGAGGTCAACCGCCAATTGGGCAACAAGCCGCAAGAGAGAACGATGCGCTGAAGAATCGGACGAAGCACCAACCAATGACGTGCCGGGCAACAGAATGTCAATTCGCGTTGTAATAATTGTCTAGATCGGAGTAGAGTTTTGGCTTGTGTGTGCAGGATTAACTACGATAATGATGAAGACATAAAGCAAAACAAAGTGCCGGAGTCAAGCGCGAAGGATTCTTTGGGAGTTCGAGAGTTCGACGGAAGTCTGAAGGTTCGTCGGGAATGCTGTCGGAACTAGCCGAGAATGAGTGGGGAGCTTGCTGAAGGGTTTTTCGGAAGCTCACCAAAAGGTTCGTCGGAAGTTCACGGAGCTCACCGAGAAAGATCGGAGCTTGCCGAAGAAGCTCGTCGGAACTCGCCAAGATCAAATCGTGAAGTCTAGGAGCTTGTCGAGAGTCCGCAGAATGGTTTCCGAGAGTTTATCGGAAGACCGCCGGAAGTTCGCCGAAAGCTCGCCGGAAGAAGTCTTGACTTATGAACTTTGTAATAGCTTAGAAAATGTCTTTAAATTTGTAGTTAGCACGTTTATTAGGGCTAGGATTAGGTGTTAATCCTATGACCCAAGTAGGGGCCAATTCGGCCCAAGTTCGGACTGGTTTGGGCCAATTTTGGAGCCCAACCAGTGAGCTGAAATAGTGTAGGCGGTGGCACCGCCTAGACTAGGCGGTGGCACCGCCCAGAGGCCAAGAGCTGGGTGGTGGCACCACCTGGGCTGGGCGGTTGCACCGCCCAGCACCCGAGAGCTGGGCGGTGGCACCGCCAGCATCGGGAACATAAGAGAATTCAAATTTTTGGAGCCCAAATTTGAATCCTCTTGAGGCCTATAAATACCCCTCAATTCTCAGCAGAGAGAACAACTTTTTGAGCAGCAAGTGATTGAGAGAAAGGTCTTAGAAAAGTCTTAGCAATCCTTGGTTTTCAATTTGCTAGTGTTCACCTCCTTCTTTCTTGAAAATCTGTAAGAGTGTGAACTACTTGTAAAGAGTTGTAAGAGGGGTATTTATCCTTCCATTTCAAGAGATTTGCTAGTGGAAGGTGGGAGCCTTGTCGAAGAGGGGCCTCGCAAGTGGATGTAGGTCATTTGACCGAACCACTTTAAAAACGGCGTAATCTCTGGTTTGCATTTCATTGTTGCTATTCACATTACTGCAAACTTTCTTACTTGCTTTATTTACTCATTACCTTAGCTGCTCTACTATACGAATACGCTTTCAAGTTCAATTTTTACCATACGAAAGATTTATCAAAACCGACGTTTTAATCCGCTGCACTAATTCACCCCCCCCCCCTCTTAGTGCTCTTGATCCTAACAGTAGTACCACTAGACTGGGTGGTGGTACCACCCAATACTGGTAGTGGTACCGCTAGTACCTTGAAAACCTAGGATAAAATCGTTTTGGCTCCAAATTTGAATCCATTTGGGGCCTATAAAAATCCTACTCATCCCTGCTCAGTGAACACATCAACTGAGAGCAAAAAAGAAGGAAAACTCTATTATAATATTATGAGAACACCTCTCTAAGCTCTAAGTGTTAGGTGAAATTTAAGAGAGGGGTGAGTGGTTGTAAAGGTTATCTCTTAAACCTGTGAAAAGAAGAAAATGAGTGTAAAAGGGTAGTTGATCTTCGCCCATTGAAAGAAGATTGGATAGTGGAAGCCAGTGATCTCGAGTGAAGAGGATGCTAGTCATAGGTGTCCAGCAAGCCAATCACATGAGTGATGGCATGTGTGACTTGACACGGAATCTTTTTTTGCTTATTATATTTTGGCATTTATCACTTTATATATTGTCTATTGCATATATGTATGTATATATTGTGATGTCCTTGGATCTGTGCAATGGGAATCAGATCGTGATGAGATCATGATAATGAGACCGATTCACTTTTAAACACAGATCATAAATAATCCCGGTCATAAGTTACTCGAGAGGGACATCGTGATAACCGGACAAACTGGTGTGCTGTATACCCGTCTATATGATGGATGCAATTGGTCTCATAGCTGCTCGTGTGGGGACACTAGGGATACTGTACAGGTGCTCATTGGAGAATGAGTTCACTGATTGATTCGCTTACGGAATACTGGATGGTTCATGATGCCTTATTGTCAAACAATGATTCCATAGTCCTAGTGGTGTATCTGGTCCTTAGACTTGAGACACCAAGGATGTCCTGTACGAATGCTCCACTCTTTGATACCAGACTTATAGATTTGGTTGTCCCAGATCTAGTACAGTTGGTCATTGGGAGTGGTAGTCGACCTTACGAGGGCTATTGAGTGTCGATAGAAGATCATTCACTCTCGACGTCATGAGAGGAATATCCCATGTGTTCTTACTCAGACAAATCCCTAGCCAGGGTCATTCGGGTTGAGAGAGAAAGAGTTCTTCTGGAGAATCCGATTAGAGCGAGACTCGAGTAGAAATCATATGGGTCTGACAGCACCATGCCTGATATACGATCTCTGAGATATTAGATGGATGAGAGATTATAGGTACACGGTAACTGAGGATAGACAGGTCCAATAGATTGGATTCCCTTGTATCATCTGGGGACTACGGCGTAGTGGCCTAGTACGTCTGTAGTCGATGAGTCGAGTGAATTATTATAGAGATAATAATTCACTTAGCCAGAAGGAGATCTGACAGCTATGGCTCACGGCCAGCTCGATATTGGGCCTAGAGGGTCACACACATATGGTAGGCGTTGCGATGAGTAGAGGTTCGAATATGAGATGTCCGCTGGAGCCCCTATCTTATTGGATATCCAATAAGCCCCTAGTGGATGTAGGTCTCTAGTAGACGTCGATGACCTCGTCGGAGGAGAAAGCCAAAAGTGGATGTAGGTCAAGATTGATCGAACCACTCTAAATCTCGGTTTGCATTTACATTCTGCTCTTTATCTTAACTGCAAACTGCTTTCATTGATTTACATCAACTACACTTCCACTTACTCTTAACTTTAAATATCTTTCCGAAATGGTTTTCGTACGAAAGTCTTTTTAACTGACGAAAGTTTTTCGCTGCATTAATTCACCCCCCCCCCCCCCCCCCCCTTAGTGCTCCTGATCCTAACAATTGGTATCAGAGTGGGTTCACTCTCAGTTGGATTAAAGCCCAAAAGAGATAGCATATGTCGGAAATCAAGAGGGTCACTCTATTACACGTCCGCCTATGTTCAGTGGGACCGATTACACCTATTGGAAGACCCGAATGAGGATCTTCCTTATTTCCATAGATATTAAATTTTGGAATATTATTGAAAATGGATTTTCAAAATCTTCTCTTCCAATGATCGATTGGAATGAATTGGAGAAGAAGACTTTCATTCTAAATGCAAAGGCTATGAATGCCTTATTTTATGTACTTGATAAAAACGAGTTCAATCGTGTTTCGATTTGTCAAACTACATTCGATATTTGGCATATACTCGAAGTGACTCATGAAGGCATGAGTAGAGTGAAAGAGTCAAAAATCAATCTTTTAGTATATTCTTATGAACTTTTTCGAATGAAACCGAGTGAGACCATAGATGACATGTACACTCGCTTTACGGATGTCATCAATGGTCTAAAAGGACTCGGTAAAAGTTTTTCAGATTTTGAGCTCGTTAATAAAATTCTAATATCCCTTCCAAAGAGTTGGTATCCTAAAGTCACTATCATTCAAGAGGCTAAAGATCTAAACAACTTCTCTCTTAAAGAATTAATTGGGTCATTAATGACCTACGAAATGACTTGCAAAGCTCATGAAGAGCATGAGGACACCCTTCTAAAGAACAAGAAGGATATGACACTTAGAACTCAAGAAGACCACTTAAGAGAAAAATCAAGTGACGAGGACTTTGACGATGACTTGGCACTTTTAACAAGGAAATTTAAAAAATTCATTAAAAGAAACAAATTTAAAAATGACACTAAAAATAAATTTGAACCCAAAAAAGACCAAGTTATTTGCTACGAATGCAAGAAGCCAGGATACTATAAAAGTGAATGTCTCTAAGCTAAGAAGAGAACACCAAAAAAGAAGGCGCTCAAAGTAACATGGGATGACTCGAGCGAATCCGAAGAAGATGAGTCCAACACCGAGCAAGTTGCTCATTACGCACTTATGGCCATCGAAGAGGAGGTATCAAATTTAATTGATGCAGATTTATCATTTGATGAATTATTAAATGCTTTCCATGACTTATTTGATGAATGCAAAATAATTAGTAGAAAATATAAATTATTAAAAAAAGAGCATGATACTCTTGTTAGTAAATTCGATAAATTAAAAATTGAGCATAATGATAGTTTAGTTCCATGTACAAAATGCCATGACTTAGAAATACTCCAAAAGGAGAACTTGCTACTTAAGGACACCTTGAAGAAATTCGAGGTTGGTAGGAAGTCCTTGAACATGATCCTTACCAATAAGGGTCATGTTCATAAAAGAAGTGGAATCGGATTTGTGAGAAGCTCTCACCAAAATCCAACTACCTTCATTAAAGGCCCTATCTTGCATATTTCGCACCAAAACAAATGCAACTTTTGTTGCAAACATGGACATACAACTTATCATTGTCCATTCAAGAAGATTAGTCCTAACAAATTGATTTGGGTTCCTAAAGGAATCGTAATAAATTCCATGCAACATGACAAACAATTTAGATCAGTTTTTAAGGCACCTAAGATTAAATGGATACCAAAAAATTATCCTTTTTTGTAGAAATATATATCACCATAAGCTAGGAGCAAGAGATGGTACTTTGATAGTGGATGCTCAAGGCATATGACCGGAGATCCATCTCAATTCTCTAAGCTCACTAGCATAGACGAAGGCTATGTCACATTCGGAGACAACAACAAGGGTAAAATTATTGGCAAAGGAACTATAGGTAACAAATTCAACTTCTTTATTGAAGATGTTTTGTTAGTTGATGGTTTAAAATATAACCTCTTGAGCATTAGTCAATTGTGTAATAAATAATATATTGTCGAATTCGAATCTAATGCTTGCATCATTGAAAAACCACACAAAAACACATCTATGATTGTATTAAAACAAAATAACATATACACCATTGACATCAATGATCTTTGTAATGAAATGTGTTTCTTAATTTTGAATGACGATACTTGGATTAGGCATAGGAGATTAGGTCATACTAACATGAAACTAATCACCCAAATTTTATCTAAAGAACTTGTAAGAGGAATTCCTCATATCAAGTTCATCAAAGATAATGTGTGTGATGCTTATCAATTAAGAAAACAAATAAAGGGTAGCTTCAAATCTAAGAATCACATAAGCACCTCTAGACCTTTGTAATTGATCCATATGGACTTATTCGGACCAATCTCTACATCAAGCCTAAGAGGTAACAAATACACTTTTGTTATTATAGATGATTATAGTAGATACATATGGACTTATTTCTTGAAACACAAAAGTAAATGCTTTAGATATTTCACCAAGTTTGGTAAACTTGTTCAAAATGAAAAAGGTTCCATGATTTCATCAATTCGAAGTGATCATGGTGGTGAATTTCAAAACCATGATTTCTAAGAATTTTGTGAATCTAATGGATACAACCACAACTTCTCTACTCCAAAAAATCCTCAACAAAATAGAGTAGTAGAAAGAAATAATAGAAATTTACAAGAAATGACGAGAACCATGTTGAATGAACATAGGTTACCGAAATATTTTTGGGCCAAAGCCATAAACACTGCATGCTATGTCATGAATAGAGTTCTAGTAAAACCCTTACTCACCAAAACTCCCTATGAGTTGTGGAACAACAAAAAACCCAATGTTTCATATTTTAAATTTTTTGGGTGTAAATGTTTTATCTTGAATGAAAAAGATGCCTTAGGAAAATTTGATGCTAAATTCGATGAAGGAATTTTTCTTGGTTATTCTTCGATTTTTAAAGCATTTCGTATCTTCAATAAAGGAACTTTGATTATAGAAGAATCCATTCATGTTGTTTTCAATGAGATTTCTGAAATCAGGAAAAACAATTTTGATGATGATGTCAATTTCGATTCTTTGAATTTAAATGAAACCCCTTCTCCAATTAGCAACTTGGATGCATCCACTTCTAAAATATCCTTACCCAAGGATTGGAAGTATATAGATGCTCATCCTAAGGAGCTAATCATAGGAAACATATCTAAGGGGGTTCAAACACATTCTTCTCTTAAAAAATTTTGTCCCAACGTCGCTTTTCTCTCCCAAATTGAACCTAAATGTATTGACGAAGCCATGAAAGATGATTCATGGATTATCGCAATACAAGATGAGTTAAATTAATTTAAGAGAAATGAGGTGTAGAAGCTTGTTCCTAGGCCAAATGACCATTTAGTTATTGGTACTAAATGGGTCTTTAGAAACAAGCAAGATGAATATGGTATCGTGGTTAGAAATAAGGCTAGATTAGTGGCCAAAGGTTTCAACCAAGAAGAAGGTATCGATTACGAAGAAACCTTTGCTCCTGTGGCTTGATTAGAAGCCATAAGGATACTCTTTGCTTATGCTAGTAGTAATAATTTTAAGTTGTTTCAAATGAATGTTAAAAGTGCTTTTCTTAATGGCTTTATTTCCGAAGAAGTTTATGTTGAACAACCTCCCGAATTTGAGAATAATAGTTTCCCTAATCATGTGTTTAAATTAACTAAATCTCTCTATGGTTTAAAATAAGCCCCAAGAGCTTGGTATGAGAGACTTAGTTCTTTTCTCATTGAAAATAATTTCTCTAAAGGTAAGGTCGATACTACATTGTTTATCAAAAATTTTGAAAATAATTTTCTCATTATTCAGATTTATGTTGATGATATTATCTTCGTTTCTATGAACGGATCTCTTTGTGAATCTTTTGCTAAAACTATAAGCCTTGAGTTTGAAATGAGTTTGATGGGAGAATTAACCTTCTTTTTAGGCTTACAAATTAAGCAACTAAGCAATGACATCTTTATTAGTCAAACTAAATACGCTTTAGATTTGCTAAAAAGATTTATTATGGATAGCTCAAAAGCTATCAACACTCCTATGAGCACCTCTACTAAGTTAGAAATTGATGAAACTGGAGAAAGCTTTGATCAAAAGACTTATAGGGGTATGATAGGAAGTTTACTTTACCTCACTACAACTAGACCGGATATCATGTTCAGTATAGGACTTTGTGCTAGGTTTCAATCGAATCCTAATATATCTCATCTCAAAGCAGCTAAAAGAATACTTAGATATCTTAAAGGTACCACAAATCTAGGATTATGGTATCTAAAATCCAAGAATTTTGAACTAATTGCTTATGCTGATGCGGATTTTGCTGGGTGTAAACTAGATAGAAAAAGCACATTAGGAAAATGTTAATTTTTGGCACATGCACTTGTTTCTTGGTCATCCAAGAAATAAAACTCAGTTACACTATCTACAACCGAAGCTGAGTACATTGCAACTAGTGCATGTTGTGCACAAATTGTGTAGATGAAAAACACCTTAGAAGATTATAAAGTTCATCTTAAAAATATTTCCATTAAATGTGATAACACAAGTACAATATGTTTAACAAAGAATCTCATTCAACACTCAAGAACAAAACATATTGAAATTTGACATCACTTTATACGAGATCATGTCACTAATCATGATGTAATCCTAGAGTTCATTGATACTAAAGATCAATTAGCTGATATTTTTACAAAGCCTTTAAGTGAAGAACAATTTGATTTCATTAGAAGAGAATTAGGAATGTTGATTTGTCCGAATGCATGAATTTGTTAAATTTCATTTTCGGACTTTCTTGATTCTATGATCAATCACTTCAATTCAATACTGAAAATTTTATGATACGAATTTTACATGATGATAAGATTGTGTTATTCAATAACATGTTTGCTTTAATGTTGGAAATTTTGTGCCTTGATGCTAAAAGTTTCCATGATGATGAACATGTTTACCTTCATGATTGTGATTGAAAAGCTATGATAAAACATTGTCCGAATGCATGATTTTGTTGTACTTCTCTTCCGAACTTAATGTATTTCTGAAATGGAGCTTTCATGAGCCTATGTCATATCAAGTTTATTTCATGTCAATGCTCTATGATTTTTGACATATGGAATTAATTAATAAATGCATCTCTCATGGATTTATCTTTTGAATTTTTAATTGAGAAATGGATTTAATGTAATGATTCTTTCACATGAATTATGAAGGAAGATTTTTTTTTTTTTTGAGATGAACACTTGCAAGGATTTGATTTCACATGTATATCTTGATCCTTGTAAAAATGAAGCATGATTTAATCTCTTATCATTTTTAACTTCATTCAAAGCTAGTTCACAATGGCTTTCCTCCTTCACGCAAAACGTTAATGACAGAGGAAGAAGTAATAAAAGCTATCTCCTTAATGAACATTTGAATGATACCATGTCATGATTGCTTGAAAAATAATGTGTATGAATGGTATCTTACCACTTATTGTTGAAAAATGACATGAATCTTTACCACACTTATTACTATGCTTGAAATGCACTTGAATTGTTCTCCTTTTTGTTGATGACAAAGGGGGAGAAATATGTGGTAAATTGATGATAGAATGAGTTTCTATACACTTGAAATATTTGCATTAATGATAAGATATCTAGAGCTTACATTACAATTTTACAATTTGTAATTTTACAAATTGATATCTTACCATATGATGAATTGCTATGATTACTATATTTGCATTATGTTAAGATATATAGAGCTCAATTTGTAATTTTATAAATTGATATCTTACCATATGATGAATTGCTATGATTGTCATATTTGCATTATGTTAAGATATCTAGAGCTCAATTTGTAATTTTACAAATTGATATCTTACCATATGATGAATTGCTATGATTGCTATCCTTCACATTTGAAATATGAGACTTGAAAATGTATGTCATGCCTTGACATCATTTTCATAATTGCTATAGTAATCATGATGAGGGTATTGATAAGTTTAAATGAAATTAACTTATCAATATGTCTCTTGAATTCAAAGGCTTTGAATTCAAGAATGACTTATCTCAAGTATAGTATATAGATAGGGGGAGTTAAGGTTAACTCCATCATCAATTGATTTTCATCATCAAAAAGGGGGAGATTGTTGAATCTCGGATTTTGATGATAAAGTCAATTGTCAATTGTTTATTTAATTTATATGTTGAGATAAGTGTACAGGATTAACTACGATGGCAGTAAGACATGCAGCAGGTGTTGAGCCGGAGTCAAGACCAAGATCACGTTGGGGGTTCAAGAGTTCATCAGAAGTCCGGACGGTCGTCGGAAGTTCTGCGGGAATAATCCGAGAAGTCTAGGAGCTTGCCAAAGAAGCTCGTCAAAACTCACCACGAGGATCATCGCGAAGTCCAAGAGTTTGTCGGGAGTCCGCCAGAGCTTCGCCGAGGGTTCGTCGGATGTTCGTCGGAAGTTCGCCGGAAGCTCGCCGGAAAAAGCGATTGACGCACCGGAACATGATTTGTAGTATTGATGTCTTAATTATTATAGTTAGCATGTAGATTAAGTTAGGATTGGGAGGTGATCCCATTAACTTAATCTGGGGCCAACTAGGCCCTTAACATGGGCCGAATGGAACAGCCCATTCGGACCCAGAATTCTTGGCCGGCGGTGGCACCACTTAGGAGACTCGATCTCCCAAGAATTTTGGGTGGTGGTACTATTGGCAATTATTACTACCAAGGGTAGTACTGCCCCTATCAAGTGGTAGTACCACCTAGTGACAGATGACAGGTGGTAGTACCGCCCAATTATGGCGATGGTACCGCCAGGACCCCGAAAATCCTAGAATGGTCACTTTTGAGCTCCACTTTCAAACTAATTGGGGCTTATATAAACCCTACCCTTTCCTGCATGAAAGGGTACCGAAAGCTTGCTTTTATTCTGAGTATTTGAGAGCTTAAAAGTATTGTAAAAGGCTAGAGTTCTTCTCCCTCTTTTCCTTCTAAGTGCTGATCATTCAAGAGAGGAGTGAAAACTTGTAAGGGTTATCTCCTAAGCCCGTCAAAAGGAGAAAAGCTGTAAAATGGTGGTTGGCCTTTGCCTATTGAAGGAAGACCTCTAGTGGATGTCGGTGACCTCATCGGAGGAGGAAGCCAAAAGTAGATGTAGGTCAAGATTGACCGAACCACTCTAAATCTCGATTTGCATTTACATTCTGCTCTTTATCTTAACTGCAAACTGCCTTCATTGATTTACATCAACTACACTTCCGCTTACTCTTAACTTTAAAGATCTTTCTGAAATAGTTTTCGTGCGAAAATCTTTTTAATCGATGAAAGTTTTCCACTGCACTAATTCACCACCCCCCCCCCCCTTAGTGCTCTGGATCCTAACACTTCTAGGCTCGATACTCGAACTCATGGCATGAAGTCTTATGCCGATATGTCGATTGATCCTCTAGTTCAATGCCCAAACTTTTGACATGTTCCACTCCGGCGAAATATTAATTCTTCTTGCTTTAATTATCTCTTCATGATCGAAGCTAGTCTTATGTTACTTAAAACATAGATTAGATCATAAACTCTATCAATTGGTTTCATCATCACAATCCAAGATTCAACAATCTCCCCCTTTTTTATGATAACAACTAATTGATAAAGGAGTTTAAACCAAACTTCCCCTATCAATATACCATATTGATAGAAATATAAATTTAGAAATAAATTATGAATCCAAGCAACTTGTCATCATAAAATTATGTATAATCAAAATTTCAATACATCATTCCATGCATAATCATCATCATAATTTCTCCCCCTTTGTCATGAACAAAAAGGTTCTTTCTTTTTGGAGACATACAAGCTTAGGGATTAAGCAAATTTTTCATCACTTTAGAGCATGCAAGCTAGTGAGTTCTTTCTTTTCTTTTGAGAAGTGCAAGCTAGCAATTTTTTAGAATATGAAGTTTAGCAAAGTTTTTGCTTCTCTTGATATAGTAACTTTTTGCTTCTCTTTATAATGTGCAAGTTAGCACCTTTTTTGCTAATTTTTGTGATGCGTAAGTTAGCAAGACTCTATTGAGATGTGCAAGCTTGCAAGTTTTACCTTTCTCTGCGAGTTAGCAATTTGTTTTTCTTAAGATATGTAAGATAGCAATTTTCTCTCCCTCTTAGTATTTGTTAAAAGGAAGGGAAGGATATAATAGTGCAAAATATTTCAATCATTATATGAGGCATACAAGTCATAAATACAAAGGAATCATATCATGAAAGATATAATATCAAAGATTATGAAGAATTAAGTCATGAATACCAAAAGACATGATTTATTTTGACAAATCTTCCTTTTAATAAATAACAAAAAGAAACCATAGGAGATTAAATATCTTGATTTATAAAAAATCTCAAGTATTAAATATCGAGAATTCAAGATCATGATATCGATAAAGACTTTCCTATAGCAAAAAGAGTTATGGGAGAACACATAAAGGATCTTAATTCATATATAATATATCTCAATTCATTATGAATCATAAAAAAAATTAAGTTATAATTCTGAGAAATCATGATTCATATAGATAATTCTCTTTAATAAAACAAAAGAATCATCGTTAATGATCTTGATTTATATAAAAATCTCAAGTTATAATTATCAAGACATCAATATCATGGTTTGGATAATAACTCATTCAAATTTATAACATCAAAATCATTTTCATAGTCAAGAGATAATAATATACATGGATTGAAAAACTTAATAAGCTTTAGAAATAAAGACATTTTCAAAAGAGATGCATTCCCCTTTTTATTTATTCATACAAACATGCCTTTATCTTTTATACCAAATAAAATATGCATCAATGTTTAAAAACCAAAAACAAGTTTTATCATGAAAATCATCAAGATAACACTTAAGCATTCATAGAATTATTCTTATTTGGTATGCAAGCATTAGATTCAAATTTATCACTTAAGCATTCATAGAATTATTCTTATTTGGTATGCAAGCATTAGATTCAAATTTATATCACTTATTACATAAATACTTAATGAGTTATGTCAACTAACACAGCATCTTCAAACAAAAAATTTGATTTGTTAATAATCATTTTAATTCCAATGATCTTTCTTTTATTATTGTTTGTTGTATAATACATTTTCTTTCTTTAGTAAATCTAACTCATTACATTTAGTATAAGGAGTAACATACAATTGTCATGCTCATTTTTTATTTTTCAAAATTACTAGAAAGAGAAGTATGATTTTTTCTATTTCTTACTAACTAATTTAAAAACAACTCATGAAATACATCAAGTAATTTCATAGTAAGGTAAAGGTTATTTTGGTTGAGTCACTTACCTCGTTATCGAAAGCCACCAAGGCATAGTTCACCACTTTGTCTTTATTGGTTTGCTCCTTATCTTTGAATGTACTCAATTCATCCCAAGTCACCTTGAGTGTCTTCTTCTTCTTAGGCAACTTCTTCAATTTTGTACCATCATTTTTGGAGTGCTCCGGCTTCTTGCATTCATAACAAGTGGTTATATCCTTTTTTAGTTTATTTTTATTTTTTTATTCTTGTTTTATGAATCTTTTAAATTTTTTTGTCAAAAGTTCTATGTCATCATCACTTAAACTTTCACTCGAGTGGTCTTCTTTTGTTCTAAGTGTCAAATTCTTCCTGTTCTTTAGAAGGTTGTTCTCATATTCGTCTTATGTCATATAACTCATTTCATAGTTCATCAAAGACTCAATAAGTTCTTCAAGCATAAAATTATTTAGGTCCTTTGTTTCTTGAATGATAGTTACTTTTATATCCTTGTTTTTAGGAAGAGAACATAAAATTTTATTAACAAGTTCAAGATTCAAAATACTTTTACCAAGTGCTTTTAAACCATTGACAATATCCGTAAAACAGGTGTATATATCTTCAATGGTTTCGCTTGATTTCATATGAAATAATTCAAAATCATGCATCAAAAGATTAACTTTAGAATCTTTAACCCTACTTGTGCCTTTATGTGTGACTCGAAGAGTATGCCAAAGGTCATGTGCAGTTTCACATGTCAAAATAAGATTAAACTCATTTTTATCTAAAGCGCAAAATAAAGTATTCATTGTTTTTACATTTAAAGAAAATATTTTTTTCTCAAAGTTATTCCATTCATTCATAAGTTTAGAGAGGGTTTGAAAATTAAATTCAATGATGTTCCATAAATTAAAGTTCAAAGAAAGTAAGAAAACTCTCATCTGAGTTTTCCAATAAGTATAGTCCATCCCATTGAACATAAGAGGACGAGTGATAGAAAGACCCTCTTGAAAGTTGAAAAAAGTCATATCTCTTAGGTGTTAAACCAATCGAGAAAAACTTGGCTCTAATACCAAATGTTAGGATCGAGTCAGCACTAAGAGGGGGGGTGAAATAGTACATATGTAAAATTACGTCGATAATTTAAAACTTCATACGATAAAACCATATCAAAAAGTATTTTAACTTTAAAAACATTCATAATTATGTGTAGCTAAATTAATGAGGAAGTAAAGCAGTTGCAAAGTAAGTAAATGGTAGTGAAGAAAAAAAGCACACCAATTTATAGTGGTTCGGTTGTCATAACTTATATCTACTACCGATTCCTCTTCCGTCGAGGCCATTGGAATTCACTAATGATATTCCTTCTATGGGCAAGGACCAACTACCCTTACAACTCTATTCTTCTTTTGACATGCTCAAGAGAGAACCTTTACACCCCCACTAACTCCTCTCTTAAATAGAAATCAACACTTAGACTAGAGAAGGAGAATTCTCACAAGATTACAATAGAGTTTTCCCTTGTTTTTATTCTCAGTTCTTGTGTATAATGAGAAAGGATGAGGAGTATTTATAGGCCCCAAATAGATTCAAACTTGGAACCAAAACCAATCTCACCCCGGGTCTTCGGGTACTAGCGATACCACCGCTAGTACTAGGTAGTACTATCGCCTGACACTCTAACACTAGGTAGTACCACTGCATAGTCTGGTGGTACTACCGCTTGATAGAGCCTTGGAGATTGGGCTCTGGCGATACCACCACTTGATAGGGTGGTACCACTACTTGGCTATTGAATCTCAGATTTTGATGATGAAATCAATTGGTAAATTATTTGATCCAATCTATATGTTAAGAAAAGTATGTATGATTAACTACAATAGTGATCAAGGTACAAAGCAAAACAAAGTGTCAGAGTTAAGATTGAGATTTTGTTGGGAGTTCGAGAGTTCGTCGGGAGTCCGGAGGTTCGTCGGAAATGCTACTGGAATTGACCGAGAAGAAGCTCGTTGGAACTCACCAAGAAGATCATCGTAAAGTCTAGGAGCTTGTCGGGAGTCTATTGGGAGATTCCTGATAGATCATTGGAAGTCCACTAGAAGATCACCGGAAGCTCGTTGGAAGAAACCTAAACTTACTGGACTTGTTTTGTTTAATGTATATCTTAAAAATCGAAGTTAGCAAACAATTAGGGTTAGGTTTGGGGGGTAATCCCATTAACCCTATTAAGGGCCAACTAGGCTCATAATTGGACTGGTTTGGACCGAATTCAAGGCCCAAACAGGTTGCTGAACCTTATCAAGCGGTGGCACCGCTTAGGGTAGGCGGTGGAACCACCTGAGGCTTAGCCTCCCCGGTGGTCTAGGTGGTGGTACCACCCAGTATCAGTGCTGCAGGTGGTGGTATCGCCCAGCACAAGCGGTGGTACCACCAATACCTTGGAAACCCGGGATGAGCCACACTTTTCTACTTGAAAGGGTAACAAAGTCCATTCAAAGTATGAAAAAATCTTTAAGTGTTGGGGTGTAAAAGTGTTGTAAAAGTGCAAAAAGTCCTCCTCCATCTCTTTAGCTTTGTTATCATCCAAGAAGAGGTGTGAGGCTTGTAAGAGTTATCTCCTAAACTCGTGAAAAGGAGAAAGCACTGTAAAGAGGTGATTGGTCTTTGCCTATTGAAGGAAGACCATTAGTGGATACCGATAACCTCAATGGATGAGGAATTAAAAATGGATATAGGTCACAATAACCGAACCACTATAAATTTCGATGTGTTCTTTCTTTACCTCTTATTTTCTTCACTTGTGCTGCATTCTATTTTACTTTATTACAAATTGTCCAATCCCCTCTTCTCTATTCACTTACAAATTTATTAGAGTCAAACATCTTTTTAAAATGATTTTCATTAAACTAAGGTTTTTCATCATATAAAGTTTTCGAAATCATTTAAATTAATCATTTTTATCCGCTATACTAATTCACCCCCCTCTCTTAGTATCGTTCTTAATCCTAACAATTGGTATCAAAGTAAGGTCACTCCCATTTTCGTTTGAAACCCAAGAGAGATGGCATTTGCTGGCAACTAAGAGAGTCACTTAATCACACGTCCACCCATATTCAATGGGATGGATTACACCTATTAGAAAACTAGAATAAGGATTTTTCTAATTTCTATGGATTTTGAGTTGTGGAATATTATAAAAAATGGAATTCAAAAGTCTTATCTTCCAATGAATGATTGGAATGAGTTGAAACCCAAGAGAGATGGCATTTGTCGGCAACCAAGAGGGTCACTCAATCACATGTTCACCTATACTCAATGGGACGGATTACACCTATTGGAACATTATGGAAAATGACTTTCAAAAGTCTTATCTTCCAATGAATGATTGGAATGAGTTGAAACCCAAGAGAGATAGCATTTGTCGATAACCAAGAGGGTCAGTTAGTGTCATTCTTGATCATAACAATTGGTATCAGAGCGAGGTCACTCTCATTTTGATTTGAAACCCAAGAGAGATGACATTTATCAGCAACCAAGAGGGTCACTCAATCACACATCCACCCATATTCAATGACACGGATTACACCTATTGAAAAACTAGAATAAGGATTTTTCTAATTTCTATGGATTTTGAGTTATGGAACATTATGGAAAACGGCTTTCAAAAGCCTTATCTTTTAATAAACGATTGGAATGAGTTGGAGAAGAAAACTTTCTCTTTAAATGCCAAGGCTATAAATACCTTATTTTGCACTTTAGATAAAAATAAGTTCAATCGAGTGTCTATTTATAAAATGGCTTTCAATATTTGGTATATACTCGAAATCACTCATGAAGTCACTAGTAGAGTAAAGGAGTCCAAAATTAATCTTTTAGTCCATACTTATGAGTTGTTTCGGATAAAACCAAGTGAGACCATTAGAGACATACACACCTAGTTTATGGATATCATCAACTGTCTAAAAACGCTTGGTAAAAGTTTTTCTAACTTTGAACTTGTTAATAAAATATTAAGATCCCTTCCAAAGAGTTGAGACCCTAAAGTAATGGTCATTCAAGAGGCCAAAGGTTTGAATAATTTCTCTCTCAGAGAACTTATCAGGTCGTTAATGACTTATGAGATGACTTGCAATACTCATGAAGAGCTTGAGAACAACCTTCTAAAGAACAGAAAGAATATGACACTAAGAACTCATGAAGACTACTTGAAAAGAAGTTTAAGTGATGAGGACTATGATAATGACTTGGCACTCTTGATAAGAAAGTCTAAAAAATTCATAAAAAGAAATAAATCTAAAAATGACACTAAAAACAAAATTGAACCCAAGAAAGAACAAGTTATATACTATGAATGTAAGAAGCCGGGACATTTCAAAAGTGAATGTCCCCCAATGAAAAAGAAAAAACTACTAAAGAAGAAGATGCTCAAAGAAACGTGGGATGATTCGAGCAATTCTGAAGACGAAGAACAAAGCAACAAGGAAATTGCCAACTACACACTAATGGCTATCAGCAATAAGGTAAGTGGTTCATTAGATGTAAATTTATCTTTTAATGAGCTTTTAAATGCTTTTTATGATTTTTTTGATGAACGTAGAATAATGAGCAAAAAGTTTAATTGTTTAAAAATGGAGCATGCCCTTTTAAATAATGAATTTGAAAAACTTAAGTATGATAATCCTTCATTGCCTCCATGCACTAAGTGTAAATACTTAGAGGTACTTGAGAAGGAAAACTTGTTACTTAAAGAAACTCTAGAAAAGTTCAAGATTGGTAGCAAGTTCTTGAACATGATCCTTGCCAATAAGGGTCGCGTTCATAGAAGAGACAAAGTCAGATTTGTAAGTAACTCTCATCAAAATCCAACCATCTTTATTAAAAGCCCTACCTTGCATGTATCACCCCCCACCAAATGTAACTTTTCTTGTAAACTTGGATATGTTGCTTATAAATGTTCGTTTAAGAGATATAGTCCACACAAATTGATTTTGGTTCCTAAAGGAATTGTAAAGAACTCTATACAAAATGATAAGTTGAGTAGATGGATAGCTCAAAAGCTATCAACACTCCTATGAGCACCTCCACTAAGTTAGAAATTGATGAAAGTGGAGAAAGCTTTGATAAAAAAACTTATAAGGGTATGATAGGTAGTTTACTTTACCTCACTGCAACTAGATCGGATATCATGTTTAGTGTAGGACTTTGTGCTAGGTTTCAATCTAATCCTAAGATATCTCATCTCAAAGCAGTTAAAAGAATACCTAGATATCTTAAAGGAACCACAAATCTATGATTATGGTATCCAAAATCCAAGAACTTTGAGCTAATTGCTTATGCTGATGCGGATTTTGCTGGATGTAGACTAGATAGAAAAAGTACATTAGGAACATGTCAATTTTTGGGACATGCACTTGTTTCTTGGTAATCCAAGAAACAAAACTCGGTTGCACTATCTACAACCGAAGCTGAGTACATTGCAGCTAGTGCATGTTGTGCACAAGTTGTGTGGATGAAAAACACTTTAGAGGGCTATAAGATTCATCTTAAAAATATCCCCATAAAATGTGATAACACAAGTGCAATATGTTTAATAAAGAATCTCATTCAACACTCTAGAATAAAACATATTGATATTAGGCATCATTTTATACGAGATCATGTCACTAATCATGATGTAATCATGGAGTTTATTGATACTGAACATCAATTAGCTTATATTTTTACAAAACCTTTAAGTGATGAATAATTTGATTTTATTAGAAAAGAATTAGGAATGTTGATTTGTCCGAATGCATGAATTTGTTAAATTTTGTTTTCGAACTTTCTTGATTCTTTGATCATTCACTTAAATTCGGTGCTGAAAATTTTATGATACGAATTTGACATGATTGTATGCTTCAATAACATGTTTACTTTAATGTTGAAAATTTTGTGTCTTGATGCGAAAAGTTTCCATGATGATGAGCATGTTATACTTTCATGATTGTGATTTGAGAAGTTTTAATCATACATCAAATTCTTAATCTTTAAACACTACAAAACACTAATGAGTTTCCTTCATAATTGTAATTAAAAAGCTATGACAAAACATTGTCCAAATGCATAATTTTGTTGTATTTCTCTTCCGGACTTAATTTATTTCTTGAATGGAGCTTTCATGAGTCTATGCCATATCAAATTTATTGCATATCCATGCTCCATCACTAAATGATTTTTTATACATGGAATTAATTGACAAATGTGTCTCTCATGGATTTATCTTTTGTGAATTTTAATTGAGAAATGGATTTGATAAAATGATTCTTTCACATGAATTCATTCTTGCTGAAGGAAGATTTTTTTTTAGATGAACACTTGCAAGGATTTAATTTCATATGTATATTTTGATCCTTGTGAAAAATAAGCATAATGAAACTCTCTTATTGTTTTTAACTTCATTCAAAGTTGGTTCTCAATGGATTTTCCTCCTTACTTTCCTCCTTCATGCAAAGCGTTGATGCAAAGCGTTGATGATAAATAAAAAGGAAGAAGTAATGAAAGATATCTCTTTTATGTGAGAACTTGTGAATGATACCATGTCATGAATGATTGAAATATGATTGATATAAATTATTTTTACAAAGTTGAAATATGACATGAATCCTTTTTTACCACACTTGCATACATTGTTGAATCGTTCTCCTTTTTGTTGTGGACAAAGGGAGAGAAATATATGGTAAATTGATGATAGAACGAATTGCTATACATGTTTGCATTATGATAAGATATCTAGAGCTTAACTTGCAATTTTATAAAGTTAATATATTGCCATATGATGAAATTGCTATGATTGTTATCCTTTACATTTGAAATATAAGACTTGAAAATGGATGTCATGCCTTGACATCATTTTCAGAATTGCTATATCATGATAGGAATCATGATGGGAGTATTGATAAGTTTAAATGAACTTAACTTATCAATATGTCTCTTGAATTCAAAAGCTTTGAATTCAAGAATGACTTTTCTCAAGTATGGCATATAGATAAGGGGAGTTAAGGTTAACTCCATCATCAATTGATTATCATCATCAAAAAGGGAGAGATTGTTGAATCTCGGATTTTGATGATGAAGTCAATTGTCATTTGTTGATCTAATATATATGTTAAGAAAAGTATGCAGGATTAACTACGATGGCAGTAAGATATGCAATAGGTATTGTGCCGGAGTCAAGACCAAGATCACGTTGGGAGTTCGAGAGTTCGTCGGAAGTCCGGACGTTTGTCGAAAGTTCTGTGGGAACCAACCAAGAAGTCCTGGAGCTTGCCATAAAAGCTCATCGGAACTCGCCAAGAAGATCATCGTGAAGTCTAGGAGCTTGCCGGGAGTCCGTCGGAGCATCGTCGATGGTTCGTCGGATGTTTGCCGGAAGTTCGCCGGAAGCTTGCCGAAAGAGCGATTGACGTACCGGAACACGAATTGCAATAATCATGTCTTAAATGTCATAGTTAGAGTTTAGAATAAGTTAGGATTGGGAGGTAATCCCACTAACTTAATTAGGGGCCAATTGGGCCCTTAACAGACCCAAATTGGGCCGAATGGAATAGCCCATTGAGACCCTGAATTCCTGGCCGACGGTGGCACTGCCCAGGAGACTATCTCCCAGGAATTCTGGGCGGTGGTACCGTTGGCAGTTATTGCTGGCAACGGTGGTACCGTTGGCAATTATTGCTGCCAGCGGTGGTATTGCCCCTGTTAGGCGGTGGTACCACTAGGACCTTGGAAATCTGAGAATGGACACTTTTATGCTCCATTTTCAAACTCATTGGGGCCTATAAAAACCCCACCCTTTCCTGCATGAAATGGAATGAAAACTTGCTTTAATCTTGAGTCTTTGAGGCCTTAAAAGTGTTGTAAAAGCTAGAGTTCTCATTCTTCCTTCTAAGTGTTGAGATCATTCAATAGAGGAGTGAAACTTGTAAGGGTTGTCTCCTAAGCCCGACAAAAGGAGAAAAGCTATAAAAGGGTGGTTGGCCTTCGTCTATTGAAGGAAGACCTCTAGTGGACGCTGATGACCTCGTCGGAGGAGGAAGATGAAAGTGGATGTAGGTCATAATTGACCGAACAACTCTAAAATCTCGATTTGCATTTACTTTGAGCATCTTTCTTTTATAGCAAACTGCCTCTCCTCTTTGCTGTGCTTAACTACGTCTACTTACGCTTTGATGTAAACATCTTCCGAAATCGGCTTTACTCATACAAAAACTTTACGAAACTAACGTTTTTCAGTTGTACACTTTACTTTGCTGCAAATCCCCTTAGTCCTCTCTTGGTCTTTCACGAAAAGTTTCAAGTTCAAAGTTTTTCCAAAAAGGGATTGAGTTGAAACCATTCTTGTTGAATCGGCTTTAATCGCAACAAGTTTTTTAAATCATAAAAGTTTTCGGTTGCACTAAATCAAGATTGGTATCATGATATGCATATTGATAATTTTAAATGCATATAACTTATCAATTTGATGCTTGAATTCAAAGATCTTGAATTCAAAAGTGTCTTTTCTCAAGTATGGCATATTGATAGGGGGAGTTAAGGTTAATTCCATCATCAATTGATTATCATCATAAAAAGGGGAAGATTATTGAATCTCAGATTTTGATGATGAAATTGCTAGTCATAGGTGCCCAGCAAGCCAATCACGTGAGTGATGGCATGTGTGACTTGACACGAAATTTTTTTGCTTATTATATTTTGGCAGGTAATTGGATGCAAATCCAATACCCACTAGGGGAGGATCCATTAGGGTTTGATAGGGGACCTCTATAAATAGAAGGGATTCAAAGTCTCATATGTTAGAGCCTTTGCTTGCCTCTCCTATTCTCCACCTCAGAGCAGGCCTAGAATTTTGAGGAGCGTCGTCGCAGCCCTGCTGTGTGGGTCACCGCTAGAGATTAGGACGCTTGACCTCCTTCACCCTCTCCTAGAGATCTACAAGGAAACACAGATATACGATCTCCCTAGGTAACACAATCTATTCAATATGCAGTTTGTTTCGCGGATTTTTTCGCACCAATCTTTACATGACGATGAACATCTCTTTGGGAATAGGGAATTTTGTTTTTCTTGTTCTTCCGTTGTGCATGTGATGTCACCCCTAAGATTTCCCAATAGTGGTATCATAGCCAGGTTGTTCATGCGATAGATCGGTTTTGAACTGCGTGTGTTGTATTATGGAAAAACTTTTGACGTCAAAATCGTTGATGCAAAAGCGAGAAAGGGCAGCAACTATTGCTACCCTCGATCTACGTGCATGTAACCACAAGCAGCGTAATGCTGGTGCATGTGCAGACGTTGTGCCTACAGCAGCCGACCGACGGCTTGCATGTAGTAGGCTTGCTGCCGGTGGGGTTGGCAGCCTGCAAGTGCTGCCTGTGGCCATAGTCGCAGTCGCAAGCGGCCGACTGCCTGTAGGAAGAGTCGCCTGTGTCGCGCAGGCGGTGACATCCGCGGGCGCCGCTTGCGCACACAGCGCCAGTAGCGGTACTCGCCCGCGGGTGAGCGGCCAACAATGGCGGTGGCTGCGAATGCAGCCCCCGCGAGCAGAACCGCCCGTGGCGGCACCCAATCACAGGGGAGGCACCACCCGCAGGTAGGGGCAGCGCCCCCAGCCCCCACCGCAAAGGCCGCCACCAGCAAGGTGGCGGTGGCAGCGGCGGTAGTAGAAGCAGGGGAGAGGGAGAAGGGCATTAGGTTTTTAGGGAAAAGATAATTTTACCCTTGAGAATTTGAGAAATTCTAGTTTCTATCCTTTGACCAAATTATGAAAATGCCCCTCAGAATTCAGAAAATTCCCTGCATGTCCTTGATTTCAAAAGAATATTAATTAATTAAAAGGTTTAGTTGATTATTATTTTTTATTATTATCTAGTAGTCTTACATGATAATGACTTATACATGTGATGTATGATGTGTGGACGGATGATCATGGACCGTGTGATATGTGTACTTATGATTATTATTTTTGGGGCCTGCGAGCCTCCATTATATTTCTTGTTTATTGTCGGGCCTGCGTGCCTATGATTAAATTGTAATCACATGAAGAGGTGCAGTGGAAGCATGGATGCGATAGTAGGACCCACAAGACGGACGATTGCGATGCATGGAGCTGCATCGAGATGTCGACGGAATCAACGAGGATGAGATGGACAATCACAGGGCATGGAGATGCATCGTTGCACATATAGATCTTGATGTAAGTGATTAGGCCTACTGGCTCGGGCTTGATCACATTAAGTTGTGGTCCATGATCATCTGGTGTGATTGCTTATACACACACACACACACACACACACATATATATATATATATATATATATATGTATATATATATGTATGTATATATATATGTATGTATATATATGTATGTATATATATAGATGTATGTATATATATATATGTATGGAAATATATATATGTATATATATATATGTATATATTATGTATGTATATAGATGTATGTATATATATATATATTTGCATGTGATGTAGATATATATTAAATATATATATGTGTGACATGTCATATTAAGAGACCAAATTATAGAAACATCTCTCTCGATAATATTAAGTCGCTAACGTGAGGCAATTAGATTGACCCACATGGCCTTCCATCGTTATGGGTAGGAACCGATTCCCGGTGTAGTTTGAGTTGGTCGAGTCCCTCGAGGCTCACCTATATCACGATTCGCTATCTTGCTTACGATATAGAGATGTCACTGGTGACCTGAGGACATGATATGCTTGGTCGAGTCCCTCGAGGGTATATCATCAAATCATACTCATCTTGTAACGAATGTGTTGACTTAACCGAACATCATTGTTAGTCAGAGTCCCTCGAGACCATGGTGATTCGAAGGCCGAACTAGACGGGAATCACAAAGAGTTGTGATCAGCAAGAGTTGTCTACCTTTTGGGCTTAGAGTGATTGGTCGAGTCCCTTGAGGTTACACTAAGATGCCGATTGGATCCTAATCCCTACTAGAAGTCTGCCGGAGACTTTCGTTTCACATGCTGAGGGTGTAGCGTGACTCGCTAGTAAAATAGTGGGAGCATATTAAGATAGAAGTCCATATCTTGATTGTTTATTTCTTGTAAAATCTATATGTTATTCATTCTTGCTGCATCATTATTTTCAGAAAATGTCGCTTTCAAATCCCTTACGTGGCATACTTGATGTCAACCGCCTCATTGGTCTAAATTATACAGATTGGCTCCGTAACTTGAGAATTGTTCTCACGGCGGAGAAAATCGCATACATCCTTGATATAGTAATGCCTACGCCCGAGGAAGGGGCAAGCGAGGATGAGATCGCTCGCTGCGTGAAGTACATTGATGACTCCACTCTTGCTCAATACTATATGTTGGGCTCTATGACTCCTGAGTTATAGAGACAACATGAAAAGATGGATGCTAGATTCATTCTCCTACATGTCCGCAAATTATTTGAGGAACAGGGAAGGACTCAGCAATATGAGATATCCAAGAGCCTCTTCCGCACTAGGATGACTGAGAGGACACTGGTTCAGAACCATGTCCTAAAGATGATTGAGTGGATGGAGAAACTCACAGGTCTAGGAATGGTCCTAGAGGATAACTTGTGTGTGGACATTGTGCTTCAGTCCCTACCAGATTCCTTTTCACAGTTCATAATGAATTTTAATATAAACAAGCTTGAGGTGACTCTCCCAAAGCTTCTTAATATGTTGAGGGAGGCAGAGAGTACTATTAGGAAAGAGAAGCCAGTTCTCTACACTGGTGAGACCAGAAAAAAAAGAAAAGTAAAAAAATCCCTTAAGAAGGGAAAGGGCAAGGGTAGACCGGGAAAAGCAAAGGTTGCTAAGAAAGACCCAGTAAAGGATAAAGGCCAGTGCTTCCAGTGTGGCAAAGATGGCATTGGAAGAGGAACTACAAAGAGTACCTTGCAGAAAAGGCGAAAAAAAAGCTTGGTGAAGCTTCAGGTACATTAATGATCAATCTCCATTTGTCATACTCTTATGATAACACATGGGTATTGGATACCAGTAGTGCTTATCTTATATGCAATTCGTTGTAGGTTCTAGCAAAGCCTAGGAGACTAGAGAGAGGCGAGATGGACCTCAAGATGGGCAATAGAGCAAAAGTTACTGTAGTAGCCGTTGGCGAGGTCGCCCTACATCTGCCTGGTAGAGCTTTTATTACATTAGATGGATGTTATTTTGTTCCTTCTATTATCAAAAACATTATCTCTATTTTATGTTTGACAATTAGTGGATATAAATTAGTTTTTGAGAATAATGGTTGTTCGATATTATTAGATTATGAGATCATCACGAAAGGAACATTGCATAATGGTTTGTTTATGCTAGACACTACTTCACATATCATGAATATAAGTGTGTCCGAGAGGAAACGAGATGAGATGAATAGTCCATACTTGTGGCATTATAGGCTAGGTCACACTCATGAAGAAAGGATTCAAAAGTTGTTAAATGATGGATATCTAGATCCATTTGACTATGAGTCATATGTAACTTGCGAGCCTTGCTTTCGTGGAAAACTGACCAACTCTCCATTTAGTGGAACTGGAGAGAGAGCCACTGAGCTGTTGGAACTCATACATAATGATGTATGTGGACCCATGTCAACTCATGCCATTGGTGGTTACACCTACTTCATTACCTTTACTGATGATTTCTTAAGATATAAATATGTGTACTTAATGAATTACAAATCTGAGGCCTTTGAGAAATTCAGAAAGTATAAGAATGAGGTGGAGAACCAGACTGGAAAGAGTATCAAAACTCTTCGATCAGATCGAGGAGGTGAATACTTAGGTACAGAGTTTACTCAATTCCTCAGAGACCATGGGATATTATCCCAATGGACATCTCCTTATACACCTCAGCTCAATGGTGTGTCTGAAAGGAGAAATCGTACGCTGTTAGATATGGTACGATACATGATGAGTTTCACTGACCTACCCATCTCATTCTGGGGATATGCCCTAGAGACCGTAGCTTACCTTCTAAATAGAGTTCCAACTATGTCGGTAGTGTCTACACCATATGAGATATGGAAAGGGAAGAAGCCCAATCTTAAAGTTATTAAGATTTGGGGCTGCCTTGCCCACGTTAAAAGACACAACCCCGATAAGTTAGAATCGAGGACAGAGCGATGCTAATTTGTGGGATACCCCAAGGAAACTTGTGGGTATTATTTCTATCATCTCGAGGATCAAAAGGTCTTTGTAACCAAAAGAGCAGTGTTCCTTGAGAAGGAACACATTCTTGGCAGAGATAGTGGGAGCATGATAGAGTTGAGCGAGGTTGGAGAACCAAGCTCAAGCACCACTCTACAGCTTGAGTCTATTCAGGTACCTAATACACAAGTTTCAACTTTATATAGGTCTGGCAGAATATCCTATCCTCCTAAGAGATATGTGGGACATATTAGAGGAGAGGATATTGAGGATATTAATCCTCAAACCTACGAGGAGGCTATTATGAGTATAGACTCCGGGAAGTAGCAAGAAGCCATGAATTCTGAGATGAATTCTATATACTCCAACAAGGTTTGGTACCTAGTTGATGCGCCCGAAAGTATTGTACCCATCGGTCGCAAATGGATCTTTAAGAAAAAGATCGGAGTAGATGGAAAGATAGAGACCTATAAAGCAAGGCTAGTGGCTAAGGGGTATCGTCAAAGGCAAGGTGTTGACTATGACAAAACCTTCTCACCCGTAGCATTGCTAAAATCCATTCGAATTCTATTGGCTATTGCAACACACTATAATTACGAGATCTGGCAGATGGATGTGAAAACTGCATTCCTCAATAGGAACCTCGATGAGGAGGTGTATATGATACAACCTGAGGGATTCATGTCCAAGGACTACCCAGATAAGGTGTAGTGGCCTAGTACGTCCGTAGTCGATAAGTCGAATGAATTATTACAGAGATAATAATTCATTGAGCCAAAAGGAGTTTTAACAGCTATGACTTACGGCCAACACGATATTGGGCCTAGAGGATCAAACACATATGGTAGGCATTACGATGAGTAGAGGTTCGGATATGAGATATCCTACGGAGCCCTTATCTTATTGGATATCCAATAAGTCCCTGAATTATTGGATCCCATAGACGAGATTCAATAAGAACCCATGAGAGATTATTGGATAGAGATCCACTAATCTAAAAGGCTTGGGTAATTGGATGTAGATCCAATACCCACTAAGGGAGGATCTATTAGGGTTTGATAGGGGGCCTCTATAAATAGGAGAGATTCAGAGCCTCATAGGCTAGAGCCTTTGCTTGCCTCTTCTATTCTCCCCCCCCCCCCCTTCTCCACCTCAGAGCAGGCCTGGAGTTTTGAGGAGCGTCGTCGCAACCCTGTTGTGTGGATCACCGCTAAAGAGGAGGATGCTTGACCTCCTTCACCCTCTCCTAGAGATCTGCAAGGAAACAGGGATATATGATCTCCCTAGGTAACACAATCTATTCAATATGCAGTTTATTTCCCAGATTTTTTCCCACCAATCTTCGCACGACGATGAACATCTCTTTGGGAATAGGGGATTTTGTTTTTCTTGTTCTTCCACTACGCATGTGATGTCGTCCTTAAGATTTCCCAACAGAAATCAATTAGTAAATTATTTGATCCAATCTATATGTAAGAAAAGTGTGTAGGATTAACTACGATAGTGATCAAGGTATAAAGCGAAACGAAGTGTTGGAGTCAGATCAAGATTTCGTTGGGAGTTCGAGAGTTCGTCGGGAGTCCGGAGGTTCATCGAAAATGCTGAATTGACCGAGAAGAAGCTCATCAAACTCACCAAGAAGATCATCGTGAAGTCTAGGAGCTTACCGGGAGTTCGCTAGGAGATTGCTAACATATCGTCAGAAGTCCATCGAAAGATTGCTAGAAGCTCGTCGAAAGAAACCTAAACTTACTGGACTTGTTTTGTTAGAGTATGCCTTAAAAATCGAAGTAACATAGAATTAGGGTTAGGTTTGAGAGGTAATCTCATTAACCCTATTAAGGGCCAACTAGGTTCGTAATTGGACTAGTTTGGGCCGGATTCAAGGTACCACCGATAGTTATTACTGCCAACGATGGTATCGCCAAGCCCAGTCTCTGAGGTTTTTGTCAGGTAGTAGTACCACCAGATTAGGCGGTGGTACCACGGTATCGCCAAAGCCCAGTCTCTGAGGTTTTGTCAGGTAGTAGTACCACCAGATTAGGCGGTGGTACCACCGATAGTTATTACTGCCAAACGATGGTATCGCCAAAGCCCAGTCTCTGAGGTTTTGTCAGGTAGTAGTACCACCAGATTAGGCGGTGGTACCACCGATAGTTATTACTGCCAAACGATGGTATCGCCAAAGCCCAGTCTCTGAGGTTTTGTCAGGTAGTAGTACCACCAGATTAGGCGGTGGTACCACCGATAGTTATTACTGCCAAACGATGGTATCGCCAAAGCCCAGTCTCTGAGGTTTTGTCAGGTAGTAGTACCACCAGATTAGGCGGTGGTACCACCGATAGTTATTACTGCCAAACGATGGTATCGCCAAAGCCCAGTCTCTGAGGTTTTGTCAGGTAGTAGTACCACCAGATTAGGCGGTGGTACCACCGATAGTTATTACTGCCAAACGATGGTATCGCCAAAGCCCAGTCTCTGAGGTTTTGTCAGGTAGTAGTACCACCAGATTAGGCGGTGGTACCACCGATAGTTATTACTGCCAAACGATGGTATCGCCAAAGCCCAGTCTCTGAGGTTTTGTCAGGTAGTAGTACCACCAGATTAGGCGGTGGTACCACCGATAGTTATTACTGCCAAACGATGGTATCGCCAAAGCCCAGTCTCTGAGGTTTTGTCAGGTAGTAGTACCACCAGATTAGGCGGTGGTACCACCGATAGTTATTACTGCCAAACGATGGTATCGCCAAAGCCCAGTCTCTGAGGTTTTGTCAGGTAGTAGTACCACCAGATTAGGCGGTGGTACCACCGATAGTTATTACTGCCAAACGATGGTATCGCCAAAGCCCAGTCTCTGAGGTTTTGTCAGGTAGTAGTACCACCAGATTAGGCGGTGGTACCACCGATAGTTATTACTGCCAAACGATGGTATCGCCAAAGCCCAGTCTCTGAGGTTTTGTCAGGTAGTAGTACCACCAGATTAGGCGGTGGTACCACCGATAGTTATTACTGCCAAACGATGGTATCGCCAAAGCCCAGTCTCTGAGGTTTTGTCAGGTAGTAGTACCACCAGATTAGGCGGTGGTACCACCGATAGTTATTACTGCCAAACGATGGTATCGCCAAAGCCCAGTCTCTGAGGTTTTGTCAGGTAGTAGTACCACCAGATTAGGCGGTGGTACCACCGATAGTTATTACTGCCAAACGATGGTATCGCCAAAGCCCAGTCTCTGAGGTTTTGTCAGGTAGTAGTACCACCAGATTAGGCGGTGGTACCACCGATAGTTATTACTGCCAAACGATGGTATCGCCAAAGCCCAGTCTCTGAGGTTTTGTCAGGTAGTAGTACCACCAGATTAGGCGGTGGTACCACCGATAGTTATTACTGCCAAACGATGGTATCGCCAAAGCCCAGTCTCTGAGGTTTTGTCAGGTAGTAGTACCACCAGATTAGGCGGTGGTACCACCGATAGTTATTACTGCCAAATAGTGTCAGTGCTGTAGGTGGTGGTACGCCAATACCCTAGAAACCCAATATGAGATACTTTTTTGCTCTAATTTTGAAGTCATTCGGGCTTATAATACCCCACCCTTTTCTATATGAAAGGGTAACAAAGTGCAATCAAAATATGAAAAAATCTTGAAGTGTTGGGGTGTAAAAGTATTGTAAAAGTGCAAAAGTTCTCCTCCTCTCTCTCTTTAGCATTGTTATTATCCAAGAAGAGGTGTGAGGCATGTAAGGGTTATCTCCTAAACCCATGAAAAGGAGAAAGCACTATAAAGAGGTGATTGATCTTTACCTATTGAAAGAAGACCATTAGTGGATGCTGGTGATCTCAACGGAGGAGGAATCGGAAGTGGATATAGGTCACAATGACCGAACCACTATAAATTTCGGTGTGTTCTTTCCTTACTACCTATTTTCTTCACTTGTGTTGTATTCTATTTTACTTCATTACAAATTATCCAATCCTCTCTTCTCTACTCACTTACAAACTTATTAGAGCCAAACGTCTTTTTCAAATAATTTTCGTCGAACTAAGGTTTTTTCTTCGTATGAAGTTTTCGAAATCACTTAAATTGATCATTTTTATCCACTGCACTAATTTACCCCCCCTCTTAATGTCGTTCTTAATCCTAACATTGGCAGCATTAGCTGTCGATAGTACCACCTCTCGGTCTAGGCGGTACCACCACCTAGACCTCCTAGGAGGTTAAGCCTCCAATGATTCCATCGCTCACCCTAGGTAGTGCCACTGCTTGGCATGACTCCATGTGGCCGAGTGGGCCATCCATCCGACTCAACGCAACCCTAACTTAGGCCCTATGGGCCCCTCATTGAGTTAGCCTAATTCCAACCCAATTACAACTTAAAACTACTTTGATATAGATAATTATTACAAAGCATTAATCACATGTTATTTAGCATGTCATTGGTTCATCGTCACTTCGTCCAATCCTTTGGTACATCGTCCTCTTTTGTGGCCTTTTACCCAATCGACAAGTTGACCTCCGCAACTCTGATCTCCTTGCCGCAATCTCTGCTCTTCTAGACCCAATGCTCGAACTCATGGCACGAAGCCTTCTGTTAACACGTCGATCTTTCCTTCGGCTCGACATCCAAACTTCTAGTATGTTCCACTCCGACCCAATATTAATTCTTCCTACTTTAATTATCTCTTCATGATCTCTTTATGATCGAAGCTAGTCCTATATTATTTAAAATACAGATTAGATTATAAACTCTATCAATTGGTTTCATCATTAAAAGCCAAGATTCAATAGAACTTGAGAACAACCTTCCAAAGAACATGAAGGATATGACACTTAGAACCAAATCAGACCACTTGGATGAAAACTCAAGTGATGATAATGATGATGATGACTTGGCACTCCTTACAAGAAAGTTTAAAAAATTCTCAAAAAGGAGCAAAACAAAACAAGACATTAAAAACAAAAGTGTACTAAAAAGGATCAAATAATATGCTATGAATGTAAGAAGTCAGAGCACTTCAAAAATGAATATCCCTAAGTGAAGAAGAAACTACCAAAGAAAAAGAATATACTTAAGGCAACTTGGAACAATTCAAGTGTATGCAAAGACGAGGAGCCAACCAACAAAGAAGAAGTTGCTAACTACGCATTAACGATGTTTAGCGATGAGGTATGTGACTCAATCAAAGCTCATTTATCTTTTGATGAATTATTAAGTGTTTTTCATGATTTGTTTGATAAATATAAATTAGTTGGTAAAAAATATAAATTATTAAAAAAAGATTATGCTTTACTTTCTAGTGAATTTGAAAAATTAAAAAATGAGCATGATAAGTGTATGTTAACTCCTTGTACATAATGTGAAGAGTTAGAGTCATTTAAAAAGGAAAATTTATTACTATAAGAAACATTAGAAAAATTTAAAATAAGTAACAAATCTTTAAACATGATCCTTGCTAATAAGGGTCATGTTTATAGGAAGGAAAGAATTGACTTTGTGAGTAACACTTAACAAAAGCCAACTATCTTTGTTAAAGGACTTACATTACATGTCTCACCTAGAGAAAAATATATTTTTTATGAAAAATATGATCATTTTACTTATAAATATTCATTTAAAAGGTATAGTCTACATAAATTAGTTTGAGTTCCTAAATGAACCATAAATCACTCAATGATAGGTAGATCTATTTATGAGGGATCCAAAGTTAAATGAGTACCTAAAATAAAACCCCCTTTCTCATATATGTGGTTACAATCACAGGCTAGGAGCAAGAGATGGTACCTTGATAGTGGATGCTCAAGGCACATAATTGGAGATCCAACATACTTCTCTAAGCTCACTAGCCAAGACAAATAATTTATCACTTTCGGAGACAACAACAAAGAAAATACAAGTAACAAATCAAACTTTTTGATTGAAAATATTTTATTAGTATATAATTTAAGATATAACTTGCTAAGCATTAGTCAATTGTATGATAAAGGTTATAACATCAAATTTGAATCTAATGCTTACATTATAGAAATACCACACATAAATAGATCTTCAATTGCCTCAAGGACCAACAATGTTTATATTATTGATCTTGATGAGTTTTATGATGAAACTTACTTTTCGATTTTAAATGATAATGTATAGCTTTGGCATAGAAGATTAGGCCATGCAAGTGTGAAACTAATTTCACAAATTACAACTAAAGAACCTATAAGAGATATGCCTAAAATTAAGTTTGTTAAAGATAAAGTTTGTGATGCATGCAAACCAGGTAAGCAAATAAAAAGTAACTTTAAATCTAAAAATCAAGTAAGTACCTCTAGACCACTACGATTAATCCATATGGATTTATTTGGACCAATTGATACAACAAGTCTAAGATGTAGTAAATATATTTTTATAATTATTGATTATTATAATAGATATACTTGGACATATTTCTCAGCACATAAAAATAATTATTTTATTTTATTTTTAAAATTTTATAAATTAGTTCAAAATGAAAAGGGTTTTATTATTGCCTCTATTCGAAGTGACCATGGTAGTGAATTTCAAAACCATAATTTTAAAAACTTTTGTAATTTAAATGGGTATAACCACAACTTTTCTATTCTAAGAAACCCTCACCAAAATAGAGTTGTTGAGAGAAAAAATAGAAGTTTATAAGAAATGACAAGAACCATACTTAATGAACATAATCTACTCAAATATGTTTGGGTCAAAACCATTAACATGGTATGCTATATCATAAATAGGGTTCTAGTAAGACCAATACTTTCCAAAACTTCTTATGAATTATGGAACAATAAAAGACCCAATATTTTGTACTTTAAAGTTTTTAGTTGTAAATGTTCCATTTTAAATGAAAAGGATGTCTTAGAAAAGTTTGATGTAAAATCCAATAAAGGTATTTTTCTTTGTTATTCCTCTATATCTAAAGCTTTTCATGTCTTTAATAAAAGAACTTTGGTTATAGAGGAATTTATTTATGTTGTTTTTAATAAGATTTCTGAATTTAAGAAAAATAATTTTGATGATAATTTTGATTTTGATACTTTGAATTTAAATAAAAAATTTCCTCTCCTTAGCAACTTGGATGCATCTACTTCCAAGGAATCCTTATCTAAGGAATGAGAGTATATAGATGCTTATCCTAAGGAGCTAATCATTATAGACATATCAAAAGATGTTCAAACTTATTCTTCTTTTAAAAACTTTTGTGTGAATGCAGCCTTCTTATCTCAAATTGAACCAAAATGTGTTGATGAAGCCCTAAAAGATTATTCATGGGTTATTGCAATACAAGAGGAGTTAAATCAATTTAAGAGAAATGAGGTATAGAAGCTTGTTCCTAGACCTAGTGACCATTTAGTAATTGGTATTAAATGGGTCTTTAGAAACAAGCAAGATGAACTTGGTATCATGGTTAGAAACAAGAATAGATTAGTGGTCAAAGGTTTCAATCAAGAAGAAGAAATCGATTATGAAGAAACCTTTGCTCCTATGGTTAGACTTGAAGCCATAAGGATTCTTCTTGCCTATACTAGTTGTAATAATTTTAAGTTATTTTAAATGGATGTTAAAAGTATTTTTCTTAATGGCTTTATTTCCGAAGAAGTTTATGTTGAACAACTACCCGGATTTGAGAATGTTGTTTTTCCAAATCATGTTTTTAAGTTGTCTAAAGCTCTCTATAGTTTGAAACAAGCCCTAAAAGCTTGGTATGAGAAACTTAGCTCCTTTCTAATTAAGAATGATTTTTTGAAAGGCAAGGTTGATACCAAATTGTTTATTAAATATTTTGAAAATGATTTTCTAATAGTTCAAATTTATATTGATAATATCATTTTCGGTTCTTCAAATGAGTATTTATGTGAGTCTTTTGCCATGAGTATGAGCCACGAGTTTGAAATGAGTTTAATGGGTGAACTAACTTTCTTCTTAGGATTACAAATTAAGCAACTAAGTAATGAAATTTTTGTTAGTCAAACTCAATATGATTTAGATCTATTAAAACGGTTCAATATTGATAGTTCTAAAGCTATCAACATACTAATAAGCACTTCCATAAAGTTAGTAATGGACTGGAGAAAATTTTGATCAAAATACTTATAAGGGTATAATAGATAGTTTACTATATCTCTACGTAACTAGACCGGACATTATGTTTAAGGGTATAATAGATAGTTTACTATATCTCTATGTAACTAGACCAGACATTATGTTTAGTGTTGGATTATATGCTAGATTTCAATCTAATCTCAAGCGATCTCATTTAAAAGCTGTTAAGAGGATTTTTATGTATTTAAAAGGAACTCTTAATCTAGGATTATGGTATCCAAAATCAAAAAAAAATTTAATTAATTGCTTATGTCGATGTTGATTTTACTGAATGTAAAATAGATAGAAAAAGCACATCTAAAACATGTCAACTCTTTGGTCATGCACTTATTTCTTGATCTTTCAAAAAATAAAATTCTATTATATTATCTACAACTAAAGCTGAATATATAGTAGGTGCATGTTGTGCATAAGTTATTTAGATAAAAAATACTTTAGAAAACTATACAATTTATTTGAAAAATATCCCTATGATAACACTAGTGCAATATGTTTAACAAATAATCATATTTAACTCTAGAACTAAACATATTGACATTAGACGTCATTTTAATAGAGATCATGTTAATAATCATGATATATCTCTAGAATTTATTGCTACAAATATCAATTAGCTGATATTTTTATAAAACCATCGAATGAGGAATAATCTGATTTTATCAGAAGAGAATTAGTCATGTTAAATCTTCCTAATGCATGAATTCCTATTATACATTTTTAAAATTTCTTGGTTTTTCGTAACTTGAGGTTTCTTTTTAAATCGATATCATTTCTTTCATTCATTCTTCTTGCAATTCACCAAAGAAGAGATTTGATTCATAGATTTTTGGCATACTTGATCTTTTATGTGATGATCATGTCTTTGAATCATTCCTCCTTCTTACGCAAGTAAATATTTATTCATAGACTTTTGGTATACTTGATCTTTTATGAAATGATTATTTCCATATGAATCCTTCCTCTTTCTATTTACAAAAGTAGAACTTTGATTCATGGACTTTCGAAACTTATGACTTGATTCTTTTCTTTATATGATGAATGAATTCTTCCCTCTTCTTCTTCTTCCTCTTCTTCTTCTTCTTCTTTTTTACAAAGGAGAGAAAGAAACTAGTTAGCATTTCAGAAAAGCAAAAATGCTAGCTTGCATATCTCAAGAAGAAAAGCAAAAATTCTAGCTTGCACATCTAAAGAGAAGTGCTAGGTTGCCCATTTCAAAAAGTAAAAGTGGATATCATGCAAAGTTTTTACATAAATTTCTCATTTCACAAATTTTCTAGCTTGCATAAAATGGTGTAAAACTTACTTACATAGTTCAAATACTTTTGAATGATTCTTCTTTTTGTTGATGACAAAGGAGGAGAAATGATGAATGGAATCATGCCAAAATGATATTGAATTTGGTATCATGCATGAAATGATAAATAGTTAAAAATTCTTTAGTATCATGTATGCTATGCCTAAAATAATTGAAAATATAAATGCTTTGGTATCATGAATGTTATGCCCAAAATGATGTTAATTTTGGTTTCATATATGAAGTGATGAAATTGTGCATGTATACTTTGATGACTTGAAACTATGATGATGCACAATGTATGAATTTTGATATATTGCATTTAATCACTATGATCGAAATTATTTCACTAAATTCAAAGATTATGATTCCTTTGAATTCAAGTTTGTCTTATCTCAATATGGCATATAGATAGGAGATTTAATATTAACTTCGTCATCAATTTATTGTCATTAGCAAAAAGAAGAAGATTGTGAATCTTAGATTTTGATGATGAAATCAATTGATGAATTAATGATGTGTTGGAAGAAAGTGTACTAAAAGTGATGCAGGACTAAAAGTGATGCAGGACTAAAAGTGATGCAGGACTAAAAGTGATGCAGGACTAAAAGTGATGCAGGACTAAAAGTGATGCAGGACTAAAAGTGATGCAGGACTAAAAGTGATGCAGGACTAAAAGTGATGCAGGACTAAAAGTGATGCAGGACTAAAAGTGATGCAGGACTAAAAGTGATGCAGGACTAAAAGTGATGCAGGACTAAAAGTGATGCAGGACTAAAAGTGATGCAGGACTAAAAGTGATGCAGGACTAAAAGTGATGCAGGACTAAAAGTGATGCAGGACTAAAAGTGATGCAGGACTAAAAGTGATGCAGGACTAAAAGTGATGCAGGACTAAAAGTGATGCAGGACTAAAAGTGATGCAGGACTAAAAGTGATGCAGGACTAAAAGTGATGCAGGACTAAAAGTGATGCAGGACTAAAAGTGATGCAGGACTAAAAGTGATGCAGGACTAAAAGTGATGCAGGACTAAAAGTGATGCAGGACTAAAAGTGATGCAGGACTAAAAGTGATGCAGGACTAAAAGTGATGCAGGACTAAAAGTGATGCAGGACTAAAAGTGATGCAGGACTAAAAGTGATGCAGGACTAAAAGTGATGCAGGACTAAAAGTGATGCAGGACTAAAAGTGATGCAGGACTAAAAGTGATGCAGGACTAAAAGTGATGCAGGACTAAAAGTGATGCAGGACTAAAAGTGATGCAGGACTAAAAGTGATGCAGGACTAAAAGTGATGCAGGACTAAAAGTGATGCAGGACTAAAAGTGATGCAGGACTAAAAGTGATGCAGGACTAAAAGTGATGCAGGACTAAAAGTGATGCAGGACTAAAAGTGATGCAGGACTAAAAGTGATGCAGGACTAAAAGTGATGCAGGACTAAAAGTGATGCAGGACTAAAAGTGATGCAGGACTAAAAGTGATGCAGGACTAAAAGTGATGCAGGACTAAAAGTGATGCAGGACTAAAAGTGATGCAGGACTAAAAGTGATGCAGGACTAAAAGTGATGCAGGACTAAAAGTGATGCAGGACTAAAAGTGATGCAGGACTAAAAGTGATGCAGGACTAAAAGTGATGCAGGACTAAAAGTGATGCAGGACTAAAAGTGATGCAGGACTAAAAGTGATGCAGGACTAAAAGTGATGCAGGACTAAAAGTGATGCAGGACTAAAAGTGATGCAGGACTAAAAGTGATGCAGGACTAAAAGTGATGCAGGACTAAAAGTGATGCAGGACTAAAAGTGATGCAGGACTAAAAGTGATGCAGGACTAAAAGTGATGCAGGACTAAAAGTGATGCAGGACTAAAAGTGATGCAGGACTAAAAGTGATGCAGGACTAAAAGTGATGCAGGACTAAAAGTGATGCAGGACTAAAAGTGATGCAGGACTAAAAGTGATGCAGGACTAAAAGTGATGCAGGACTAAAAGTGATGCAGGACTAAAAGTGATGCAGGACTAAAAGTGATGCAGGACTAAAAGTGATGCAGGACTAAAAGTGATGCAGGACTAAAAGTGATGCAGGACTAAAAGTGATGCAGGACTAAAAGTGATGCAGGACTAAAAGTGATGCAGGACTAAAAGTGATGCAGGACTAAAAGTGATGCAGGACTAAAAGTGATGCAGGACTAAAAGTGATGCAGGACTAAAAGTGATGCAGGACTAAAAGTGATGCAGGACTAAAAGTGATGCAGGACTAAAAGTGATGCAGGACTAAAAGTGATGCAGGACTAAAAGTGATGCAGGACTAAAAGTGATGCAGGACTAAAAGTGATGCAGGACTAAAAGTGATGCAGGACTAAAAGTGATGCAGGACTAAAAGTGATGCAGGACTAAAAGTGATGCAGGACTAAAAGTGATGCAGGACTAAAAGTGATGCAGGACTAAAAGTGATGCAGGACTAAAAGTGATGCAGGACTAAAAGTGATGCAGGACTAAAAGTGATGCAGGACTAAAAGTGATGCAGGACTAAAAGTGACAGGACTAAGTGAGTATAACTATGATTGTAAAAGAGGTAAAACAATTAAAGAAGAATCGAATGTTAAATCGAGTCAATGATCGAGCATTGGGCCAAATAAATCAGTGGATATACCGAAGGATCGGATGATGCAGTGAAAGCTCGTCGGAAGTTCGTCGGGAGTTCATCGAAAGCGTCGCTAGAAGTTCACCAGGAGTTCACCGAAAGTGCGCCGAAAGATATCTAGGATGTCACGAACAAACTTCTAAATAGGATATTTGAAGATCGCTTTCTCTAACCTGTTTTCTCTTTTATAGGTCTTAAGGGACCATGGGAGGTTTCGGGGAGGCTGACATTTGCGAATGGACTCGCAAGGGTGTCACACTACTTAGGCAAGACCAGCTAAGTCCGTGATAAGAAGTTCACTGAAAGCTTGCCAAAAGATCGTCGAGAGTCCCTCGGAAGTTCATCGAGAGTTCAATTGAACAATTGACATACTAGACAACTTAGATTACTTGTATTGTAATTGTATTTGCCTTAAATATCATAGTTAGGACTTTAATTTGAGTTAGTTTTGGGAGAAATCCTACTAACTCAATTAAGGGCTAACTAGGCCCTAAATAGGGTTGAATTATGATAGTTGGATGGCTCATTCAGCCACTTGAAGCCACGTTAGGCGGTGGCACTACCTAGGCTAAGCAGTGGAACTACTTAAGACTCAGCCTCCTAGGTGATCTGGGCGGTGGTACTATCGACTATTAATGCCTATAGGCAGTGGTACCGTCAGAGCCCAATCTCCGAGGCTTTATCAAGCGATAGTACCGTCCAATGTCAAGGAGTACTAATAGTGGTACCACCGTACCCCAAAAACTGAGGATAATATACTTTTTGGCTCCATTTTTGAAGTCATTGGGGCCTATAAATATCTCACTCTTTCCTGCATGAAAGAGCATGAAAAGTATGAATAAAAGTCTTAAGATTTCGAGTTGTAAAAGTGTTTAAAAAGTGCTAAGTGTCCTCCTCCTTTATCTTTGTAAACATTCTAAGAGAGGTGTGAGGCTTGTAAAAATTGTCTCCTAAACCTATAAAAAGAAAAAGAGTTGTAAGAAAGTAGTTGGTCTTCACTCATTGAAGGAAGACCATTAGTGTACGTTGGTGGCCTCAACAGAAAAAGAATCGGGAGTAGACGTAGGTCATGACGACCGAACCACTATAAATTTTGTGTGCACTCTCTTTCTGATAATATACTTTTTGGCTCCAGTTTTGAAGTCAGTGGGCTGATAAATTCTCACCTTTCCTGCATAAAAGCATGAAAGTAGGAATAAAAGTCTTAGATTTCGAGTTAAGTGTTTAAAAAGTGCTAAGTGTCCTCCCTCCTTTTCTTTGTACATTCTAAGAGAGGTGTGAGTCTGTAAAAATTGTCTCCTAAACCTATAAAAAGAAAAAGAGTGTAGAAGTAGTTGGTCTTCACTATTGAATGAAGACCATTTATGTACGGTGTGGCCTCAACAGAAAAGAATCGGAGTGACGTAGGTCATGACTACCGAACCACTATAAATTTTGTGTGCACTCTCTTTCTATTTTTCATTACTATTGTTCTATGTTGTAATTGCTTATTATATTTACTTTAAGTGAAATACACTTTTGGTATCGTTTCTGATACGGGCTTTATCGAAACGGTTTTTCCAAAATCATCGACGTTTTTATCATAAGCACTAATTCACCCCCTCCCTTAATACCAATTTCGATCCTAACAATCTTCTAAACCTATCAAAAGGTAAAAAGGATTATAAGATAATAGTTGATCTTTACCCAATGAAAGAAGATCGATAATGGAAGCTGGTGGCCTCGATGGAGGAGGAATCGGGAGTGGACGTAGGTCAAATGACCGAACTACTATAAATCTAATGTATTCTCTTCTTTATTGTTTACTCTTATTACTTATTGATTTACTTGTCCATTACTCTTACGAATATTTTCAAGTTAAACATGTTTCCGATATGAGCTTTATTAAGTAAGTTCTTCGAATCGTCAAAAGTTTTCTAAAAGCACTAATTTACCCTCCCTCTTAGTGTCGATTTTGATCCTAAAATATAATCAGAATATATAATTTATTTTATACATGATATATTAATTTATATATATGTGTATATATATATGTATACATACATATATATATGTATGTATACATACATATATATATGTATGTATATATGTATGTATACATATATATATATACATATATACATATACATATATACATATATATGTATGTATACATACATATATATATGTATGTATACATACATATATATATGTATGTATACATATATATATATACATATATACATATACATACATATATATACACATATATATATATATGAGATACATAGTCGAATATTAATTAATAAGCATGCCAATATAAATATTCATAATTTATCATAATTAAAAGATAGTATATAGATGCATATATTAAATAAATTCATAAATATAAAACATGATATTGCCACCACTACCTTTCTAAGAAAATTTAAAATGCCCGTAAGATATTTTGCTAATATGCATAACATTATGTCATTTATGCATCACGTGATATTATGCATAACAAGAAAGTCTGGTCACTTTTGTCTCTGGCAAGAAAATAAGGTGTTGAAAGCATAAAATGGTAAAGATGCTTATGTGGCACGCATGTATACAGGCAGGATATTATAGATTGAGGCTGTATTGGCCTTATGCAAGTTGATTATGACAAATAAAATATAGGTGATGCAATCATCCCTTGTCACAACCTAACTGCAACTCGCACCCACGCATGATATGATAGGCAACATTTAATCGGCCCACGACAACAAACATGCAAATGAATAATAAGGACAACTATTATTTAAGGAGATTCATCATCTACGATCAAGAGAAAAACATCAAAAAAACAAAAAATACTTTAAAGCCAAAGGACATGATCTAGGCAGTGCACGCACTTACCGTCCCTACAAATTTTGCCTCTTAACACCATCAGAACTTTTAAAAAATTGATAGACTATAGTACACCATCAAATCATATTAAAACAAAAAATTTGTTAAAATTGACATGACTAATTAAAGTGGTGTAGGCTTTAATTAAAAAAATTAATGGAAGAATACCACGTAACATAATAGATATGGGACCGAAATATATAAGGGCAAATGCATCAATTTAAACCCCACCATTAAACTCGATTTTTAGAAACTTGATGAGACGTAAAAGAAAATGAAAAGATAACACATAACGTAGTCGGATCATGTCCGATTCTTCATTTCTTAGATATGATTTAAGTTAAATATGATTTAATTAATAAAATAAAATAGTAAATTTAAAAATATCCATAATCGTGTTATACGTTAACCTAAGAAATGGTTTCATCATGGTTGAATCTATTCCCCAGATAAGACGAGTACCAAAGAGCAAAGGAAATTTTTATAAAAAATAAAAAAAATCAATAAATATCATTGTATAGAGTAGTTAGATTAGAAAAATTATTATTATTATTATAATTATGTGTAATCATAGCCAATAAATATCATTAAAACACCAAAATAAATAAAAGAATAATAAGAACATAATTAAAGAAATAAACTAATAAATAAAATTTTAAGATTTTTATTTTAAAAATAAAACATCTAACATCATAAGAATAAAAAAGATGAACTCAATGAACAAAGATCCTATAATATCTGAGAATGTTAATGTTAATTCGAATGTATAATTACGTCTCATGGTCAAAGTTGAAAAGGGAGATCTGATAGCAGATAAGATTTCTCTAACTATATGAGGAATCTCTCTATTTTGATAAGATTTCTCTAACTGTATGAGGAAATCTCTTTACTTTGTTGAGGGAAATCCTCCCTCTTAATCTACATAAATAGGGGAAGAATAACTTCAATGTAGAACAGCTTCTTCAATAATTCTTCTTATCTTCTATTCTTTCCAACATGGTATCAAAGTAGGTGAGACAAGTAAGGCTCCACAGCCATTGAAGTCTGCCATTTACCACATCACTTATCCCTTGCCTTTGTAGAGCAAAGAAGGAGGGAACTCTTTCTCATCGGACTCGTTTCCCTATCGAACTCCCCTCTTTGTCCGTTGTACGATTGTCCACTGTACGACGTGTGACGCCTTCGCTGCTACCCTAGCCACTACTGTGACCACACTCGACGTAGCCATCAAGTACGACCACAACAACGAGGGCCTGTTTTGGTGTGACTGACTGCTCGCCCTTGGCAGTGGATCCCTCTCCAACCCCCGCCCTCTCTTTCCCTCTTAATCATTACTCCGATCCCGAAGGCCAACACAATAGGACTGAAATCCTGTGATGTTATCCCATGTAGCCTTCTTCTTCATCGGTGTCGCTTGCACCGATCTCAGGCTCGGGTTGTCCGTCGTCGTAGCATCATCTTCATCAGGCTGTGATCTACATCAATCGTAGCCCATTGCCTCATTGTCAATTATCGGTCCTCAGCTCTTGCTAAGAGCAAATCGTTGTAGGTTTCTCCACCAAATCACTACAGCTTTATCCTCTAATGTAGGATCGCTACAGCTACCTCCTCTATTGCAGCTTCCTCCTCTGTTGTAGCATCACTGCTCCTCTACCGCAGCTTCCTCCTCTACTGTAGCTTTCTCCTCTGCTGCAGCTTTTTCCTCTGTTATAACTTTCTCCTCTACTGCACCTCTACTGCAGCTACCTCCTCTACTATAGCATCACTGCAACATCACTATAGTTATCTCCTCTACTGCAGCTTCCTCTTCTGTTGTAGCATCACTGCAACATCACTGTAGCTTTCTCCTCTACTGCAACTTCCTCCTCTACTGCAGCTTCTTCCTCTGCTACGCAACCGCAGCAACAGCAGCGATCTGCTCTTGCCCTACTCACGAAGCCTCTCGCTCGTAAACTATTTACTTTGCATCGATCCAAGATTGGTATCCTTGATAGGAGTACCATCTTGTGGGGGCATGGTAGCAGATAAAATTTCCCTAACTATATGAGGAAATCTCTTTACTCTGATAAGATTTCTCTAACTGTACGAGGAAATCTCTCTACTATGTTGAGGGAAATACTCCCTCTTAATATGCATAAATAGGAGGAGAATAGCTTCAATGTAGAATAACTTCTTCAATAATTCTTCTTGTCTTCTATTCTTTCCAACATGGTATCAGAACAGGTGGGATGAGCGAGGCTTCACAGGTATCGAAGCCTGCCATTTACCACATCCCTTATCCCTTGCCTTTGTAGAGCAAAGAAGGGGGGAACTCTTTCTCATTGAACTTGCTTCCTCGTCGGACTCCCCTCTCCGTCTGCTGTATGGCGCGTGACGCCTTCGCTGCTACCCTAGCCATTACCGTGACCACACCCTGCGTAGCCATCAAGTATGGCCACAACAACGAGGGCCTTTTTTGGTGCGGCCGGTTGCTCGCCCTCGGTAGTGGATCCCTCTCCAACCCATGCCCGCTCTTTCCCTCTTAATCATTACTCCGATCCTAAAGGCCAATACAAAAGGATCGAAATCCTATGATATTATCCCATGCAGCCTTCTTCTTCACCGGTGTCACCTGCACCGACCCCAAGCTCGGGTTGTCCGCCACCATAGCATCATCTTCATCAGGTTGTGGTCAGCATCAATCGCAGCCTGTTGCCTCACTGTCAACTATCGATCCTCAGCTCTTGCTAAGAGCAAATCGCTGCAAGTTTCTCCACCAAATCACTACAGCTTTCTCCTCTTCTGTAGGATCGCTGCAGCTACCTCCTCTACTATAGCTTCCTTCTCTATTGTAGCATCACTGCTCCTCTACTGTAGCTTCCTCCTCTACTGCAGCTTTCTCCTCTATTGTAGCGTTCTCCTCTGCTGTAGCTTTCTCCTCTACTGCAACTTCCTCCTCTGTTGCAGCTTCCTTCTCTACTGGAGCTTCTTCCTCTACTACAGCTTTCTCCTCTATTGTACCTCTATTGTAGCTACCTCCTCTACTGCAGCATCACTGCAACATCGCTGCAGCTACCTCCTCTACTGCAGCTTCCTCTTCTGCTATAGCATCATTGTAACATCGCTGCAGCTTCCTCCTCTGCTGCAGCTTCTTCCTCTACTGCGTAGCCGCAGCAGCAACAGTGATCTGCTCTTGCCCTACTCACGAAATCTCTCACTTATAAACTATTTACTTTGCATTGATTCAATATTGGTATCCTTGATAGGAGCACCATCTTGCGGGGGCATCATAGCAGATAAAATTTTCCTAACTATATGAGGAAATCTCTCTACTCTAATAAGATTTCTCTAACTGTATGAGGAAATCTCTTTACTCTGTTAAGAGAAATCCTCCCTCTTGATCTGCATAAATAGGAGGGGAATAGCTTTAATATAGAACAGCTTCTTCAATAATTCTTCTTATCTTCTATTCTTTCAAACAAGATCTTCGGTATCTAACCTAAAACATGGATGTTAAGTTGTTTACAACATGAATCCTTCAATGTTGTAGTTAGCTTTAAGTGGTAGCTTACGAGATTAAGAAGTCTCATTCTCTACTAAAAGAGGCTAGAGAATATTCCTTCATCCTCAACTAAATGAACTACTCTAATAGTTTGGAAGTTGTTCCTTCATCCAAGTTGTTACATGACTTGGATGATGGACAGTGATGTGTTTTCAACATAGTGGCCAATTTGGTCTCGGCGTGGATGCTAACATGGCTATTTGCATAATGGTAACATGTCAACCTACTTGTGTTGTCTTAGAACTACAGAAGTTTTGATCATCCAAGTCATGTAAGAACAACATTATCAAGTCACATAGGATTAACATTAACATGTATAACCTTTCCATCCAATTGAAGCTCGCTCTAACGTACCACAGAATAACCTCTCTCTAATAGTTTGGAAGCTGTGGTGGCATCGTTAGTCGATGATGGATACTTGGATGTTGTCAACATAGTAGCCGACTTGGTCTCGACGTGGATGATGACTTAATGGTAGAACTTCTCAATCATCCTAGGAACAACGGTATCAAATCACACAGGATTAACTTTAATATGTTTAACCTTCCCATCTAATTGAAGCCCACCCTAGCATCCCACAAAATGACCTCTCTCTCTCTCTCTCTCTCTCTCTCTCTCTCCCCAACCGAGTTTGACTGTGTTAGAAAACAAATCATTGTATGAGAAAGTATGTAATAGGAGCATGAATTGAATATAAAAAGAAAGAGAACTAACTTGGTATTCCACGATCCACCACTTCACCTTGATATCCGCTTCGATGGGCTTTGCTTGGGTTGCAAAGGTCTTCAAATCCTGCAAGAAGAGCAACCCAATCCACGTGTTATCATCGTCCACACCACGTCCAAAGAGGTTTTCTAAATAATGAGTAGTTAATACACAAAGACCATCGAGTTAGTTCGGCCAATTCACTATCAAAAGTATAAGTTCTTTTTTATGACTCTTTCTTATTATGTAAAGAACTGACCTGACAAGTCTGTGTAGAGGGTCGGGTCATCCTTACTGTTGAGCCACTTCATGATCACGTCAACCTATGGGGTATCCCGATTTGACCCTAATACTTAAGTTAGAGAGATAAAGAGGGAGGTTAACAATGTAAATGAGAGAGTAAATAGCTTATATCCGTTTGTCTCAGTTTAGTATGAAATTTGATTTTTATACTTGGGTGCTTAATAACTTAACCAAGGCTCTCTTTACCCTATATGACAAAGACATTAAAGAAGACGGTATGTTAGTGTGTGTTCTAGACGGTTAGGGGATGCTTCTGGGCTGACTTTCTTGTCACATTAATATCATCAGTTGTCAGGAAAGGATGACTAATGAAGTCGAACCATACCGTCAATTATTAATGCGAAGGCATAACTTTTGCTAATGTATCAATCAAGAATAGATCATGTAGACTCATTCTTGGCAACGTGACCTCCTACTAGCAATAGCGATCGTAGAGAATGGGTAATTCTTGAGCTTTTACTTAGATGTTTTTATTTAGGTGTTATTTACCTGACGAGGAAAGCTAGAGTGTCAGGATTCTCCCTATCAAAAACAAAAAATCTCCTACCGATTTAGGAAATAAAAAGATAAATCTAAAGCCCAATCTTCTCTTCTGACTGAAACTACTTTTGGCAGCCGCAGCAGTGATTAAAATGAATCATACGACATCCTAGCTAACGTGACTGGTAGGGATCTTCTCATATTAGAAGGTTCTGGGATCAAAACTCATATTCACGATTTACCTTTTGTCAAAAAAAATAAAATATATCATGATTTGATCACTAATCATGTTGAGGCGTCCAAAGGTTTGATTGACGTTTAGATGGGTGATTCTACTCAAACAGGTAATGATTTTAAATGTTGAGTTTGAAAAAAAAAAAACAAAGTATTAACCTACCTGATGGTGTATTAGACATTCGATAAATTTTTACAGATATTATTCAGTTTATTTGGTAAAAATTCTAATCATAGAATTAACGTACCGTAGATCATACTGATTGTAAGATAATTTTTTAGAATATTTTAGCTAGTTGTAAAAATTTCAACTGTTGAATGATCAACTGTTTCGACATAGGTCGACAGGTGTTGTTTTGACTTCGCTGAGATTACATTTGACAGTAATGTCAAACTTGCAACCACAAGTAGTCACATCACGTTCTATATATAGCCAACGTGCCATGAGGAACCCAAATTTCTAATCGCACGTGTTGACTCGTGTGGTCACGAACAGACTTCTTCATACCACCATGACATAAATAAACAACATCAAGTCATATATATGTATACATATATGTACACATATATATATATACATATATATATGTATATATATGTATACATATATGTACATATATGTATACATACATACATATATATATATATATATACATATATATATACATACATACATATATATACATACATATATATATACATACATATATATATATATACATATATATATATATATAGCTTAAAGTTTTTTTCCTCAATCTATCAAGGACAACTCTAATATACTCAAAGTGTTTTATCTCTATATCCCTCTTTCTCATCAAGATCCTAATGGAATAATCAAATCACATTATCCTACTGTTTCTTTCTATACCTAAAACTATTTGCCTCCAAGTTACCTAGTTCTCTAAATAAATAAGTTCATATGAGGAATCCAAAGATACATAATAACCCTAAGAGAGTTCGACTCCATTTTCTTTTCAACCAAGACACCCAGCTGTCTCCTAAATCTCCGGAAAGGAAACAGAGTTTTCTACCATAAGAGTATGCATCTCCTTTTCATGCTCTTCATCCAGAAGAACAATCTTTGCGGTAGAAAGCAAGACTAGGTTTGGTTTCCGTGTCTATGTGTGTTACACCTGTCTCTAATGAATGGCTAATGAAAATTTTCCGTAACACTGAAGTCTCCTGAAATATTGATGGAAGGCAAACCTGAGCTTCCACCGTAAGTGAAGGAGGGTGAGAGGGCAAGTGTTATGTATCTGGGTGATCAGTACATCTCCTTCTTGAACAGCTACTGTGTCATCGCTCGTCAACTGGTTAGGATGCCATCCATCATCATTAGGCTTTGGAAGTCAATGGAGCAGTTGTTTCTACTAAAGTCTCATCCTAAATTGTATTAAATTCCTATAATATTCTTGCTGGAATAAATGATAAAAGCCTTTATTTCCTTATCCTATTTCTGAAGTAGTAAGGAATCAAAGCAACTGGCAGTGTTTGGCATGCATAGCCCAAGTGAATACCCAGAAATCATCCACAAAGAAGAAGGGAAATGCTTTACATTATAGCAGTACATATGGATGACACGATGCTCTACCACATGAGCATCTACTTCACATGATTCCTTTCATTTTTGTACAAGTACTGAAGTACCTGATGATCATTGGAAAGAAGAAACATGACCAACAAATATATATGTAGACCATTCATCAAGGAGAGAACTTTTGATCACTAGGAATGGAGTTACGGCCCTTCGACGGGGCGGACGGCGGGACCGGGACTCCCCTACTGAGGAAGTTGAACATGTAGCAGCGAGGTATTTTGTGAGATGTGTGATGCATCCGGCGAAGAAGCTCGTCAGGTTGTCTCTCGCCCGCGGGAACATCTCTTGTCATGCGACAAGCGCTGCATGGCCCAAGAAGAAGAAGAAGAAACACAAGAGAAGGAAGAAAGCAAGAATAGATGTATGAACGAGGAGGAGCAGGAGGACCAGCCATGAGGAGAGCCTCTATGGAGTATGGGTTTTTGAAGAGATGTTGCCGACGGTAGAGGAAGGGTTGTTGTTGTTAGTATGATGCATGAGCGTGTGCATGGGAATAGAGTCAAAAAGGGGAGAGGAGTGGGAATCTACGTGTGAAGAGGAAGACAAATGAGATCCAATACTATGGGTATTCAAATCTAACAGGAAAATCAAACTGAACCATATCAAACTACTACAAAATTGATTCAAATTATTTCATCAATAGGTTAGTTTTCAAATCTATAAATAATTTTGATTCAAGAATACTTTTTTTCAGTTTTGTTAACTGATTCAGATCAGTTCATATCGAATTTAATTATAAAAATATCAATCTGATCTAATTCACTACTTTAAATCTTAACCAATTTAAATCAGCTAACCAAATTGACAAAAAGGGCCCCAAAAACTCTAAAATGATTGGGGTTCACAAATTAATGATCAAACTAGATAGAGATGTTGTCCGAATTTTAATATCATAATTTCACAAATAATATGGGTCCAATTTTATAAATATTATTGCGTAATTGGACCAAGATTTTAATTCAATTCAACTTAATCGAACTAGTTCTTCATACTAAATCAAATTTATTTAAAAATTATTTTAAATTAAAATTTAATTAATCGATTCGATCGGATAGTATCCAACTAGTTTTAGTTCGAATCTAATTTATTCTAATCAAATTAAATCGAAAATCGATTCAATTTGATACAAATCGATTTGAACCCCCTATCCAATACACAACAATATTTCTGAGTTGGAAATAGTCAAAGAATGATAATTGTATCGTAAGACAGTGGCAAGAAAAGTCAAAGGATGGTAGGTGGTGTTTGCTTATGCTTCTAAGTTACGAGTACAATGATCTCTTCTCAATCTATTTGCTTGCACTTAACCCAAATATCAATGGAGTAAATCGACAATGTATATACATCCCTATGTTTGTCCTTTCGATGGAAGTAATATATTACTTGAATACTAATGAAGCTTCATGTTGATGGGTCTTGAGAATTATCTTTGCAGCTTCTCTTGCGAACATTAATCACTTTTCATAAGCAACATATTATAGTTTAGTACTGGAACCGTTTAGAGAACATGAAGTAATAAATAACTACAATAATTGTAAAATACTAAAATATATATATATATATATATATATATATATATATATATATATATATATATATATATATATATATATATATATATATATATATATATATATATATATATATATATATATATATATATATATATATATATATATATATATATATATATATATATATATATATATATATATATATATATATATATATATATATATATATATATATATATATATATATATATATATATATATATATATATATATATATATATATATATATATATATATATATATATATATATATATATATATATATATATATATATATATATATATATATATATATATATATATATATATATATATATATATATATATATATATATATATATATATATATATATATATATATATATATATATATATATATATATATATATATATATATATATATATATATATATATATATATATATATATATATATATATATATATATATATATATATATATATATATATATATATATATATATATATATATATATATATATATATATATATATATATATATATATATATATATATATATATATATATATATATATATATATATATATATATATATATATATATATATATATATATATATATATATATATATATATATATATATATATATATATATATATATATATATATATATATATATATATATATATATATATATATATATATATATATATATATATATATATATATATATATATATATATATATATATATATATATATATATATATATATATATATATATATATATATATATATATATATATATATATATATATATATATATATATATATATATATATATATATATATATATATATATATATATATATATATATATATATATATATATATATATATATATATATATATATATATATATATATATATATATATATATATATATATATATATATATATATATATATATATATATATATATATATATATATATATATATATATATATATATATATATATATATATATATATATATATATATATATATATATATATATATATATATATATATATATATATATATATATATATATATATATATATATATATATATATATATATATATATATATATATATATATATATATATATATATATATATATATATATATATATATATATATATATATATATATATATATATATATATATATATATATATATATATATATATATATATATATATATATATATATATATATATATATATATATATATATATATATATATATATATATATATATATATATATATATATATATATATATATATATATATATATATATATATATATATATATATATATATATATATATATATATATATATATATATATATATATATATATATATATATATATATATATATATATATATATATATATATATATATATATATATATATATATATATATATATATATATATATATATATATATATATATATATATATATATATATATATATATATATATATATATATATATATATATATATATATATATATATATATATATATATATATATATATATATATATATATATATATATATATATATATATATATATATATATATATATATATATATATATATATATATATATATATATATATATATATATATATATATATATATATATATATATATATATATATATATATATATATATATATATATATATATATATATATATATATATATATATATATATATATATATATATATATATATATATATATATATATATATATATATATATATATATATATATATATATATATATATATATATATATATATATATATATATATATATATATATATATATATATATATATATATATATATATATATATATATATATATATATATATATATATATATATATATATATATATATATATATATATATATATATATATATATATATATATATATCCTACAAAGATGGATTCCATCTACAAATCATTTAAATGAATAAGAGAAGGAAAACGGAAATAAAATGACTCCCAGAGCATCGATTCCCAAATGGATGTGCGGTTGAAGATGACGGTAGCGCATAGTGGTACCAAGGGAACCAAGGCAAGATTGGGCTTGGAGGTGGCGGCGCAATGAAGTTTGCATAAGGTGGTGGGTAGTATGGATAGAACCTGGGTGGCGGTGGCGGTGGCGGCGGCAGCGGCTGCTGCGGTGGAGGGTAGCTTCCATACTCCGGCGCGCTCGGTCCAGTAGGCGGGCAGCCCGCTGGCGTCGGTGGCGGCAGACATGAAATGGACGGGCATTGCCGAGGAGAATTGTCCGATGAGACAGATGTCGGTGTCCTCGACACGAGAAGCAGCAGGAAGAAGAAGTTGGTGGTGGAAAGGAAGAGCTTTGAGATCATTGTATGCTTTCTAAGCACAGCTGGCTAGTCGGGATGATGGAGAAGATGACATGCAGGTGTGGTAGGAAGTGGAAAAGACCAACAAGGAGACGATCCAGTTGAGCGTTTTGTCTTATAATGCTCAGTCGCGGATCGAATTCTACCAAATTAATGTGTTATAATTGCACCAGTGTACTACAATTATAATATCATTTATATTGCTGGCCATTTCTGTCGACCTTTTTATCAGCAAAGATAGAGTGTAACGTCTAAGCTTAAGGTCAGATTTTGATGGAGGAGAAATAAGATACATTGAGATGTCATGCTTGACGTTGTTTTATATTAGCCAAAATTACTCATATAACACTCAAACATGAGCAACAAAGGTTAATTGTAGCTGTTGCTCTCAAGCTTCTAAGTATAAATAAACATGATAAATGTTTCCCTCGAACAACGAAGATTTATCCGTTCATCTTTCTACTGTAATCGTAGAATTCGTTCAAATTATGACCATTATGCATATGTTATCAATTCTAGTGATTATATGAATGCTAATATATATATATATATATATATATATATAGCAAATAGCAAGGTGTCACCATTAACAAGTTTGACGCCTTTAACTCCTTAGAATAATTAGATGATGTGATGTGGCGTAGATTAATCTTCTTCCATTTGAAAGCCTGAGTATAAAAGTCTAATTTTGTTAGTTTCAAATGCTCAATCTTATAGGAATGATCATCGAGAGATAAGAGTAAAAAGTATATTTATGAAAAAAATAAAATTCTTAATTTTTAAATGATATTTTTTATCTTCATAAGATATATTGATGACTTCTTAGATATATCAGCTTTTAAGATATTACAATATCTCCCAGTAGGATTTTATCTTCTTCTAAAATATATCCAAATGATTCATGCACTTTTCAAGAGTTCAAATCTTCCTTCCTCGAAGATAATCATATAAGATCATTTTTTATTAAATTAAGTTTAATTTTAATACTCCCCCTTATGTTTATTTTTTTTAATTTATTATGTTGACTTAAACTTAATAAATAATTTAACTCCAAGTGGTTTAGTAAAAATATTGGCTACTTGGTCTCCAGTTGATATGAATGAGTTAAACATCATTTGTCATTATATGCCCCCGAATAAACTAAAATCTCAAGTGAATGTGTTTACTCCTTTCATGATGCACTAGGTTTTCTTCTACTAGTTCAATAATTAATTTGTCGATATAAATTTGTGTTGCTTCTTGTTTAATATGCATCTTCTCTACTAAACTTTTTAACCCTAGCATAGCATACACATGATAATGTTGCAATATATTTGACTTCATAAATTAAGAGTATTAATTGATTGATTTTTAGATGTCTACGTGATTACAGTACCCCCAATATAAAATACAAATCCGGATGTATTTCTTCTTTCTCTATCGAAATATTAAGAGGCTGAAAGTTGTTAGAACTTAAACTAATGGGAGATAGTATCTTTAGTGGTCTTCTAATGAGTTAATTTAAGTTCCTCCAGCTTATCAATCCGACGTCATATAAAATATTTAGTCTTATACATGTCAAATATCTTAAGCTTCTAACTAAGCTATTATAAAGAGTTATATCTATTGCTTTGTCTTTTATCATTCTTTGATATCTTGACATTATTATCCACCAGTGTGCTAATTAAGTTGTGATCTTCTATCTATCGGGAATCTCTTGAGAAATTATCTTGCATATAAATTAAGATATCTTCTTTACTTTATTTCACTTCTATACCAAGAAAAAATGATATCAACTGCATGGTCGTATCAAACTCCTTTGTTATGGCTTGCTTGAAGTCTTAAAACATATGTGGATTATTCCCTATAAAAATTAGGTCATCCACGTATAAATAAATATATAGCATGATTCCATCTTCATCTTTAAATCTTCTTCAATTTTAGAATTTTGTCTTCATGTCCTTTCTCAATATATCCCATAAGTTGTTCAATATAATTTTTTTTCTTCAAAAAAATTATTTAAAATATGAACTTCATCATTTGTTTTGAGCAGTCAAAGAGATGAGTAATCTCTTCATCCATTGCTTTGATCTCTTTTTATGGCATTGATCTCTTCATCCGTTGTTTTCATCTATTTCTTATTTTTTTATTGCATCTCGAAAAGAAATAACTTCATCATTAGCATAAAGACAAACAAAATTAAGTTGGTTAGTCATCCCATACAATTTTTACACCCTCCTTGCTCTTCTTGGCGTTGGACTTTCTTCCAAAGATGAACTTGAGATAGAAGATGATAATGGTATAAGCTCTTCATTTATCATTTTCTCTTTTTCTTCATCTAACAACTATTTCATATTTGTGCTCCAATTCTACACTCCATCTTCATCAAACTCCATATTTCCACTAACATATATCTTGTTATCTTTTGGATCAAATAACTTATAGGTTTTAAATCGTGTATTATAGCCAATGAAAATATATTTGGAGCTTTTGTCTTTCAATTTTGTTCTCCTTTGATCAGAAACATAAGCTAGAATATGCATCCAAAAACCTTAAGTGAGAGATGTTAGACTTCTTACAATTCCAAGTTTCTTATGATGTTGTCTTCTAGGTTTATTGTTGAACATCTATTCTGTAGGTATGCCACACTTAAACCCAAAACTTCTTATGCATCTTCTGTTTTGTATGCTTGTTATTATGTTGAGGATAATTTGGTTTTTCCTTCGCATCATGCCATTTTATGTTGAGGATAATATGGCCAATTGTCTTTAAATATCATATATTTCATAAAAGCCTTTAAACTCCTTTGACGTGAATTCGCCTCTACGATCAGATCATAAGGCTTTGATGGTATAGCCACTCTCATTCTTCACTTATATTTTGAACTTCTTTAATGATTCAAAAAACTTTGATTTGTTCTTTAGGAAGTAAATTCATATTTTCCTACTAAAATCATCATTGTTAGAAAATAATAATATTCACTATAAGATGCTAAAGATATTGACTCACATATGTCAGTGTGGATTAGGTCAAGAGATTTTTTTGCATTATTGGTGGACTCACTTAAAAAACTCTTTCTTGATTACTTGTAAAAAATACATGTTCCACAAAATTGATTTGGAGAGTTAATGTGTGGTAGTCCTTCCACCACCCTTTTATTTAATAATAACTTGAGTACATCAAAGTTGAGATATTCAAACCTTAAGTGTCATATCCAAGAAATACTTTCATTCAAGCATTTATCATCAACATGTTTTATGTTCAATATGAATAACTTGTTCTTGATTATTTAAACTTGAGCAATTATCTTTATACTTTGATTTTGAGTTCCATTTGCTAACTGCACATTATATCATTTCTCTAAAAGTTATCCCAAGGTTAAAATGTTTATCTTTATATTGGGTACATAATAGATATTAGAAATAAAATAATAATTTTTATGTTTAGCTTAAATAAAGATATTATCTTTTCTCTTTACTTTCACCTTTCAGAATCTCAAAAAAAAAAAAAAAAGACTTACCCATTTGACCTCTTCTTCTAGCTATATATTCTCATGAATGTATGCTTGTGCCCACACGTTATTGTTTACTCCACTATCTAAGTATTAAAGCTTTTTACTCCACTATCTAAGTATTAAAGCTTTTCACTATGAATGTCTCCTTCTAACAATAAAATATAATCATCTTTATTTTCTTCTTTTTTTCACATAGTTAATCTGCTCATCAATTTGGTTAGATTCATTATCTCAACATTTGGATGAATAATGTCTAATCTTATTGTGAACATAACAATGAACTTTGGGTTTGCCATATCTTCTACCTCTTAAAGAACCATTTCTTCCACCTTCTCTTTTGGGGTATTCTTCATCTTCATTTTTACTTTGGGTTTACCATATCTTCTACCTCTTAAAGAATTATTTCTTTCACCTTCTCTTTTGGGGTATTCTTCATCTTCATTTTTGTCTTGCTTGTCCTTGGCCTTTTTTCTCATTGACCACAATCATAACTATAACTTTTTTGGGTTTTTTCTCTTTTAGCTTCTTCATTTTTATCTTTGAGGGAAAGCTTTCTTTGAAGAGCTTGTTCAATTTATTTTTGCTTTTTCTTTTGTATTCTTTGTTCATGAACTTAGTTGTCTTATAATATTTAACAATTTCTTCTTAGCGAGTTGACAATGACCTAGACTTTTGTGAAGTAGTCCAAAATGAATTTCATCTTCTTTATCTTCAATGTTAGATATTCACCTTTGGAGTTTGGAGTCGTACATTCTTTATATTCTCTATTCCTTTATAGAAAATTTGAAGGATCTCCCTTAATAGATAAGAAGAGAGCTTTCCTACTCTCTTTCTCATATCTCTCAAAAAATCCTTTTGGCTCACCATGAGTGTATTTATATTGGATTCATTATACTCATTTTTTACTATCTCTCATATATTGTATTATTTAAACAAGCTCTTCATTTGGATTTTCTAATTTTTATGGTTATTGGTGAGACGAGGGATAGAGAATGACACGTTGGTTGTTGAAAATGAGTGAAGTTGTTGAAAAAGAATGATTGAGAAAGAAGATTAAAGTCTAATATTCAAATTTTTGAGTTTACATTCATATGATCTCATCTCATCTATTAACAGGAGATGAGTATATAAAAACATATTTATAAGAGGATTAAAAAAATTAACTTTTTAAATGATATCTTTTCTCTTCACGAACTATCTTGATAATTTACTAAACATATCAACTTTTGAGAAATTACAGTATCTTCCCTAAAAACTTTGGCTTCTTTCAAAATATATTTTTATTTTTTAAAAAATATATTTATTTTTAAAAATATCAAAATCTTCATTGATCAAGATGATCATGCAAGACCATACTAATTCAACTTAATTTTAGCAAAGCGATCCTGCTTACTTCTTTTGGTCAAATAGTATTTGTGCACTTGTTACTCGGCTGTGTGAATTCACATCTTCTCTAAACAAGCATGAAGAAGAGTGGCTTGATAGCAGATAAGATTTTCTCAAACTATATGAGGAAATCTCTCTACTATGTTGAGCGAAATCATCTACTCTGTTGAGGAAAATCCTCTCTCCTAACCTGTATAAATAGGAGAGGGACATGTGAATACAATCAAGCTTCTTCACTTCTTCAATAAAGCTTCTTCAATAAAGATTTAGCTGCTTGCCTAGAGCAAGCTCTCTTCTCGATGCCGACTCATCACTGTTGCTTCTCCACCTCCAGCCACAAAAGAAAAAAGCTTTCTACTATTGCTTTTCCGTCGTCAGGTCGTCGGTGCGACAAATCTTTCCTCCTCGCGAATGGCAATTGTCTTCTCCACTACCACTCTACGCCAATGTCCATTCCCTTTCGCTGCGGCGTCTCTAGTGCTGCACTCACCAGCACTGCCCTACCTTTCTTCCTCGTTGTAGCATCGTTGCAGCTTCTTCCTCTATTGTAGCTTTCTCCGCTATTGCACCTCTGTTGCAACTTTCTCTTCTGTTGCAGCTACCTCCTATGCTGCAACTTTCTCCTCTATTATAGCATCGTTGCAACTACCTCCTATATTGTAGCTTCCTCTTATACTGTAGCTTTCTCCTTTGCTGTAGCATTGTTGCAACTTCCTCCTCTGCTACAGCTTGCTCCTCTACTACAGCTACCTCCTCTACTGAAGCTTTCTCCTCTACTACAGCAGTCGTACTTATCGCCATCGCAGCCGTAGCCATCACCGTCGCAGTCGCAGCTCGTAAACTATTTGCTTTGCATCAATTCAAGATTGGTATCCTTGATAGGAGCACTATCTTGCGGGGGCATGATAGCAGAAAAGATTTCCTCAAACTATATGAGGAAATCTCTCTACTCTGTTAAGGGAAATCATTACTCTGTTGAGAAAAATCCTCCTTTAACCTATATAAATAAGAGAGGGACATGTGAATACAATCAAGCTTCTTCACTTTTTCGATAAAGTCTTTTCAATAAAACTTTTTCAATGAAACTTCTTTAATAATTCTTTTTATCTTTCATACTTTCCATGGCCAACAAAGCATCGGATGAGTTGTGAAGAAATGAATGATCTGTTGGGGATGGAGGAGCAAGGAAAAAACAGAATACTACGATGCAAGTAAAAGAATCATTTCGATTCAAGAAAAAACGATGTAGTATTAAAAACAAGAGGATTCACAGGAACACTTACAAGGTATTTTCAAGTGCACACACTCTCTATATCCTTGCTTCATGAACTATGATCATATTTATAGGACCTAGTGACAACCACCCTATAACTACTAGATTGAGGTAGTTATTGAAACCAACCTATAACTACTATATCATGATTAAGGTGGTTATTGAAATCATCCTATAACCACTAAATCATGATAACTATCTAGATAGATAACTATGAATCAAATCTCAACACTCCCCCTTGATTCATAGTTGCATACACTGATTTGCGACATAAAATAAACATGCTTTTGAACTGGAAGTGATTTGGTGAGGATATCCGCAATTTGTTCATCCGTTCCACAATACTTTATTGTTATGACTCCACTTGCTATAAGATCTCGGATGAAATGATAGCATATCTCTATATGCTTCGTTCTTCCATGAAACGTTGGATTCTTCGTCATTGCAATTATGGCTTTATTGTCACAATATATTTCCGTTGCTTCTTTTTGTTCTTGATGAAGATCTTCAAGAAGTCTTCTAAGCCATATTGCTTGACAAGCTGCTGATGTTGCAGCTACATATTCTGCTTTCGATGTCGACAACGCAGTTGTTACTTACTTTTTAGAACTCCAAGATATAGCTCCCGATCCGAGGCTAAAAACATTGCTTGAAGTACTTTTTCGATCATCTAAAGCTCCTGCCCAATCACTATCAGTGAAACCAGATAATTTACAATTAAAATTATGAGAATACCAAATACCATAATCTGTAGTTCCAGCGATATAACGCAGAATTCTTTTAACAGCTCCGAGATGATGTTTGCTTGGGCTATGCATAAACCTAGATACTACACCAACAGAGAATGCAATATCTGGTCGAGTATGAGTTAGATAAATCAAACCTCCAACCAAACTTCTATAGTATCTTGCGTTTGTTAAACTTGTACCATCCTCAAGTTTCAATTTCTCATTTACATTCATGGGTGTTGTGGCAGCTTTGCAATTAATCATATTAGACTTTTTGAGTAGATCCATTGTATACTTTCTTTATGAAATAAAAATTCCATCTGATCCTTGCTTCACTTCCAACCCAAGAAAATAATGCAGTAAACCTAGATTTGACATTTCAAACTTATTCATCATGTATTTTTTAAATTCTGTCACAAAAGAGTTAGATGAACCCATATATATAATATCATCAACATAGAGGCAAACCATTAAAATATTATGTTCACCTTCCTTCTTTAAATAAAGAGTAGGTTCATTATTGCTCCTCTTAAATCCATTTTGATGAAAATAAGAATCAATTTTACTATACCATGCCCTTGGAGCTTGTTTAAGCCCATAAAGAGCTTTTCTTAACTTGTACGCCTTTTTTTCATGTCCTTTAACCAAAAAACCTTCAGGTTGAGCAACAAAAACCTCTTCATGTAAATCTCCATTTAAAAACGCAGATTTCACATCAAATTGATAAACTGGCCAACTTAAGTGAGCAATTAAAGCCAAGAAAGTTCTCACGGTTTCGAATCTAGCAACAGGAGAAAAAGTTTCATCAAAATCAATACCTTGTTGCTATGAATATCCTTTTGCTACAAGCCGAGCCTTATATTTTTGGATACTTCCATCTGCATTAAATTTTGTTTTGAACACCCATTTTAACCCAATCGCTTTCTTTTCTTTCGGTAGATCCATTAGCTCCCAAGTTTCATTCTTCTCAATTGACTTGATTTCCTCCTTCATTGCTTTTCTCCATTCCTCTTTTTTAACTGCTTCCTCAAAAGTTATTGGATCTGAAATAAACAAAGCAAATGTTGAGTTATAAATTTCTATTAGTGATCTGAAATTTCTTGGAGGGGTTTCATCTGAGGAATCAGAATTTGAACTGCTATTGGGTGAGGTTGACGATGAACTTGTAGGAGCAGGATCTGTCATTTGATTCTGCGGAATGTCTAGTTCTGCTGGAATCTGCATTTGTATTCCACCTTTATTGGTCTCCCAATTCCAACTTGCACTTTCATCAAACATAACATTTCTATTAATAATAACTTTGCCACTGACAGGGTTATATAATCGATATGCTTTCGATTGTAAAGAATAACTAATTAAAATGCATTTTTCAGATTTTTCATCAAGCTTGTGATGATTTTGTGAGTTTACCAAAGCATAAGCAATACAAACCAAAAATTCTTAGATGTCCAACACTTGGTTTCATACCAGACCAAGCCTCAAAAGGAGTTTGATTCATAACAGTCTTTGTTGGTGAAATATTCAACAAATAAACTGCTGTTGCAACTGCTTCTACCCAAAACTGATTTGGTAAATGTTTTCCTTTAAGCAAACTTCTTGCCATTTCAACGACAGTCCGATTCTTACGCTCAGCTATACCATTTTGCTCCGGTGTATATGGTGTTGTCAATTCTCTATGAATACTATTTTCTTCACAAAAAGAATTAAACTCATTAGATAAAAATTTACCACCTCTATTTGTCCGTAGTGTCTTTATATATCTATCACTTTGCCTTTCTACAAGTGCCTTGAATTTTCAAAAATTATCAAATGTTTCAGATTTCAATTTCAAAAAATATACCCAACTCATGCGACTATAATCATCCGTAAACAATAGAAAATATTGACTTCCACCAAATGATTTTGTATTCATAGGTCCACATAAGTCAGCATGAATTAATTCAAGACAATTAGATGCTCTCCATGCTTTTCCAATAGGAAATGGTTTTTTACTTTGTTTGCCATAAATGCATCCTTCACATACATCAAGTGTATTAATCTTGGGCAATCCGAAAACCATTCCTTTTTTACTTAACAACCTTAAACCCTTAATGTTAAGGTGTCCATATCTTAAATGCCATAAACTAGACTCATTCTTTTGAGTTGTGATAAGTGCATGTCTTTCAATATTTGACACATCAAGTGGAAACATCTTGTTTTGTGTCATGCAAACATTTACTATAACCAAACCAGATTTTTTATCTCTAATAGTGCATGAACCATCATCAAATATTATTGAATATTCATCATCTATCAGTTGTCCAACACTCAACAAGTTATGTGATAAAGTAGGAACATAGAAAACATTATCAAGGTATTTTACCTTCCCTTGATTTGTCTTCACCTCAATTGTTCCTTTCCCTTCCACTTGGATTTGCTTACTATCTCCAAGTCTAACTTTCAACTTGTGAGTTTCATCAATATTTCTAAATATTGATTTTATGCTTGACATATGATTAGAACATCCACTATCCAGAAACCAAATATCATTTGAGATATCATGAACTTGTGAATGAGTCATAAATAACTTACTATTTTCTTCATTTTGCTCCACATAACTTGCTTGCTTTTCTCTTTTCCAGCAGTCTGCCTTCATGTGACCAAACTTTTTACAGTAGTGACATTGAATTCCACTCTTGTAATTTTTTTGATCATAATTTGATTGCCTTTGTTCACCCATCAAAGTGTCCTTTTTCTCTTCCTCTTCCATTTCCTCTACCATGAAATCCTCCTCTGCCACGTCCTCTTCCTATTGATTTTTGGTCTTCTTTTAAAGTAGAAGGCTCCCCCTTAACCTGAAATGCTTTTTCTTCACTTTTTTCAAGTGATCTGTTCAACCTTACTTCATGTGCTTGCAAGGAACCCATTAGTTCATCAAATGAATATGTAGATAAATCTTTTGATTCCTCAATTGCGGCAACAACATGATCAAATTTCTGAGTTAAACTTCTCAAAACTTTTACAACAATTATATGATCAAGAAGATGTTCACCATAAGATTTCATTTGACTAACAATTTCAGTCACTCGAGAAAGGAAATCTTGTACCGATTCATTGCTTTTCATGAACAAAATTTCAAACTCACGACGAAGGGTTTGAAGTTTTACCATAATCACCCTTGATGAGCCTTGAAATTCATTTTGAAGTATCAACCAGGCTTGCTTTGAGGTTGTCGCTACTGCAATTCTTGAGAAGATCGTCTCATGTACAGCTTGTTGAATGAAGAACAATGCCTTTGAGTCCTTCTTTCTGTTTTCCCTCAGCCTGATTTCGTCATCTGGATCTGCATATCCATTCTCTATTAAGTCCCAAAGATCTTGAGACTTGAATAGAGTCTTCATCTTGATACTCCAAAATTCATAGCATTTGCCCGAGAAGATGGGAATAAAAGGTTGAGACATAGAATTACCATTAAAAGCCATAATGCCCAGTTTAGATTGAAATTAGACTCTGATACCACAAATGTTGGGGATGGAGGAGTAAGGAAAAAACAGAATACTACGATGCAAGTAAAAGAATCCTTTCGATTCAAGAAAAAACGATGTAGTATTAAAAACAGGAGGATTCACAGGAACACTTACAAGGTATTTTCAAGTGCACACACTCTCTATATCCTTGCTTCATGAACTATGATCATATTTATAGGACCTAGTGACAACCACTAAATCATGATAACTATCTAGATAGATAATTATGAATCAAATCTCAATATGATCCATGAGAACTGGACGAAAGCATAGGATACAAGCATGCTGATGAACTCCAGAAGTTGCTGCTGACTTCTCATCTATGGAGCGCAGAAAGACAACACACACACCATTTTCTTCAAAAGATCTATCTTCCGTCAACGCTGATGCGGAGCCCCCCCGGGGTGACTCCACTCCCTTCTCATCTTCTTTTACAACGTTATCTTAAGCGATACGAGCATATAGAACTGCAGAAGGCTGCCAGGTAGCCATGAAATTAATGCACTAACAACCATCGTCAGTAAGTCAACTATATCCATCACCGAAACCCCACCGCCAACAAAGTCACCTATTCATTGTCCATGGAGAAGAAGAGAAAAGATCAGAAAACCAAAGCTCAAAACATCGTCTCCCTCCTCAGCGTCGTCGGTTCGCTGGCTCCTTCTGCGAGTTGAAGAAGACGGTGGCGACGGGGAACCTGAGGTCGTGCTGGGCAGCGAACCATCGCGTGTTGAAGTTGGCGCGCGTGGCCGGCGACGCCACCCCCGGCAGCCGCGACTTCTGCTGGAACAGAACCAGTACGTACCTGTGGATTCCCACGCGCGGCGCAGGTCCCATGTACGGCACCGCCTCCTCCCCTGCCCACCGGAGAAACACACGTGTACGTAGTACGTCAAGCAGCTGTAGCGTGCTCTTGCCACTGGCTGCCGCCAAGTGAAGTGTGCCATGTGTTATCTTGTGGATTTCTCTCTTTGTAGATAAGAGGTTAATATTATATGATGCAAGTCTATCTGAGCTTGCGTGTTATCTGTCAGTCTCTTAGCCTTGTTGGGTGCTTTACTCCTACTTCTATTCTTCCTGATTGCTTACAGCTCTAATTGAGACTACAAATGCACTTACCTTGAGAAGGATCTGTTCCACCAGGGATATTAATCACCATCCTGAAACAAATAAGCTTATATGAAGAACCCAAAGGCAAAGATATGTGAGTGACAACATTTGTGTTGCTTACCAGTGGAGCCACTCCCTCATCGTGGGATCACTAGGACTAGGTGCATCAGGGTCAGTCATCACCTACACACAAGAAAACTTCTCTTAGGGTTTCAATTAACGCTCTAACACCAAAACAGTAAGCAAACTCACAGACCAAAGTGTAGAGATCAGACTGCTGGCCTGAGATATGGACAGACGGTGGGTTGGCAGCCATGGATGGCTTGATGTCGCAGCCGTTGTTCACATGCTTCGATCCAAAACTCACCGTCATGTTTATGGTGGGCACGAAGAGGTCCACCACATCTCCTATCACTCTCCCTACCACAAGAGGATCCACATAGCCAGCCATGCCGAGCTGGCTACTGGCTTCTAATAGGTTATGTAGACGAAGTGAAACAAGAGAGACGGAGAAGAGGGATGATGTATATCTCGGAGCTAGAAAAGGTTTGAGGGTTGCTTTATAGCAAGAAGAGGACAGTTCGGCGTTGGACAAGGTGCACGGAGGAGCGCCACCTGGAGGACAACGTAGGAGATGAAGAGCTGTCGACGGCACAAGTGGGTCGTCGAGATTCGCAGAGAGAGAACGATGGATGCGAAACGAAGTCTGCAATGTTGTTCGGCGAGATGCACGCCAAGTGTAGGTGTCACGTATGATGGTGAAGTCGTACTGACCATTTTCCGCCACCACAGACAAAAGTAGTTTTCTGTCTTCATCAACGATTTCATGCCAGCGGGGAAGTTCGAGACAAGGGAAATGCAAATTCTAATTTAATTATTGCGAATAATTGGTTCCAATTTTGATTACATAAAAAGGGTTGTGCATCGTCAGAGTCGGTAGGACAATCCGTCTATGATATTAAACTCCACATGGCACTCAAAATGACAAAAGCTGCAGCCACTCACGTCAGCGGGATCAGCACAGAAAATTTATTTTTTTTCTTCTAATTTTTTAAAAATATTTTATGTTATTATTATTATTACTATTTTGATAAAGGACTCGGGAAGGAATAATTCTTTCATTGCATTCCAATTCTATTATAGAGATCAGAGTTCAGTACAAATCAGATCAGTGTTCCTTGTGCAGGTCAAGCTCACAATTATCATATGATATTGAAAGAAAGACTAGAGACTTGACTCTGTTGATGGGGGCACTAATAAGTATGGTTCAAGAGATTATTTTTCTATTGGGATACTAACAAATACTCTTAGCCCAGCATCAATTAATAAGTGTTAAAATTATTTTTTAAAATTTATCTCAAAAAATATAATGGAATGGATCCATCGAAAATGAGGAGACTCTTTTGATGGGGGGCACTAATAAGCACCGCTCAAGAGATAACTCTCCTACTGGGACACTAATTTAAGTACTCTTAGCCCAATATCAATTAGTAAGTGTTAAAATTATTTTTTAAAATTTATCTAAAAAAATATAATGATATGGATTCACCCAAATTGAACAATTAATTCTCAAGCTCCGAACCAACAAAGAAATAACGATTTATCAAAAACTAAATCAAATTACGTCACAATATTGATTTGATCTTTGAGATAATTTTTTGATATTTGGTAGATTTAAACATTTAGAACAAACGAAATAATTGTAATACTAATTCTAAGATAATATAGCTGAGAATTTTTTTTTAAAAAAGAAGACAAAATTTGACTTGAATCAGGTAAATCAATTCTAGGACTTTAATTAAAGCATACAACATTTGTAATAATTGTCTTAATTGATGGCTTTCGGCTGCGAGGGTTGCGGGCAGCGCCACCTTGAGCTCTGTTTTCGTTACTTTGGGGGAGAGAGAGAAAGAGAGAGGAGGAAGACGAGGTGTTGCGGTGTCAGATTAAGGAGTGGTGCAACCCCTTCCTCCAGTACCTTCTCGGCCTCGATCGCATCTCGGCACCTTCCGAAACCCGACGTCTTTGGTTTGAGAGAGCACATTGAGGGGGATCGTTTGATGATCAGGGGCAGCTACGTAGTGCGCGGCAATCCTCGTCGATTCCATTTCCACCGCTTCCTGCTACGATCTCATCCTCAATTTTGGATGTTACTCCCCAACTTATGGCTCGGAATTTCTCTATTGTCTTCTGTTCCCGCGGCTCCTTGTCACTCTTTGGCGTTATCTTCCTATTCCTCGGATCGTTCAGGTTTGGATTAGGGTTTCTGGCTCTCGATTCGGGATTAGGAGCCCCTGATAAGGGTTGCGCTGCAGGTGAATTGATGAAGAAGCGGTTACTTGATGTTCACCCCGTAGAAGAAAGCGTGGTCGTTCTCGCTGAGGATGCTTTGACAGTTTGCAAAACTACGGCACGCCGGTGCGATGGCCTCCCTGAAGGTGAAGGGAAAGAGCATGGTAGAGGCGCCGCCACCACCTCAGGCTTGGTTTCGAGGTGAATGGCGGGAAAACCTTTAATTTCTTTCTTTACTTTAATTGACAACAAAATTTCAATTCCTTTAACATTTAAATTTAGATTGTAGTTTATTTATAATTCAAATTATTGATTATTAACTTTTTATTTTTAAAATTTCATCCATAATGGAAACATATTATATAATTAGAAATTCTAATAGAATATTTTATATTTATAATAATGATGATTCTCCTTATCAGTCTGTATCGATGTATTGATCGATTGTTGATATGATATATACCAAACCATACCAATATATCGACACATGGTACGATGGAGCATACTGACAAACTGATATGTGTCGTCCGTACCGATCCCCTGTTAGACTGATCCATACTGCCTATACAGAGCAGTATGACAAACCTTGATAATAATAATATTATAATTATAATATTTGATATAAAAATTAATATTTTTCTTAAATTTAAAATAGTATTGCAGCTGGGAGGTGGAGGCTTGGTGGCGGTTCGTGGATGCAGCATTGCTTGATGAATCTGTGTTGCAAGTGTAGGATAGGGATACTCTTCTGAAGCTTGAGAAAGAGGCTACCTTTTTCCTCTTTTTTGGCATAAGCTTAGTTCAAGGTTATACGAGAGTGCTATAAATGCCCTTAATATAGTGGTCCTGAAATGGTTATGCATCCTTTTATAGAGAGAAAGTAATGCAAGAGAATCTTCTGGTTGACAGTCACTGTTATGGGGCAGAGACAATGGCAAAAATGTTGATAAATTGAAGGCACTATTTTTCTGTTACTCTTATAATTTCCTTACAGAGCTTTCAAGTTGGTTAGTCTGTACCATAATTATGATCTTTATGCTGCAGATTCGTTTGGCTTTATCCAATGAGCTTGTACAAGAGATTGTTGTGTTCAACAGCAACAACAAAGCCGTAAGTCTCACTAACATTTGGGGTTGGTTACATGGATCTTTTGCCGTCATTGAGATCTGTAATTGTTTGGTATTCAAATTGACAATATTATAGCTGATGTATCATCCTAATCTACTGTCAGATATATACGTTTGAGTACTAACCTGTATAAGCCCTAAGGGTTCCTGCTCCAGGAACTCTGATCAAAAGCTTAAGATTGAAGTCCATCTTTTCTAGAAATACAACACCAGAAAAAGATAGTTCAAGTGAAGTACTGCTTAGTTTCTCATAAATCTTCTCCTAGGCAGCCTCTAGTGTGATCCTGAACAAACCGACACCACTCAGACTATAATGTAATAGTGAATCTGCATAACTGTTTCTCATGTTTTAGGGGTGGGATCCTCTAACTTTGTGGTTTTCTTTTCCTTTTATCTTGATGCCTTCAGTGTGAACAAAACAAAAAATTAAGCATATTTAGATTCTGTTAAAATTGGTTCTTGGAATGGAGTGTGCTTGTAAATTGACAACAAATACAAGACATATATTGTCAATTTGGTCTTGCCAGCTTTTATTTCTATTGATACTATATGATTCTTGTTGTGAATAGGTCTTCTATTGGTCGAGAAAAAGGTGACAGTTGCTAGGTGTGAAGAAATCAGACAAGTTTTGGCAGAGGTAAATGCTTCATTGGAGAAGTTGTTTGAAGGTAACTTTCCATGAAAGTGATAACCTAACCATCTTTCTGGATATTGGCTTGGGCTTATGGAAGCATCCTTTTATGCCCTGTTTAGCACCATGGATCACTTCCTTCTGAATTAGGTTATTGGTGCTCTAGCATAATGTTTTACCTAGAATAGATCCAATGACTTTGATTTGCTAGTTCAAAGTACTTATAAGTTGTCATAAAGGAAAATATCATGACCCACTCTGCTTTTTTGAAATTAGCCTCTGGAGTAGGTGCTTTTATTTGCTGAGAAATGAAGAGAAATATTAATCATGACTTCAATGCTTCTGTTTGAACAGTTGTATTATGCTAAAGAAGTCAGATCCTTATTTTGATGAAAATTAAATGATTATGGTCTGATACTTTTTAATTATCTTTTAGGTTTTTTGTTTCTGGAATGCAATAACTGGCAAGCTTTCTTGTGAAATTGTTGGGTGAATTCATGCCATTGTATAACATGTCCAACTATTGATGAATCAGGAAAGTTTCGAACTATGTTGAAGGAAATGAACATATTAAAAGCCTCTTACACATTATTTTTTTTGAGTATTTTACTGTGTACTTTTGTTGCTATTGATTGACTAACTTGTCCTGATCTCTAGAAGCTGGGGGTTGATTTGGGTGGTTTGGATTCTGGTAAAAGATTAACATGACATGTCCTGGTTTCTTAATAGTTCTGTAATCTGAACCTATTTGACTTGTAATCGGATATCTTCATCTGAGCTGCTGAAGTCAAGATTCGGGGATATGGTTGGTCTGGTCTATAGATATGAGATATTGATGGTGCCTTGATGCAGGATTTAATGGTTGACTAACAGATGGGTTTGAGAAAGGGGGACAAAGAGGAGTGGGTTGAGATCTTGTCAGTGGGATTAACATAACAAGTCTCTGCTTTTAGTATTATCATCAATATTAACCATGTAATTTTTTTTTAAAAGCAAGAGGTCCAATAACTTCTTTCCTCTTTAGTCTCTCAGTGATGCTGCCCACTCAGTGTCCGGTCAGACTAAAGGAATTAGAATAGGAGGCTATCAACAACCTGCTGGAGGTGAATTACTGATGGAAGATGGTGACGGAGAAGGGACTTGTAAATTGGGCTGAGATGTTGAACCTGCATCAATTTATGTCGTGTGGAAAACAGCTACAGAAAATGTCATGGAAGTTTATGAGATATCCCAGAAACTTGTTCAGGTAAGTTCAATCTTATGCAGTGGATCAACCAGGGGAATAATTCATACCTCAGGAAACTTCAAATCATATTATTCTTTTCTCTATCAGTAATGTCTGGAAGATTTAAGTCATATTGTTTCCACTCCCATTGTTGGCTCCATTTTGAAAATAAAATTCACTCGTTGACATTGTCAGTTCTTAATTAATTCACTGGGTTTGCTGGATCAGTTGGAACACTGACTATTTCAGTGGGGTCATCTTGGTCCATAAATGCTTGAATGAAAACGTTATTACCTTGCAGAATATGCTCGATACATCTTGATTTATGAATTCCCTCAGATACTATGCTACCATTTACAACCAAAGAGACTGTGCCTGCTTGAAATATTATTACCTTGTGTGATTGAGATGTCTTATTAGTTAAAGCAATGGTGTTCCTTGACAGTATTAGGTGGAGGAGGTCCATGCTCATGCTGAGAGCAACAATAATGATATTCTCGGGAAGTTGGTCGGTTCAATGAGCACAGTGGAGAAGATGGGTTTGTGGTAGATGAGGCAGCTGCAGCAGAAATTGAAGCTGTGGCTCCTGATGTTGGATGGAGTGAAGACGATGACGATGATGAAGAAAACTATAGTGACCACAATGTTCCAATTGGGAAACAGTTTTGGACGTTCTTCTCAACATGATAATAGAGCTGCTCCTATGTCCACGTTCTTAATAGAGCTCTCTTTTAGTTTTCATGGGATGGGTATCAGTCATGTAGGTAATGCTCTTTATCGACTAGTCCTTTTGTGAATGCATGAGAGTGACGTATCCATGCTTCCACCTTGAGAACATGGTTCTTTCTACTCTAAAGCCAAGGGAATGCTTCATTTGGTTCTTGTCACTGTTTTACATCTAATGTATAGTTGACATTATGTTCGGAAAATCTTTGGAAGCTCGTCTTGGATTTGGTTGCATCTGAAGTCATACATGCTTACGTACCCCGAAGTACTTCTAAAGAACAGGTTGGAGACTTCCATTACTTGTCTTTAATAACTTAACATCAGCATTATTTGGTTGTTCTAATCCATCTTATGTTAAGAGAAGCAGGGTTGAATTGGCTATGCTTTTTCCGTGTCTTCATTGATTACCGGCGTTTAATGCAAGGACCTGCTGCAGAACAAAACCACCGCATAGAGCAGAGGAGCTGCCAACATATAAAAGCCGGCATGGATGGGGACTGGTCGTGAAGAAGAGGCGTGGAGTGGGTTCATCTTGGCTTCTTTCTCTAGGGCGCGGTTGGAAAGGGGGGAGGGGGGGAAGGTGGGGTGGTCCAGAGGACCAGATCTCAATGCGTCACTAATGACTCCGGCCGGGATACTGCATCTTCCAAGTGCTACTGGTGGGTGGCCCTCCATCTCTGTCATCTTCCTCAAGCTCACACATGCAGCGTCACAGCAAGGCATGAGTTGTGTTCTCCGAGATGGAATTAGCTGTCTTCTCCCTTACTGCAGCAGTACTTCTTGTTCGCTATCTTAAACTTCATCTTCTGACTCCCGGTTAGTTGTCTCATTCCCTGTCTGTAAACTTGTCTTACTGCCAATAGAGCGACATTTCGTATCCAACAACTGAAAGTTTTGATGTGATGATGCAGATTTAGTTCCTGCTTGATGAAGCCAAGCCAGCCCCAAGTCCAAGGTCAGTTTAGCCATTGTCAGCCACGGAGCCTGGGTGGCCAAGCTTCAGAACAAGAGGGTATGTTCGTTGTCACTCGATGCTGCCATGAGGCAGGGGGCATGTTGAAATAACATTCTAAATATGGGATCTCACCGGATGTCAAGTATAAAGATCGAGTAGTGCAGATGAAGTGTTGACTTGGGATTCTACCAGTGAAATGCCCGGTAGACTAGGATTAGGCGGCAGCAGGAAGTACTCCTACCTCTGTTAGACAAAGGCGTGGCCTTTCTAGGCCTGGAAACATAGCTTTATTGTAGCTTCTCATTACACCTCTTCAACGCCGTGCCTGCCCGTAAGTAATAGCCATTTCTCTCGATAACTCTCTGAGAACAGAAGAAGCTTTAAACGTTAGGACACAATGGACAATAAATGCTGCCATATTATTTGCTGTCTTATTCATCTTGTTTAAGTTTCCTTTCTTTTCCAGCTAGTTCGGTGGAGCTTCTCCCTCTCTCTGTTTCTCAGCAGCAGTGAAGGTTGTCAAGGTAGCAGCAGATCAACATCCTTGTAGGATATCCATTCCAATCATTTACGTTATCCTGTCCACGTGGGCTGGTAAGACTGAATAATGAACCAATTTTATGTGCAGAATTCAGCATTTTGTTAGATTTAGTTCTTCTACATACTTTATTTTGGAGCACAGTAGGGAAGAAACAAGGACGATGAAGAGAGGAGGGCCAAATGGATGATGGGCTGCTTCCTCTGCATGTAATTTCATGCAGGCACATGCATCGAGGATGGTCCCCATCCAAGACACAAAAGCCTGTGCCTAATCCTCTCCGTTTCCTTCCCCCCACATGCCCTCCGTATCCCTCCAACTTGAATGCAATGGTTAAAAAGGAGAACGAGAAAGAGGGCTGTAAAATACAACCCAAGTACACTTATTACAGGCGGTCTTGCACATCCGTTCTTTCCCATTGTTGTCATTGCCATCATTACCCACCCTCGACATCCTCCAGCAATAAATGTCAACGTTAGATCTTCCTGCTCTTCGTCAGTCCTCCCCACAGTGAACCTTCTCTAACCTGTGATCCTGAACAGTTTGAGGACCTACCCACTCTCCTTATTTCCATGCTCTGGTTGATCTCCTTTGGATTTGGTTTTGGGGGTCGCATCGGTTCTAGGAAGGTTGTCAGCATTAGTTCCCTTCTTTCTTTGGTAGCTGAATCAAAGTCTGAGAAAAGAAGCCACCCTTGGATCCTTTTCCTTTAGTCATACATATTTCTTTTGTTTAGCTCACTTTTTGGATTTTGTGGTAGTTAAAGCCTTGCATCCCACTTCCAAATCTCCTGCTCTTTGTTCCTTTTCTTGATAGCCCGAGTGCTGCTTTCTCTGGGAACATTTGGTGTTGCTTCTGGCAATGCGAAGTTATTGGGTCCACGACATGAGAAGCTCTGCTCCTTCTCGACCCGTCAGATCTCAAATGGGTAGTCTTTCGGCTTCTGTCTTTTGATTTGTGAGGCCCTGTGTTTCGTTTTCCTGTAGTGCCTTTGAATTTTTTTGATGTCCGGATTGATGATGACGAAGATCACTTCTGCGTGGGCTTTTCTCCTACTACCACTACTCATCTTTCATGCATCATCCGAACCAGAAAGCTCCACTGCTCGAATGGAGAAGGCAGAGCAACAAGCCCTGTATTTGGTGATCCAAGACTTGGTCGGCAACTGGTGGAATGGCACAGCACTTTATCCAGACCCTTGCGGCTGGACTCCGATACAGGTTCATCTTTCTACACTAGCGATAAAACCAGTTCATATTTGAATTGCACACATCAATTCATCGCTTTGGGTTTCTTCATTCCAGATCATCAGAACGAGGCTGACTCGAAATCTTGTTTAAGATAGGAGTAGATTTGATTAGGTTTCTGTGACAACGACAGATCCAGCACTCCTTGTTTTCTTGTTTTGTCTTTCTGTATCTCATATATATATATATATATATATATATATATATATATAATGCAGGAAATTGTTACTTAAAACATTTCTTTTGCTGGACAACCCATAAAATTGATCAAGTTTGAGATTTTAATTAGTTTGATAGTAAGAAAGAATTAACCATCTCCACTCAAAGATGTTGGTGTTTTTTCTTTGATGCTTCTATCTCTCGTCAACCACAAGCTCATACTGTGGAGCAGAAACAATCCTTGAGAAGAACATTGGATAAGATGCTCCAAGGAATCTTGGACTATTACATTCATGTCATAGATTATGTAGAAATCTTACTTGATTCAGATAACGAGACGGATGAGCATACCCATTACCCAGTTAAGTTTGTGAGCATAACTTCTGTTGTTTAGATAGCTGAAGACTATTGATTGATGCCTTTTTGCATTACTGAGTTCTAAAATTGACTGATGCAGGTCAGATTTTTTTCTTCTTATATTTATCAGAATTATTTTTCTAAAAATTGATCTTTTTTGGACTTGATTCATTCCTATCTGTCAAATTCTTGAGTGCAGGGAGTCTCGTGCGATCTTTTTGATGGTTTATGGTACGTCACAGCACTAAGCATCGGACCCGTCCTCGAGAATTCCCTCCAGTGCGCGGAGGAAGCGAAGCTGAGTCCACTGCTTTTCCATCTCGAGCATCTCAGAAGCCTCTCCTTCTTCAACTGTTTCTCCTCTCATCGACCCACTGCCGTTCCATCAAGCAGCAAGTGGGAGAAGCTAGCTGGAAGCTTGCAAACCCTGGAGTTCCGCTCGAATCGAGACCTCGTCGGAGAAATCCCAGCCAACCTTGGCCACCTCAGTAACCTACAGTCCCTTGTGCTGGTCGACAACTCTTTGGCTGGAGAGCTACCAGTGGAGCTTGGCAAATTAGTCCACCTGAAGCGGCTCATGCTCTCCGGGAATAAGTTCTCCGGTCAATTCCCAGCTTCTCTTTGCCACAACCTGACCGAGCTTTTGATCCTCGACCTCAGCAGCAACTCCCTGTCCGGTTCCCTTCCTCCCTCTCTCTGCAGTCTCAGTTCACTCTTAAAGCTTGATCTGAGCAACAACCAGTTCCATGGAAGCCTTCCACCAGAGCTCGCAAGTCTCACCCACCTCACTCTGCTGGACCTCAGGAGCAACAACTTCTCCGGTTCTTGGTTTAGATCTCTTGCTGGCATGGCGTCGCTTCAGGATTTGCTTCTGTCCTACAACCCATGGGGTGGGAGTCTCGTGGAGTTGGAGTGGGAGGCGCTGAGGAATCTCACGACGTTGGACCTCTCACATATGGGCTTAACGGGGACGATTCCCGAAGCCATTGCGAGCTTGAAGAGATTGAGATACCTGGCGCTGGATAACAACCACCTCTCCGGCAGCGTCTCCTCTGGATTTGCAGCTTTGCCTTCTCTTACTGCTCTCTATCTCAACGGCAACAACCTGACAGGGAAACTCGAGTTCTCCCAAGAGTTCTATCAGAGGATGGGGAAAAGGTTTGCTTGTTGGAACAACCCAAACCTCTGTTACGACGCTGCTGTGTCCATGGCCACGGGAGACGTCCTTTATGGTGTGGCGCAGTGCAAGCAAGATAAGGAGGCGGCTTCTTCTAACTACGAGGCCGATCCCTACGCAAGGGTAGACAGGAGGAATCCAGATCACAGTTGTGGTTTGGTGGCGTCCTTTTGGTTTCCTGCTGATTCGACCAGTGGATTTTGGTGGGGAATTGCTGTTGAGGAGGTAGTCAGCATGGTTCTTTTTGCCATGATCTTGTAAGATAGATTCCCAAACCTGCATAAATAGTTCGATACAACATCTTCTCTTTCTGTTCTGCGACTACTTAAATGTATTTTTGGTAGAATGTTAGGTTATGGTTGGCAAACTATTGCCGAAATGTATGGACGCTCAGCTCACCGAGCACTAGTCGGATGGTAGTGACCCAAAATAAAATTTCCGGCCTCGAATGGTTCTTATACATTCATTACTCACATGCTGGAGTGTGGATTCCATATCTGGATGTTTATTTACATGCTTCAAAAGGGGCCAAAAGGCCAAGCCCAAAAAAGAGCATGACGTTGGGACCCGTCCGATCCAATAAAGTGTTAAGTACGAACACTCGAACGTGGTCGCACCGCGCACCAGTCGGACGGCGAAGTGTCCCCAAAAAAAATTTCTTTTTGGTCTTAATTCGTCAAGTTTGCCGCAGATTCTATGTCTGCGTGGAGGCTTCGTGGTAAGCTTACTGCCCGCTTTTAGGGTAACCCTTGGAAGGAGAATGACCACTCATTGATGGGGTTACAACTGTTTTGGTTTAGGTCTATAAATTATATTGATAGTGTCTAATTCATCATATGAAAGAAATGGAACAGAAGGGGTGCAAAAAGCTGAGAGGTTGATGTACTGTTAAGCATCTATTCTATAAGCTTTCAAATACTCCCTTTATCTTTCTGTCGCTTTGGTTTTTTATAAAATTTCTTTCTCATGATATCAGAGCCTTGATTTAAATACTACTAGAGAAATAATTGAATCTTTAAGAGAGAGAGAAACATATGTTGTAAAAGACAGAATCTATAAAAAGAGAAATATATAGAGAAAATATTCAAGAGAGAGAAATTATTGAAAGAGAAAATCTGGAGAGAGAAAATCCTAGATACAAAAGAATAACTCACATATGTTGGATCTATTAGAGAGAGAAACATATGTTGCTAAAGAGAATTTATAAAGAGAGAAAATCTAAGGAGAGAGAAAGTATAGAGAGAGAAAATTCAAGGAGAGAAATTATAGGAAAAGAAAATATGAGGAGAGTGAAAATTCTAGATATAGAAGAGGAGCATATCTCATCGTAACAATCATCAAATAAGAGGAGATATCGAGATCAAAAAAACAATCTTATAGTTACAAGCAAGAGAAAGATGATCGATGAAAGAAAGAGATCACCACATCGCCAATTAGTTAATAGAGAATGATCGCTTTAATAGTTGATGCTCTAAAAGAAAATTTCTTGGATAGTTTTAACATTGTGATATATGATAAAGATTTTATTTATGGCACTCTCAAAAAGAATAGAAAGAAAGTTAGTTTTTAACAGAGAAAAATGTTAAAGAGTATTAAAGTTTATAACTCAATTAAATACTAGATGAAAGTATTATTTCATATATCTCTAGGAAAGAGATACCATATGAAGGCACATCTACGATGCCTTATGAAGGCAAATCAAAAAAATTACAGCTAGAAGAAATTAATGATCTCTCAACAGAAGAAGATAAAAATGATACCTCATTACATAAAGCAGAATTTCTCAATAGTATTCTTACTAATATTGAAAATGTTAAGGTCATATAAAAGCATGATTCATATTACGATGTGGATAATATCGATTGTATTAGAGTAGATCATTTTATTTTACCTCCCTATAAAAATATTTACAAACCTAGTCATGAGAGATTCAAAAGCATATATTGCTAATATTGATATGAAGATCATCATTATTCAAGATCTTAAAGTTACAAAGTCTGGTAAATATTCCATGATAAAGAAGTTAGTTATATATGCAAATGATTATATTGATCAAATTGATTTTATATTTGAAGATTTGTTCAAGAAATCTAATAAGATTGATTTTAAACGAGTCAAAATTTTACAATTGATTAAGACAGATAAGATAAATCAAGTATGTGGATAGCTATTATGTTAGGATTGAAGTGGTACTAAGATGGGAGAGGAGTGAATTAGTACAGCGGATTAAAACTCGTAAGTTTGAAATCGATTTTGTAAATGTGTAGAGATTTCGATTCGACGAAGGATGACTTAGCTAAAAAAGCTCGAGTAAAGATAGTAAAAAATAGGAAGATGAAAATCGAACAATTTGCAGCTAAGTAGAGAAATGGTTTAGAAAATCAAGTACTCACACATTCAAGGAACACCACGATGTATAGTGGTTCGGTCAAATGACCTACATCCACTTTTGAAGCCTTCTTTGATGAGGCTCCCATTTTTCACTAGCAAATCACTTTGAAGGGGAAGGACCAAATACCCCTCTTACAACCTTCTTACAAGTGGTTCACACTCTTACAGATTTTTCCAAAGAGAAAGAGGGAGGTGAACACTTAAGCTATTGAAAACAAGACTTTGCTATAGCTTTTTCTCACTTTCTAACTTCTCAAAAAGGTATATTCTCTACTGAGAATTGAGGGGTATTTATATGCTCCAAAAGAATTCAAATTTGGGCTCCAAATTTGAATCATTTTTGGGTTTCCCGATGTTGGCGGTGCCACCGCCTATCAATGTTTGACACTGACAATGTACTAGCGGTGCCATCGTCGGATCTCTCGAGTTTTAGGTAGTGTCACCACCTAGACTATTCTAGCTCATTGGTTGGGCTCTAAACTTAGCCCAAACCAGTCCAAACTCAGGCCCTATTGGCCCCTAACCGGGTTATAGGATTAACCCTTAATCCTAACCCAAATTATATGCAAACTACTAAATTAAGACGTAGCCCTAAGCAATTTTTTAACCAGCAATGTCGAGTTTCCTTTCGGTGAGCTTTCCGACGAACTTCTGACGGACTTCCGATATACCCTCTAATTTATTCCGATGGACTCCCAGCAGGCTCCTGGTCTTGTGGCGAGTTCAACGAGTCTTTGGCAAGTATCCGAACCTTCTCGATGATCTCTACGAACCTCCAACAATCTTTCTGGTGGGCTTCCAAAAACTTCGGCAAGTCTCCAATTCTTTCTCGATTGGTTCTGGCAGTACTTCCGTCGATTCTTCGGATTTTCGGCAAACTCTCTAACACTCATCGAACTTGACTCCAGTACTTTATTTTGTTTTATGCCTTGCTATCGTAGTTAATCCTGCATATGTAAAACACACTTTGATCTAGATAATTAATCCTAAACATCTAATCAAGTTGTCCGGCATGTCATTGGTCCCTCGACGCTTCATCCGATTCTTCAGTGCATCGTCCTCTCTTGCGACCTATTGCCCAATCGTCCAGTTGACTCTGCAACTCCGATATCCTTGGCACAATCTCCGCTCTTCTTGGCCCGATGCCTGAATCCACGGCCCGAAGCCTTCTGTCGATACGTCGACCGATCCACCGGCCCGACGTCCAATCTTCTAACATGTTCCTCAAGCCCAACATGATTTTCCTGCTTTAATTGCCTCATCTTAATCGAAGTATCCTACGTCACTCAAAACGCAGATTAAATCATAAACACATATCAAGTGGTTTCATCATCAAAATATGAGATTCAATAATCTTTCCATTTTTGATGATGACAATCACTTGATGACGGAGTTAACCTTAACTCCTGAAGTTTAAACAAACTCTCCCTATCAATATGGCTTATTGATAGAAACTCTTGGATTCAAAACTCCAAGCAACATGTTATCATAAACTTATGCATAACATGTCATGTCATCATACTTCTCCCCCTTTGTCATCAACAAAAAGAAGAAGTTCCAACTCTTATGTGTTTAGAGATAAAAAAGTTTAAATCATTGCATAATAAACATAGTTTCAAATTTTATCATCATGCAATCTAGCAATTAAAGATGTGCAAGTTTAACATGTTTGCTTTTCTTGAGATAGCAACTGTTTGCTTCTCTTTAGACTACGAATTAGCAATTTTTACGATATGCAAGTTTTACTACATATAAGCTAGCAAAAGTTTTGAAAGCAAATGCAAGATAGCTTTCTTGTGTAAGCTCATGATTCTTGCTTCCTATTGCAATGTGCAAGTTGCAAGTTTTGCTTCTTGAGATAGGCAAGATAGCACTTTTGTAATTTTTGTTTCTAAAGAAAGTAAACAAGTTTTTGCATTTTCTTGACTTGTGCAAGCTAGCTAATTTCTCTTTAAGATGACCTTTTACATCAATTCAAGATAGCACATTAGCAACTCTTTCTCCCCCTTTATCATTGGCAAAAGAAGGGAAGACTCTTTACGTTAATTTCTAATTCTGACAAAGGTAAATAGCATAGATGAAAATTCAAGTCATGAATATCAAAATAATTATTATTTTATCATGAATATTTCTAAGTTAAGTATTGCATGCCATAATTCCAAATGATGATGTATATAAAATGTAAAATCATCATTACATGCATGATTCCAAATCATCATTTATTTCACATCATGATGGTACCAATTTTGTCAAATTACATCTTACCATGCATGATCGAAACTTCTTATTTGTATACACCAAAATAAATTAATGAATATTTCATGTATTCATATCATCATATAAGGAATATCAAGAAGAGTTATTGGGTGATGAGATAATATTTATTAATACAAGGAATTGCATAAAAATCATATCATGAAAAGATAATACCAAAAGACATGATTTCTTTTGAAAAATCTCCTCTTAAATAATCAAAGAAAATCTAAGGAGATCATGATATAGATAAAATTCATTCAATCTTGTAGGAGAATAAGATATTAATTCAAGCATATAAAATTTCTCAATTCATTATGAATCAAAAAAGAATTGTGATTCCGAAAGATCACGATTCATTTAGGAAAAATTTCTCTTTAGTACATAACAAGAAGAAATATAACAATGATACCAATCATGATTCATTTAGATAGTATATGCTAAAAGAAACATTGTGGATAAAAGATCTTGATTTTTATAGGGTAAATCTCAAGTTATAAATCTCAAAAAATCAAGATAAAGCTCATTCAAATTCAAATCATCAAATCAAAATCAATTTCAAGATAATAAAATAGATTCATCAAAGTCAATAAGATAGAGAAAAAGAATTTTCAAGAAAATGCTTTTCTCTATTTAGTTGTTTCATACAAGCATGCCTTTGTCCTTTTTATCAAATCAAATATGCATCAATTTTTAAAGCCATTGTAATTATCATGAAAAGCAATAATCCATAAATATTAAGAATCATCATGCATAATTTCAAAATATAAACTCATTAATCATAACTTCAAATTAAACATAATTTCATATACTCAAAATTGAGAAATAAATGGAAATCAACATGATACACATTATTACTTCTTAATCACATATAGCATAATTTTATAAGACATTTTTAATCAAAATCATTTTGTTTATCATAAACATATAATTTTCATGATTATTTTCAAAATTACTAGAATGATAAACATGATTCCTAATTTTTGTATTTTCATTATTAAATTATTAAACATATAATTTTCAAGAAAATTAATTCTAAATTAAATTAAAAAATACAAATGCATCATGAAAAGCATCATGTAATTTTGAAGTAAATTAAAGGCATTTTGATTACCTTAGCATCGAAAGGCGTTAAGGCGTAATTTGCCACCTCGTCTTTGTTGATTTTCTCCTCGTCTTCGGAGGAGCTTAATTCATCCCAATTTTTGTTCTTCTTCTTGTGTTCAAAGCAAGTAGTTGCATTCTTTTTTATTTTTAATTTTTAATTTTTATTTTATTAATTTTTATTTTATTAATTTTTTAAATTTCTTAATGAGTTCGAGTTCACTATCACTTGAGCTTATGCTCGAGTGGTCTTCAAATGTTCTATATCCCAAATCCTTCATGTTCTTTGGAAAGTGGTTTTGTTCATCACGTTCATCATGTGCATTGTGTAGCATTTCATATGTCATCAATGTACTGATAAGTTCTTCAAGTGAGAAAATATTTAAATCTTTTGTTTCTTGTAAAGCCGTTACTTTTGAATCCCAAGTTTTAGAAAGCGATCGTAAAATCTTGTTAACGAGTTCAAAATTTGAAAAGCTTTTACCAAGAACTTTAAACAATTAACGACATCCGTAAAATGGGTGTACATGTCTCCAATGGTTTTGCTTGGTTTCATATGAAACATTTCAAAATCGTGCATCAAAAAATTTACTTTAGAATCTTTTACACTACTTGTGCCTTCGTGTGTGATTTCAAGAGTGCGCCAAATATCAAAAGCCATTTCGCACAAAGAAACCCGATTAAACTCCATTTTATCTAAGGCTCAAAATAAGGCATTTATAGCCTTTGCATTTAGAGAAAATATCTTCTTCTCCAAATCATTCTAATGGATCATTGGAAGAGAAGACATTCGAAAACCATTTTCGATAATATTCCATAAATTTAAGTCCAACGAAAGCAAGAAAACTCTCATTCGAGTTTTCCAATAAGTGTAGTCCATCCCATTGAAAAAGGGAGGACGAATGAGAGAGTGACCCTCTTGAAAGCCGAAAAGAGCCATTTCTCTTGGGTGTTAAACGAAATGAGAAATATGAGGCTCTGATACCAATTGTTATGATCGAAGCGGCACTAGGAGGGGGGGGGGGGGGGGGGGGGGGGGGTGAATTAGTGTAGCAGATTAAAACTCGTAAGTTTGAAATCGATTTCATAAATGTGTAGAGATTTTGATTCGACGAAGGATGACTTAGCTAAAATAGCTCGAGTAAAGATAGTCAAGAGTGGGGAGATGAAAATCGAAGAATTTGCAGCTAAGTAGAGAAATGGTTCAGAAATTAAATACTCACACATTCAAGGAACACCACGATGTATAGTGATTCGATCAAATGACCTACATCCACTTTCGAAGCCTTATTCGATGAGGCCTCCAACTTCCACTAGCAAATCACTTTGAAGGGGAAGGACCAAATACCCCTCTTACAACCTTCTTACAAGTAGTTCACACTCTTACAGATTTTTCCAAAGAGAAAGAGGGAGGTGAACACTTAAGCTATTGAAAACAAGACTTTACTACAGCTTTTTCTCACTTTTTAACTTCTCAAAAAGGTGTATTCTCTGTTGAGAATTGAGGGGTTTTTATAGGCCCCAAGAGGATTCAAATTTGGGCTCCAAATTTGAATCACTTTTGGGTTTCCCAATGTTGGCGGTGCCACGGCCTGTCAGTGTCTGACACTAACAGTGTACTGGCGGTGCCACCTCTTGGACTATTCCAGCTCACTGGTTGGGCTCCAAACTTGGCCCAAACCAATCCAAACTCAGGCCCAATTGGCCCCTAACCGGGTTATAGGATTAATCCTTAATCCTAACACAAATTATATACAAACTATAAAATTAAGACATAGCCCTAAGCAAATTTTTAACCGGCAACATCTAGTTTCCTTCCGGTGAACTTCTGGCGGACTTCCGATACACCCTCGGATTTCTTCTAGCGGACTCCTAGCAAGCTCCTGGTCTTGTGGCGAGTTCAACAAGTCTTTAGCAAGTATCCGAACCTTCTCGGTGATCTCCGCGAACCTTCGACGATCTTTCCGGCGGACTTCCGAAAACTTTGGCAAGTCCCCGATTCTTTCTCGGTTGGTTCCTGCAGTACTTCCAATGATTCTTCGGACTTTTGTCGGACTCTCAAACACCCATCGAACTTGACTCTGGCACTTCATTTTGCTTCATGTCTTACTATCGTAGTTAATCCTGCACATGTAAAACACATTTCGATCTAGACAATTAATTATAAGCATCTAATCAAGTTGTCCAACATGTCATTGGTCCCTCGACACTTCGTCCGATTCTTCGGCGCATCGTCCTCTCTTGCGGCCTATTACCCAATCGGCCAGTTGACTCCATAACTCCGATATCCTTGGCACAATCTTCGCTCTTCTTGGCCCGATGCTCGAATCCACGACTCAAAGCCTTCTATCGATACGTCGACCGATCCACCGGCTCGACGTCCAATCTTTTGACATGTTCCTCAGGCCCAACATGATTTTCCTGCTTTAATTGTCTCATCTTGATCGAAATATCATGCGTCACTCAAAACACAGATTAAATCATAAACACATATTAAGTGGTTTCATCATCAAAATAAGAGATTCAACGTATTATAGTTTGTGTGGCTTAGAATTCATATATTTTAGAAAATACTATATATAACAATGACATGATAGGAGATTGCACCAAGCTTCAAAGCATATTATAGTTAAAATCAAAGCTTTGAGTGCATCTCTCTATAAATAAAGGGCTCATGTAATATTTAGGTATATAATTAAAGGACATATGAGGTAGAGCCAAAAGAAAATCAAAGATCGAAAGTCTAGAAATTATTAGTTATCATGTTTAATATGAGTTTTTAGTTTTAATTTTTTTTATTATTTTTTACTATCACTCAATAATTTCTTGATACCTACCATATATTCGAAAGCTTTTTCAACACAAACTCGATTATTGCACATAGAGTAGAAACCTTAGTGGACAAAGATGATTACCCTTTTTATCTTCGACTCCACCAACATCGCCCGTTGATTCCCCCCCCCCCCCCCCCCGCTTCAGCTTTTGCCATATGGTATATACCTTCTTCGTCATGTCCACTAACTTACATGTCATATCATATTCATCGATCGATTGTGACCTAGTGAAAATTTATGTAACCATCGATTGTGACCTAATTATTTATACTTCAAAAACTTTCTAGAGATCTCATTATTGTATCTCGAATCTACCCTTGCCTTCTTTCTTTTATCTGGCTGTTTTACACTGTTAGGAGGTAAGATAATCTAATCATCAATATTTTTAATCTAAGATTGTTTACTTTTTATTGAGAAGATGATGTTATTATAAGTCTTCTACGAATATTCTGCCACAAAGTAATCCTCACAATACTCATGGGTTCGAATTTCGATGCTCAACAGTAGCTATGAGAGCATGAAATACCAAATATATCAAAATGATAACATGAATAGATCCTATTTTCTAAGCCTACTATAACTATTTTGGTAGATGTTTGGACTTGAAAAATATTACTCCAATGAGGGTGAACAACATAAAATCTCATCCTATCTTTCGACTTTAATATATCTTTCTCTATCGAGTGTGTCAATGTATAGATTATAGCATTGGCAGTTTGATGATACAAATAAAATCATTCGATAACTTTTTTTTTGTGTTATCTTAATTAAATATGTTATTGGAAGTCCACGGACATCGTTTAGTAATAAATTCCTTCTTTCAGAATCATTTATTCTTAACATTACATACTGTCATCCTAGAAAAAATATAGTAGCTTACTTCTCTCTATCTAATTCTGAAATTCAATAATAACTTTCAAGATTTTCTTTTATCAATTTTCACATAAATTTATTAAACTTGAACTCAATAGGTGCACTCACGACAACCAGAAAAACTCAAGCTATTTTCCTATCATGTATGTCACTTACTAAATTTTTCGAGAGATAGACCATGTAGTAATCGTGATGTAATTCTAGAAATAATTTTTTCACTATTACAAGAATTCTTAGATTTCTATCGCATATGTCATACCATGCACCAATGCATTTTTTCAACTCGAAACTAAATTATTCCCATGACTCTCTCCCCTCAATCTCTACTACTCTAATTACAATAGAGAATAACTTATTAGATCCATCAACAACAATCACTATTATCAAAACCCTATGATACTTTTCAGATAAATGTGTTGTATATATATTGATAATTGGATGAATCTACCAAATACAACTACACAAACATGCACTGAATGCCCAAAAACCCTAACGAAAATGTCAATCCTCTATAGTAGTTAAACAAACAATCATTTGATAGTCATGAACATTTTGTAGGAAAGATATTAATTCACCATAAGATCCATGTCTCTATGAACTTCATTGAATGTGATTTCACGTGGTAGATGTTTTTCTATAAAAAAACCACTACTCTAAATGTTTTTTGAATGTCTGCAATAATCTTGTTCATTCTTGTTCTTTAATTTCTTTAGCTATAAACTTACTAGTGAAAGATGGATGATCTCAATTTCCTCTAGGCATATTGCATTAGTGCTTCTTGATGAACTTTGTAATTTAACATGTATCACAGTCATGAGTAACTATTATCCATCCACAATGCTCACCTTATATTGTGCTTTAAGTTTGTAACTTCTATATATTAATTTTTTATTTCAAAATTCCTCCTTATAGCATATTTTTGCAAAGCTCTTTTAAACACTAAAATATCTTTTAATACCTACAAAACATAATAGGAAATTATTATATTATAATATGACACAATGCTTTAAATACCTACAAATTATATCTTTAAATACCTACAAAACATATTCATCCATAATGCTCACCTTTATGTGTCAAATATCATAAATAAATTATTATATTTAACATTATAATATGAACAAATTCTATATTTTATTATTTTTTATATATCCAATGTATAGTTCATTGGTGACAAGTTCATCTTCATCTAGATAGGAAGATAAAGCATTAAGGTTGAAGTCATTTTCTTCCATGACCCTATAAGGTTTTCACACATATATGATTTAAATTTGATAAGCTCATCATTAACATAATGGGCATCAAATATATTATGATCTATATCTTCTTTGACTTCTTTTATTATTCTTTAGACAACCTACTCTTTTTCAAATATCTCATAATTATCTTTATTATCATCCATTACAAATATATTGTTCAAATCAAATTTATATGTTTTGAGGTTGTGTAGAAAAAGATCCTTCAAGTTGCTCTTGTAACTCATCATCATTTCCAAAGATAAAGTTTGATGTTTGAAATTGTAAAGAGGTAGATACAATTTGCTCTTGTAACTCATCACCGCTTTCGAAAACAAAATTTGATACTTGAAGTTGTGCAAAGGTAGATTCTTCAACTTGGTCTGATATAGAATGACTACTTCCCAAAATTACTTCTTGGTATCGACAAAGGTGGTGATTCATTGAAATTATCAATCTCATCGAGAAAAATAGATATTTCATTTGAAAAATAATCATATTTATCATGAGTAGCGTATACTTAAATTGACATGCCCCTTGAATTTAATCCTCATTCAGGAGGTGTGAAGCTAACTCAAAATTGATAATATTATAATTCAACAAATAATTTAGGATCCAAACACTCAAATTAAAATTCAGCTCTATAATCCATAATTTATAAAACCTGTGCAGTTTATAATTATATCATCATATCATTTAATGATTTATAAAATCCAAAGCCAACTCAACTCAATCATAACCACATTATAAATTTATAAATATGGGAATCTATATAATCACAAAACCAACATATACCACATATTTATACCATTACACAATTTAAACTTAACATTCCCAAAATCTCGATATGAGAGATACTTTTCAAATATTTACAAGATACATCAATCTAAAGTTGTTGTTGATATTTCATTACATACAAAAGGAACTTATACAACATCAACCTATCAAGTACGAAAGATTTGTTCCAAAATCTTCTAGCTTTTCACTACCTCAGCCTAATTTAAATATTTTAGCGAGCAACAAGCTATCCTGAAAAAAATTAATAGCAATGGAGTGAGCATATAAAGCTTAGTAAGTGATTAACATATCTATGGCAAAGAGGATAGTTTCAAACAAATAAGATTTTAAAATATAATGCAGAGATACAAGAGTTCAAAGATAGCCACTCGACGAATGCAAAGTTACAATATCGTATCGTTCGAAGCATGTTTTGTTCATAACAATGGAGTAAGGGCTAATTGGAGCATATCATTGGCATAAGAAGCATATACATGACATATGAAATATTTCAAAGCATATCAAGGACGTAAGTGTTGGGAAATCTTGGGGGCGACATCACATGCGCAGCGGAATAACAAGAAAACAAAATCCCCTATTTCCAAACAGATGTTCGTCATCGTGCGAAGATTGGTGCGCAAAATCAGAAAACTTAAAACTGCATATAAGATAAATTGTGTTACCTAGGGAGATCGTATATCTCTCTTTCCTTGCAGATCTCTAGGAGAGAGTGAAGGAGGTCAAGCATCCTCCTCTCTAGCGGTGATCCACACAGTAGGGCTACGACGATGCTCCTCAAAACTCCAGACTTATTCTGAGGTGGAGAGGGGGAGGAGAATAGAAGAGGCAAGCAAAGGCTCTAGCCTATGAACCACTGAATCCCTCCTATTTATAGAGGCCCCCTGTCAAACCCTAATGGATCCTCTCCTAGTGGGTATTGGATCTACATCCAATTACTCAAGCCTTTTATATTAGTGGATCTTTATCCAATAATCTCTCATGGGCTCTTATTGGATCTTATCCATGGGATTTAATAATTCAAGGGCTTATTGGATATCCAATAAGATAGGGGCTCCGGCGAATATCTCATATCCGAACCTCTATTCATCGTAACGCCTACCATATGTGTGTGACCCTCTAGGCCCAATATCAAGCTGGCCGTGAGTCATACCTGTCAGAACTCCTTCTGGCTCAGTGAATTATTATCTCCATAATAATTCACTCGACTCATCAACTACGGACGTACTAGGCCACTACGCCATAGTCTCCAAACGATATATAGGAATCCAATCCATTCAACATGTTTGTCCTCAATTACCGTGTACCTATAGTTCCTCATCCATTAAATATCCCAAAGACTGTATATCGGGTATGGTGTTGTCAGACTCATACGGTTTCTACTCGAGTCTCTTTCTAATCGAATTCTCCCGGAGAACTCTTTCTCTCTCAATCCGAATGACCCTGGCTAGGGATTTGTCTGAGCAAGAACACATGAGATATTCCTCTCATGATGCCGAGAGTGGATGATCCTTTATCGATACTCAATAACCCTCGTAAGGTCGACTTCCACTCCCAATGACCAACTATACTAGATCTGGGACATCCAAACCTATAAGTCTGGTGTCAAAGAGTGAAGTACTTATACAAAACATCCTTAGTGTCTCAAGTCTAAGGACCATATACACCACTAGGACTACAGAATCACTATATGACAATAAGGCATCATCAACCATCCATCATTCCGTAAGCGGATCAATCAGTGAACTCATTCTCCAATGAGCACCTGTACTATATCCCTAGTGTCCCCACACGAGCAGCTATGAGACCAGCTGTATCCATCATATGGACGAGTATACAGCACACCAGTCTGTCCGGTTATCTCGATGTCCCTCTCGAGTAACCTATGATTGGGATTATTTAGGATCTATGTTTAAAGGTGAATCAGTCTCATTATCATGATCTCATCACGATCTGATTCCCATTGCACAGATCCAAGGACATCACAATATATGCATGCATATATGCAATAGTCAATATAAAATGATAAATACCAAAATATAATAAGCAAAAAGATTTTGTGTCAAGTCACACGTGCCATCACTCACGTGATTGGCTTGCTGGGCACCTATGACTAGCAATCTCCCACTTGACCTAAAGCCAATCACCTATGTGTCTAATCCCCATTAGACCCCTGTGATGCTCAAAGACAATATGAGATAACGACTTTGTCAGTGGATCTGCAATGTTATCTTCGGATGGAACTCTTTCCACTACTACATCTCCTCGGGTCATGATCTCTCTAATAAGCTGGAACCTCCTCAGAACACTTCTGATGAGACCCGGGTTCTCTTATAATCGCCCCATAGTTGTCGCAATATAAGGAATCAGCTCCTCGCTACTTAGCCCGACTCCTAGATCTGTGATGAACTTCTTTATCCAGACTCCCTCCTTTGTTGCCTCTATTACAAAAATGTACTCTACCTCTATAGTGAGTCAGTAGTAGTATTTTGCTTAGAACTCTTCTAGCATACTACTCCATTCAAGGTGTACATATACCTCGAACTCGACTTGCTATCATCGACATCGGACTGAAAACTTGAGTCGTGTAGCCTTCACCCTTAGGCTACTATCTCTAATATACTAGTAAAAGATTCTTAATCCTTCTCAAGTACTTAGGATATACTTTACTGCTTATGCTCCCAGCAGGAGTTAGTTAGAAGTAGGAGTCTTGAGTAGGAGTCCTATTAGGAGTTAGTTAGAAGTAGGAGTCTTGAGTAGGAGTCCTATTAGGAGTTAGTTAGAAGTAGGAGTCTTGAGTAGGAGTCCTATTAGGAGTTAGTTAGAAGTAGGAGTCTTGAGTAGGAGTCCTATTAGGAGTTAGTTAGAAGTAGGAGTCTTGAGTAGGAGTCCTATTAGGAGTTAGTTAGAAGTAGGAGTCTTGAGTAGGAGTCCTATTAGGAGTTAGTTAGAAGTAGGAGTCTTGAGTAGGAGTCCTATTAGGAGTTAGTTAGAAGTAGGAGTCTTGAGTAGGAGTCCTATTAGGAGTTAGTTAGAAGTAGGAGTCTTGAGTAGGAGTCCTATTAGGAGTTAGTTAGAAGTAGGAGTCTTGAGTAGGAGTCCTATTAGGAGTTAGTTAGAAGTAGGAGTCTTGAGTAGGAGTCCTATTAGGAGTTAGTTAGAAGTAGGAGTCTTGAGTAGGAGTCCTATTAGGAGTTAGTTAGAAGTAGGAGTCTTGAGTAGGAGTCCTATTAGGAGTTAGTTAGAAGTAGGAGTCTTGAGTAGGAGTCCTATTAGGAGTTAGTTAGAAGTAGGAGTCTTGAGTAGGAGTCCTATTAGGAGTTAGTTAGAAGTAGGAGTCTTGAGTAGGAGTCCTATTAGGAGTTAGTTAGAAGTAGGAGTCTTGAGTAGGAGTCCTATTAGGAGTTAGTTAGAAGTAGGAGTCTTGAGTAGGAGTCCTATTAGGAGTTAGTTAGAAGTAGGAGTCTTGAGTAGGAGTCCTATTAGGAGTTAGTTAGAAGTAGGAGTCTTGAGTAGGAGTCCTATTAGGAGTTAGTTAGAAGTAGGAGTCTTGAGTAGGAGTCCTATTAGGAGTTAGTTAGAAGTAGGAGTCTTGAGTAGGAGTCCTATTAGGAGTTAGTTAGAAGTAGGAGTCTTGAGTAGGAGTCCTATTAGGAGTTAGTTAGAAGTAGGAGTCTTGAGTAGGAGTCCTATTAGGAGTTAGTTAGAAGTAGGAGTCTTGAGTAGGAGTCCTATTAGGAGTTAGTTAGAAGTAGGAGTCTTGAGTAGGAGTCCTATTAGGAGTTAGTTAGAAGTAGGAGTCTTGAGTAGGAGTCCTATTAGGAGTTAGTTAGAAGTAGGAGTCTTGAGTAGGAGTCCTATTAGGAGTTAGTTAGAAGTAGGAGTCTTGAGTAGGAGTCCTATTAGGAGTTAGTTAGAAGTAGGAGTCTTGAGTAGGAGTCCTATTAGGAGTTAGTTAGAAGTAGGAGTCTTGAGTAGGAGTCCTATTAGGAGTTAGTTAGAAGTAGGAGTCTTGAGTAGGAGTCCTATTAGGAGTTAGTTAGAAGTAGGAGTCTTGAGTAGGAGTCCTATTAGGAGTTAGTTAGAAGTAGGAGTCTTGAGTAGGAGTCCTATTAGGAGTTAGTTAGAAGTAGGAGTCTTGAGTAGGAGTCCTATTAGGAGTTAGTTAGAAGTAGGAGTCTTGAGTAGGAGTCCTATTAGGAGTTAGTTAGAAGTAGGAGTCTTGAGTAGGAGTCCTATTAGGAGTTAGGGTTTAGAAAACCCTATAAATACCCATATAGTCCTCCTCTTTTCACAAGCCAATAGATGAATATTTTCTGCAGCCTTTGAGCAGCAACTTGGAGGAAGGAACCCCTATAGAGTCCTAGGAGGCCGATCCCCTAAAGAGATCAACCCCAACCTTAGAATCTACAAGGGTTCTAACACTTGGTATTAGAGTAGCGTTTTTGGCATCTCGCTGCCCTTCCACAGCCATCAATCATCTCTCCATAGCCACCCAAAGCAATTCCCACAATTGCTTAAAAGATCGTCGCCAAATTCCACCGTCATCTCTACCACCGCGGATCATTCTTTGATCTCCCCACGAATTGCAACAGGACTGGTTTTGTACTTTATTGCTGTTGTAATTTAGTTATCCTTATTCAAAAAAAAAAAATTGTTCCTATATTGCTGCATAAACTTTTCGTCGCAAAGTTTTCATCTCTACGACGAAGATACATTGCAGAATTCCAACCGCATAGCACAGTTTGTTTGATCTTCCTACTATATTTTTTCTGTCCAAATTCTACGAAATTTTATGATAGCTTTGACACTTCCTAACAGTAGATTTCTCTTTTGTTTCATCGAAAAATTCTCAATATAAACTACTAATCTTTTACATCCAATCTGCTACAATTGAAAATCTGTGCTGTAGAAAATTTCAACCGCATATTGTTGCCTTAACCGATTTATTTACATATTTTTTGAACAAAATTTCCTACACACTTTATAAATCATCTTGGCTTCCATCTAAGATTGATCGATTGAGGAATTCATCTCTAAAAATGATTTGTGTTGCTGCAAATTTTCGTCGCAAACCGCTGAAATTTTTCGATGAGAATTCTGCTATCGCAACTTGCACCAATTTCCCTGCTATTATACTACCAAAATTTTCTTGATTAAATTGGACATATTTGCTATCATATAAACTGAGATTTTGCTATCAATTCTCTCCTCTAATCTCTTAAGTTTTTGGTGGAAATTTTATCGAGAAACCGCTGTTTCTTCCACGACAATTCTGCTCTTACAAGACAACACAATTTTGCAGCAAACTTCCACTGATTTCTTTCAAACCTTTGCTGCCATTTACCATAGGTTTAAAACTTTCATCCACAGCCCTAAAACTCCACCAAAGCGCACCCTGAAACTGTACCCAAAACAGCCACAAAATAAGCCTAAATCGCAGCCTACATCCACCAATCCACCAACCCTTATGACCATCACTTCTCTCAACTATACATGCCTTTAACCGACAACAAAAAAGAGATTGTAATATCATAGGTTTGGAAGCATATAGTATGGCATCTGAAGAGGCAATTATGCTAAATTTGAAGCCTTCGAAGCACGAATAGAGGATAAGATTCGGACTCTCTTTACCGAACTCCAGTTTGGGCCGCCGCTAAAGCCCAATGGGGGGGGGGGGGGGGGGGGGGGGGGGGGGGGGGGGGGGGGGGGGGGGGGGGGGGGGGGGGGGGGGGGGGGGGGGGGGGGGGGGGGGGGGGGGGGGGGGGGGGGGGGGGGGGGGGGGGGGGGGGGGGGGGGGGGGGGGGGGGGGGGGGGGGGGGGGGGGGGGGGGGGGGGGGGGGGGGGGGGGGGGGGGGGGGGGGGGGGGGGGGGGGGGGGGGGGGGGGGGGGGGGGGGGGGGGGGGGGGGGGGGGGGGGGGGGGGGGGGGGGGGGGGGGGGGGGGGGGGGGGGGGGGGGGGGGGGGGGGGGGGGGGGGGGGGGGGGGGGGGGGGGGGGGGGGGGGGGGGGGGGGGGGGGGGGGGGGGGGGGGGGGGGGGGGGGGGGGGGGGGGGGGGGGGGGGGGGGGGGGGGGGGGGGGGGGGGGGGGGGGGGGGGGGGGGGGGGGGGGGGGGGGGGGGGGGGGGGGGGGGGGGGGGGGGGGGGGGGGGGGGGGGGGGGGGGGGGGGGGGGGGGGGGGGGGGGGGGGGGGGGGGGGGGGGGGGGGGGGGGGGGGGGGGGGGGGGGGGGGGGGGGGGGGGGGGGGGGGGGGGGGGGGGGGGGGGGGGGGGGGGGGGGGGGGGGGGGGGGGGGGGGGGGGGGGGGGGGGGGGGGGGGGGGGGGGGGGGGGGGGGGGGGGGGGGGGGGGGGGGGGGGGGGGGGGGGGGGGGGGGGGGGGGGGGGGGGGGGGGGGGGGGGGGGGGGGGGGGGGGGGGGGGGGGGGGGGGGGGGGGGGGGGGGGGGGGGGGGGGGGGGGGGGGGGGGGGGGGGGGGGGGGGGGGGGGGGGGGGGGGGGGGGGGGGGGGGGGGGGGGGGGGGGGGGGGGGGGGGGGGGGGGGGGGGGGGGGGGGGGGGGGGGGGGGGGGGGGGGGGGGGGGGGGGGGGGGGGGGGGGGGGGGGGGGGGGGGGGGGGGGGGGGGGGGGGGGGGGGGGGGGGGGGGGGGGGGGGGGGGGGGGGGGGGGGGGGGGGGGGGGGGGGGGGGGGGGGGGGGGGGGGGGGGGGGGGGGGGGGGGGGGGGGGGGGGGGGGGGGGGGGGGGGGGGGGGGGGGGGGGGGGGGGGGGGGGGGGGGGGGGGGGGGGGGGGGGGGGGGGGGGGGGGGGGGGGGGGGGGGGGGGGGGGGGGGGGGGGGGGGGGGGGGGGGGGGGGGGGGGGGGGGGGGGGGGGGGGGGGGGGGGGGGGGGGGGGGGGGGGGGGGGGGGGGGGGGGGGGGGGGGGGGGGGGGGGGGGGGGGGGGGGGGGGGGGGGGGGGGGGGGGGGGGGGGGGGGGGGGGGGGGGGGGGGGGGGGGGGGGGGGGGGGGGGGGGGGGGGGGGGGGGGGGGGGGGGGGGGGGGGGGGGGGGGGGGGGGGGGGGGGGGGGGGGGGGGGGGGGGGGGGGGGGGGGGGGGGGGGGGGGGGGGGGGGGGGGGGGGGGGGGGGGGGGGGGGGGGGGGGGGGGGGGGGGGGGGGGGGGGGGGGGGGGGGGGGGGGGGGGGGGGGGGGGGGGGGGGGGGGGGGGGGGGGGGGGGGGGGGGGGGGGGGGGGGGGGGGGGTATCACTATATGACAATAAGGCATCATCAACCATCCATCATTCCGTAAGCGGATCAATCAGTGAACTCATTCTCAATGAGCACCTGTACTATATCCCTAGTGTCCCCACACGAGCAGCTATGAGACCAGCTGTATCCATCATTGACGAGTATACAGACACGTATGTCGGTTATCTCGATGTCCCTCTCGAGTAACCTATGATTGGGATTATTTAGGATCTATGTTTAAAGGTGAATCAGTTAATTATCAGGATCTCATCACGATCTGATTCCCATTGCACAGATCCAAGGACATCACAATATATGCATGCATATATGCAATAGTCAATATAAAATGATAAATACCAAAATATAATAAGCAAAAAGATTTTGTGTCAAGTCACACGTGCCATCACTCACGTGATTGGCTTGCTGGGCACCTATGACTAGCAATCTCCCACTTGACCTAAAGCCAATCACCTATGTGTCTAATCCCCATTAGACCCCTGTGATGCTCAAAGACAATATGAGATAACGACTTTGTCAGTGGATCTGCAATGTTATCTTCGGATGGAACTCTTTCCACTACTACATCTCCTCGGGTCATGATCTCTCTAATAAGCTGGAACCTCCTCAGAACACTTCTGATGAGACCCGGGTTCTCTTATTTGAATAATCGCCCCATAGTTGTCGCAATATAAGGAATCAGCTCCTCGCTACTTAGCCCGACTCCTAGATCTGTGATGAACTTCTTTATCCAGACTCCCTCCTTTGTTGCCTCTATTACAAAAATGTACTCTACCTCTATAGTGAGTCAGTAGTAGTATTTTGCTTAGAACTCTTCTAGCATACTACTCCATTCAAGGTGTACATATACCTCGAACTCGACTTGCTATCATCGACATCGGACTGAAAACTTGAGTCCGTGTAGCCTTCAACCCTTAGGCTACTATCTCTATATACTAGTAAAAGATTCTTAATCCTTCTCAAGTACTTAAGGATATACTTTACTGCTTTCCAATGCTCCAAGCTTGGATCCGTGTTAGGACTCTAGCTAGGAGAGTCCTAATTGAGAGGGACTTTCATGTAAAACCTACCTAAGCCGACCCCCAATAAAGAGATAAACAGGCCAGCTAAGGTATGGTGGTTAATTCTTAGAGAAGAACTAGGAGTTTCTTAGAAGTAGGAGTCTTGAGTAGGAGTCCTATTAGGAGTTAGTTAGAAGTAGGAGTCTTGAGTAGGAGTCCTATTAGGAGTTAGGGTTTAGAAACCCTATAAATACCCATATATTCCTCCTCTTTTCACAAGCAATAGATGAATATTTTCTGCAGCCTTTGAGCAGCAACTTGGAGGAAGGAACCCCTATAGAGTCCTAGGAGGCCGATCCCCTAAAGAGATCAACCCCAACCTTAGAATCTACAAGGGTTCTAACACTTGGTATTAGAGTAGCGTTTTTGGCATCTCGCTGCCCTTCCACAGCCATCAATCATCTCTCCATAGCCACCCAAAGCAATTCCCACAATTGCTTAAAAGATCGTCGCCAAATTCCACCGTCATCTCTACCACCGCGGATCATTCTTTGATCTCCCCACGAATTGCAACAGGACTGGTTTTGTACGTTATTGCTGTTGTAATTTAGTTATCCTTATTCAAAAAAAAAAATTGTTCCTATATTGCTGCATAAACTTTTCGTCGCAAAGTTTTCATCTCTACGACGAAAGATACATTGCAGAATTCCAACCGCATAGCACAGTTTGTTTGATCTTCCTACTATATTTTTTCTGTCCAAATTTCTACGAAATTTTTATGATAGCTTTGACACTTCCTAACAGTAGATTTCTCTTTTGTTTCATCGAAAAATTCTCAATATAAACTACTAATCTTTTACATCCAATCTGCTACAATTGAAAATCTGTGCTGTAGAAAATTTCAACCGCATATTGTTGCCTTAACCGATTTATTTACAATATTTTTTGAACAAAATTTCCTACACACTTTATAAATCATCTTGGCTTCCATCTAAGATTGATCGATTGAGGAATTCATCTCTAAAAATGATTTTGTGTTGCTGCAAATTTTCGTCGCAAACCGCTGAAATTTTTCGATGAGAATTCTGCTATCGCAACTTGCACCAATTTCCCTGCTATTATACTACCAAAATTTTCTTGATTAAATTGGACATATTTGCTATCATATAAACTGAGATTTTGCTATCAATTCTCTCCTCTAATCTCTTAAGTTTTTGGTGGAAATTTTATCGAGAAACCGCTGTTTCTTCCACGACAATTCTGCTCTTACAAGACAACACAATTTTGCAGCAAACTTCCACTGATTTCTTTCAAACCTTTGCTGCCATTTACCATAGGTTTAAAACTTTCATCCACAGCCCTAAAACTCCACCAAAGCGCACCCTGAAACTGTACCCAAAACAGCCACAAAATAAGCCTAAATCGCAGCCTACATCCACCAATCCACCAACCCTTATGACCATCACTTCTCTCAACCTATACATGCCTTTAACCCGACAACAAAAAAGAGATTGTAATATCATAGGTTTGGAAGCATATAGTATGGCATCTGAAGAGGCAATTAATGCTAAATTTGAAGCCTTCGAAGCACGAATAGAGGATAAGATTCGGACTCTCTTTACCGAACTCAGTTTGGGCCGACCGCTAAGCCCGAATAAATCACATCAAGGAGAGAGCTCTAACCAATCGCACTAAGCCCGAAGAGATGACTTCCAAGAGAGGGGAGGTTCTATGACTGACCTCAACTATCCATGCATGAGGGTGGACTTCCCAAGATGGGAAGAAGGAGACCCGATTGGTTGGATCTCGCGTGCGGAGCGATATTTTCGGTACCACAAAACCGTGGATGCATCTATGGTGGAAATTGCAGCTATACATCTTGAAGGGGATGCTATACAGTGGTTTGACTGGTTTGAACACACTCATGGAGTACTCTCATGGCGACAATTCAAAGAAGGACAGCTAATCCGCTTCGGACCAACCGATTACGAGAACATTAACGGACAACTAGCAAAGATCTGACAAACCTCCACCATTCAATAAATAATTTAGCAACCAAAGGTCAGAGAACATTATCTCTATTTTATAGAATTCATAGAGTTGATTAGAACAGATGATTCAATAGGCATTTATACTCTAAATCATTCAAATTAGATATGGACAGAAATATTTATGAGTCTAGTTTTCAATAAATTATGTTTCATATAAATGAGAGTTTTCAACAGAGAGTTATAAGCAAGAGAGTACTAAAAGGCAAAACTGATAGTCTCTATTTTACAGATTTCATAGGGTTAATTAAAATAATAGTTTTGACAGGTAAATAAACTCCAAATTGATCAATATTGGTATCAATAGAAAGATCTATGAGTCTATTTTGGATGCATTTGGTTTTTCTAAAATCACGAATCTATGCAGAAAGTTATGGCTAGAACAATACAAAAAAATCAAATCTTGAAAAATTTTAGATTCGTAATTTTATTCCCAAACGATAGAAATATCAAGTATGAAGCCAAAAGCTTCTAAAGTTTTCAAAATTAAGATGAAATCAATGATCAAGATTTCTATAAAAAAGGGTTAGAACACTTGTCTTAAACAAATTCGAGTCTCAAAGGTGTGGAATTGATGCAAAATCTCAAGCCAAAGCAAAGCTTTTTCTTCCTCTTTTACTTCAAATCCTCTTCCCTTCTCTTCTCAAACAAATGTTGGATGCAGCTCTTAAGTTTTCATCATTTTATTTCTCCTCTAATGCATTAGATTTAGCTAATATAAGGATTGCAAGGTAGCAAGCATGCATGAAAGAGGCTTATGTGTCATCCATAGAACAAACATAGGTGGCACCAACCTTATGTTAGTTAATGACACATATCCACCATTTTTTGTAAACATAATATGAATCTTTCACAAATCATATCACATTTCTAATATTTATATTTAGGTCCCTACATTACAAATAGGCCTTTACAAAATTTTTAAAAATGAGGGATGTTACACTCTCCCCTCCTTAAAAGAAAATTTTAGTCCTCTAAAGTTGTCATACCTCCTTCGACAAAAAGTTGAGATCAAGAATGCACCTAGATTGAGGTCATCAACACTATTTAGTCTTGCCCTTTCTTTATAACATTTAAATCAAAATTTTTATCTAATAACTTCCATTGTTTCACAACCTGTCTAACCATAAAACTTGAAGATTTTCTGCTATGTGCATTAGCTACAACATTAGCTTTACCCCGGGTGATAATAAATAGTGCAATCATAATCCTCTAAAAGTTATATCTATCTCCGTTATCTCATGTTTAATTTCAGTACTCATTTTTATCATTCTCCATTAGTTCTCAACCTCTCCTTCCAACATAAAGGAAGCAAGAGAAACCTTCTAATCATCCAAGCAATTTAAGACGTCAAATATTTTTTCTATCTACATCATCCATCATTCTGCTACGATTAGATTAGGCTACTACTAAAACTATGAGAAATAAGCACCTTAAAGTATATCATTCCTAGTCCATTCTAATTTGATGTCCCCAATCAACAATTTCATCTCACTCAATTGAATTACCCCTATTTTGTACAAATTGGAGTATAATTGATTATCCAAATAATTCATGCAATGCACCTCTCAAATTCTATCAGAATCGAGTTTTGATTGATTTTATCTATTCTTGTTTCGTATCTTTGGAAATTGATTTTAGCTAAAATCTTTACTTCAGTTGAGCTTTACATTACTACTTCGAATTCATGTATACTCTTGTCCTATGAGTATTTGTATACCTTGATATGTTATGTAAACTTCATGTTTGTATCGTAATGTTTTATATAGACTCATATATTCCATTGTTTCGCATGTGTTTCTGATATGTCCCAACTTTATTGTTCACAATGCCCTTTGGTACTTTGGTGTTTGTGGGATTATTTGGACATTTGCTAGAAATAGTAAAGAAATTATATGGACCTTTGCTAGAAATGGTAAAGGGATTATCTGGACCTTTGCTAGAAATGGTAAAGGGTATGTGCTTAGAGCCCGCGATGCTCCAGATTATGTTGTTGAATCTCGAATTTTGATGATGAAACCAATTGTAGTGTTGTTCTAATATGCTTTTGAGTGACGTATGGCTAACGTCGATCAGGAGAGGCAAATGAACATGTTAGAATATTGGACGTCGGGCTGGAGGAACGGTCGACGAGTCGGCAGAAGGCTTCGAGCCGAGAATTCAGGCATCAGGCCTAGAAGAGCGGACATTGCGCCAAGGAAATCGGAGTTGCAGAGGTCAACATGCCGATTGAGCAAAATCCGCAAAAGAGGACAATGCATCGAAGGATTGGACAAAGTGCCGGAAGGACCAATGACATGTCGGACAATACATGATTAGTGCTTATAATAATTTGTCTAGATCGAGTTAGGTTTTAGAGTCTAATTGAGTCAGTTTAGAATATAATTAGACCAACTCAATTAATAGCCAACTAGGCCCAAAATAGGGCTGTTTTGGGCCAAGAGAAAAGCCCATTTAATGACCCTAGTTTAGGCTATGTTGGGCCAAGTGGAAAGCCCAAACAGTGACCCAAGAGGTGGCACCATCATGGCACAATCTCCGAGACTATGTCAGGTGGTGCTACCGCTGGTCTAGGCAGTGGTATCGCTGGTCTAGGCGGTGGTATCGCCCAGACACAACCTCCGAGAGGTTGCAGACGGTGGTACCGCTAGTCTGGGCGATGGTACCACTCAGCATAGCCTCCTAGGCGATGGTACTGTCAGTGTAGTATCAGTATCAGATTGACACCGACGGTGGTACCGCCCAACGTAGGCGGTGGCACCACCCGTACCTAGGAAACTTGGGATAAGATGTTTTTAGGCTCCAAGTTTGAATCCACTTGAAGTCTATAAATACCCTCTCATCCCTAGGTAAAATACACAAGCACAGAGAATTTAAAAAGGGAAAAACGCTATTGTAATCTCTTGTGAGAATCCTCCTCTTCTAGTCTAAGTGTTAGAATAGTTTGAGAGAGGAGTGAGTGCTTGTAAGTATTATCTCCTAAACCCATGAAAAGGAAAAGAGGGGTGTAAAGGGTAGTTGATCTTCGCCCATTGAAAGAAGATCAATAGTGGATGCCGGTGGCCTCGACGAAAAAGGAATCGATGAAGTGGATGTAGGTCACGACGTCCGAACCACTCTAAAATCTGGTTTGCATTTCATCTTGAGAATTTACTTTACTACAAACCATTTTACTTGCTTATTGCCTTCAATACATTTACATCCACTACGCTCTTTAGTACGCTTTCAAGTTATTACCTTCACGAAATAGTTTTTCGTCGAAAATGAATTTAATCACAACGAAGTATTGAAACCGACGTAGTTTTACCGTTGCACTAATTCACACCCCCGCCCCCTCCCTCTCGTAGTGTTGACTGCTTTCCTAACAATTGGTATCAGAGCCACGTTCATTTCTCATTTGGTTTAACACCTAAGAGAAATGACTTTTTTTGGCTTTCAAGAGGGTTACTCTCTCATTCGTCCTCCCTTGTTCAATGGGACGGACTACACATATTGGAAAACTCGAATGAGAGTTTTCTTACTTTCGTTGGATTTAAATTTATGGAATATTGTCAAAAGCGGTTTTCAAAAGTCTTCTACTCCAATGAATCAATGGAATGATTTGGAGAAGAAAACTTTTTCTTTAAATGCAAGAGCTATGAATGCTCTATTTTGCGCCTTAAACAAAAAAGAATCCAATCGAATTTCTATGTGTGAAACGGCTTTCGATATATGGCACACTCTCGAAATCATACACGAAGGCACTAATAGAGTAAAAGATTCGAAGATCAATTTTTTAATGCATGATTTTGAACTTTTTTATATGAAACCAAGCGAAACCGTTGTTGACATGTACACCCATTTTACAGATATCATCAATGGTTTAAAAGCTCTTGGTAAATGTTTTTCAAATCTTAAACTTGTGAATAAAGTTTTACACTCACTTTCTAAAACTTGAGATTCAAAAGTAACGGCTATTCAAGAATCAAAAGATTTGAACCATTTTCGATCGAAGAACTAATTGGGTCTTTGATGACCTATGAAATGACGTACAATATACATAAAGAACTTAAGAACAACCTTCTAAAGAACAGGAAGGATTTGAGACTTAGAACAATTGAAGACCACTCGAGTATAAGCTCAAGTGATGGTGAACTTGAACTCCTCATGAAATTTAAAAAGTTCATAAAACAATAATCAAAAATTAAAAACAAACTTAAAAAGAACACAAATTGGGATAAAACGAGTGCATCTGAAGACGAGGAGCAAACCGATGAAGACGAGGTGGCAAACTACGCCTTAACGGCTTTTATCAATGAGGTAAACAACTCAAACGAAACTCCTTTAATTTATTTCAAAATTACATGATGCTTTTCATGAGTTATTTTTAATTTAGTTTAGAAAAATTATTTTTCTTGAAAATTACATGTTTAATAATGTAATGAAAATGCAAAAATTGGGATCATGCTAGTAATTTAAAAAAAAATAATAAAAATTATATATTTTATGATAAAGGAATAAAATGTTAGATTTAAATCTAATGATAATCCTATGTATGTTTTAAGAAGCAATAATGATTTTCATATTGTCTTTCGATTATAAATGATCATGCATGGCTTTTGTATGAAAAACTAAGTATGAAAAGTTAGACTCACCTAAAAAGAAAAATGTATAACTACAACAAACAAAATAATTTTGATGGAAAATGCCTTATGAAATAGTGTGTCATGCTTGATGATTGTATATTTAATAATGCATAATGATGTAAAGATCGTTGCATAATAAATTTCAAGTTTAATTAAATATTTTGATATTATGATTGACGATTTTATGCATGAGATTTTAAAGTTATACATGATGATTTTTGTGATCTATTAGTCTTGATGGTTTTTATGACGAAATTTATTTTTTGATTCTAAACGTTGATGCATATTTTTATTTGGCATAAAAAGATAAAGACATGCTTGTGCAAATCAAACAACTTCAAATGAAACACTAAAAAGAGGAAAGCTTTCTCCTTGAAATTTTTTTTTACTTTATCGATTTTTTAAAAGGGAGAGATAAATGAATCTATCTATGTTTATCTTTTTATGAATCTCTTGAAAATGATTTTGATTTGATGATTTGAATTTGAATGAGATTTATCTTGACTTTTAGGAATTATAACTTGAGAATTCTTTTTATAAATCAAGATTGTTTACTATGATTCTTTTTTTTTGCTATTTGAGTTATCTAAAAAGAATCATAATATATCCCTTAATATTTATAATTTGTCTTCATGATTTGTATATCTCATCATCAATTTTTCTTGTTATCCCTTTATGTGATGATATGAAATCATGCAATACTTATGAATTTATGTTGATGCATACAAATAAGAAGTTATGATTATGCATGGTAGGATGTAATGTTATTTAATATTTTGATACCATCATGATTTGAATTATTTATGATTTAGAATGATGCATCCAATAATATTATTTGTTGCTAAAATGATATATCATGAATGCTTGAGTGCCAACATATTGAAATAAGATCGATACTTTCCCTTTGTCATAATTTGAAAATTACTGTAAAGGAAAAAAGAATTACAAAATTATATTCTTCCTTTCTTTTTGACAATGACAAAGGGGGAGAAAAATTGATAACATGCACTTGTCAAAAGAGAAGAAAGAACTTGCTATCATGAACATATCAAAATTTTGACAGCTTGCATATTTGACAATAATGTAAAACTTGCCAAAGTTGCTAGCTTGCATGTTGTAATATTTATAAAATTTGCTAACTTACGCTTGGTAAAGGAAGCAAAAAATCGCACTTCTCAAAAGAGAAGAACTTGCTATCTTGAACATCACCAAAATTGCTAGCTTGTCTATCTTAAGAAGCAAAAATACAAACTTGTAAAATTTGCAATCTTACAAATTTTTAAAATTAATGTTGATTTGGTGATTATGCATATTGTAAAGTAATTTGCTAGCTTGTACGTTGTAAAACTTGTATATCATAAAAATTGCTAGCTTGTAATCCAAAGAGAAGTAAAAAGTTGCTATCTCAAGAAAAGCAAACATGCTAAACTTGCACATCTCTAATTTTGCTATTTTACATGATAATAAAACTGTAGATTATGTTTAGTATGCAATGATTTGAACTTATATCACAAACACTTGATAGTTGCACTTCTCCTTTTTGTTGATAACAAAGGAAGAGAAGTAAGATGTTATGCATAAGTTTATGATAATATGTTGCTTTGATTTTTGAATCCAAGAGTTCTATCAATATGGCATATTGATAGAGGGAGTTTATTTTGTTGAATCTCGGATTTTGATGATGAAGTCAATTGATGGGTTAATTGATCTAATCCATATTATTGAGTTAAGTGTGTAGGATTAACTATGATAGCTTGAAGATATAAAGCAAGTTTACCGGAGTCAAGTTCGATGGGTGTTTGAGAGTCCGCCGAAAGTCCAAAGAATCATCGGAAGTACTGCCGGAACCAACCGAGAAAGAATCGGGGACTTGCATAAGTTTCTGGAAGTCCGCCGAAAAGATCATCGGAGGTTCGCGGAGATCATCGAGAATGTTCGGATACTTGCCAAAGACTCGTGGAACTCGCCACAAGACCAGGAGCCTATTGGGAGTCCGCCGAAAGAAATCCAAGAGTGTATCGGAAGTCCACCTGAAGTTCGCTGGAAAGCTCGCTAGAAGGAAACTCGACGTTGCTAGTTAAAAATTTGCTTAGGGCTATGTCTTAATTTCATAGTTTGCATATAATTTAAGTTAGGATTAAGGGTTAATCCTATAACCCGGTTATGGGCCAATTAGGCCCAAGTTTGGATTGGTTTGGGCCAAGTTTGGAGCCCAACCAGTGAGCTGGAATAGTCCAGGCAGTGTTAGAAACTAACAGGTAGTGGCAACACCGCCAACACCGGGAAACCCAAAAGCAATTCAAATTTGGAGCTCAAATTTGAATCCTCTTAGGGCCTATAAATACCCCTCAATTCTCAACAGAGAATACACCTTTTTGAGAAGTTAGAAAGTGAGAAAAAGCTGTAGCAAAATCTTGTTTTCAATAGCTTAAGTGTTCACCTCTCTCTTTCTCTTTGGAAAAATCTGTAAGAATGTGACTTGTAACAAGGTTGTAAGAGGGGTATTTAGTCCTTCCTCTTCAAAGTGATTTGCTAGTGGAAGTTGGGACCCTCATCGAAGAAGGCTTCGAAAGTAGATGTAGGTCATTTGACCGAACCACTATACATTATGGTGTTCCTTGAATGTATGAGTGTTTAATTTTCTGAACCATTTCTTTACTTAGCTGCAAATTATTCGGTTTTCATCTCCCTACTCTTGACTACCTTTACTCGAGCTATTTTAGCTAAGTCATCCTTTGTCGAATCAAAATCTCTACACATTTACGAAATCGATTTCAAACTTATGAGTTTTAATCCACTGCACTAATTCACGCTCCCGCCCCCCCCCCTCTTAGTGCTACTCCGATCCTAACAATTGGTATTAGAGCAAGGCTCACTCTCATATTTAGTTTAATACACAAGAGAGATAGCTTACTCCGGCATGCAAGAGAGTCACCCTATTACATGTCCGCCTATATTTAATGGGTTGGATTACACGTATTGGAAGACTCGTATGAGGATCTTCCTTATTTCCATGGATTTTGAGCTTTGGAATATTGTCAAAAATGGATTTCATAAATCTTCTCTTCCAATGAGCGAATAGGATGAATCAGAGAAGAAGGTTTTTGCTTTAAATGCAAAGGCTATGAATGCCTTGTGCACTTGACAAAAATAAATTTAATCATGTTTCAATTTGTGATTCAGCTTTTGATATTTGTAGAACTCTTGAGGTCACTCATGAAGGCACTAGCCGAGTGAAAGAGTCCAAAATCAACATTCTTGTGTATTCTTACGAACCTTTTCGGATGAAACCAAGTGAGTCCATTAGAGACATGTACACCTGTTTCACGGATGTCATCAATGGACTCAAAGCTCTTGGTAAAGGTTTTTCTAACTTTGAACTAGTAACTAAAATTTTAAGATCTCTTCCAAAGAGTTGGGATCCAAAAGTTACGGCCATTCAAGAGGCCAAGGACCTTAAAACATTTCCTCTCGAAGAACTTATTGAGTCTCTAATGACCTACGAAATGACGTGCTATGCTCATGAAGAGCTCGAGAACCCCCTTCCAAAGAACAGGAAGGATATGACACTTAGAACATAAGAAGACCACTTGAAAGGAATATCATGTGATAAGGACAATAACGATGACATTGCACTTTTAACTCGAAAATTTAAAAAGTTTATAAGAAAGAACAAATTTGAAAATAACACTAAAAACAAACTTGAACATAAAAAGGACCAAATAATATGCTACGAATGCAAGAAGCCAGGGCACTTCAAAAATGAATACCCCCAAGCCAAGAAGAAGCAATCGAAGAAGAAGAAAGCTTTAAAAGCAACTTAGGACGACTCAAGTGATTCTGAGAATGAAGAAGCTAGCAACAAAGAGGAGGCAAACTTCGCGCTAATGGCTTTAGGAGGAGAGGTATGTGATTTAATTAATGAAGATTTATCTTTCAATGAACTTTCTATCGCTTTTCATGAATTATTTGATGAGTGTAGAACTATTAGAAAAAAGTTCAATCTATTAAAGAAAGAGCATGCCTTACTACAAAATAAACTTGATAGTCTTCAAACTCCTCTATGCTCTAAGTGCGAACACTTAGAAGTAATAAAAAATAAAAATTTACTACTTAAAGAGACCTTAAACAAGTTTAAGGTCGGTAGCAAATGCTTGGACAGGATCATTGCAAACAAGGGTCACATCGCAAATAGAAGTGGAATTGGTTTTGTGAGATGATCTCACTAAAATCCTACCACCTTCATTAAAGGACCCACATTACATGTTTCATCTCATTTGAAATGCAACTTTTGTTGTAAATCCGGACATGTTGTTTACAAATGTCCATTTAAGAAAATTAGTCCACATAAGTTGATATGGGTTCCTAAAGGAACTATAAATAATTCAATGATGAATGACAAAATTGGTAGACACCCAAAATCAAATGGGTACCTAAAAATCATCCTCTTTTGTGGACAAACTCAAAAACTAGGAGCAAGAGATTGTATCTTGATAGTGGATACTCAAAGCACATGACCGATCTCATTTCTCTATGCTCACTAGCAAAGAAGAAGGGTATGTCACCTTCGGAGACAACAACAAAGGTAAAATCATTGGTAAGAGAACCATAGGTAACAAATTAAGTTTTTCAATTGATGATGTGTTGCTAATTGACGGATTAAAACATAATCTCTTAAGCATTAGTTAATTATGCGATAAATATTAGTTACATAATTAGATTTGAATCTCATGTGTGCATTATTGAAAAACCAAACAATAACATATCAATGATTACCTTAAAACAAAATAATGTCTACACCATCAACCTTGATGAACTTAGTAATGAAATGTGCTTTTCCGCTTTAAATGATGATGCTTGGCTTTGGCATAGGAGATTATGTCATACAAGTATGAAACTAATATCTAAGATTTAATCTAGAGAGTTAGTACGAGGGATTCCCAATATGAAGTTTGTTAAGGACAAAGTGTGTGATGCTTGTCAACTAGGAAAACAAATAAAAACTAGTTTCAAACTAAAAAATCAAATTAGCACCACTAGACCCTTACAATTGATCCATTTGGACTTATTTAGACCAATTGATACAACGAGTCTAGGAGGAAGCAAATATGCCTTCGTAATTGTAGATGACTATAGTAGATACACTTGGACCTATTTCTTAGCTCACAAAAGTGATTGTTTCAAATATTTCTCTAAATTTTATAAACTTACTCAAAACGAAAAAGGCTTCATGATTTCATCAATTCGGAGTGATCACGGTGGCGAATTTCAAAACCATGACTTCCAAAGTTTTTATGAATCCAATGGATATAACCACAACTTCTCGACTCCAAGAAATCCTCAATAAAATGGGGTAGTTGAAAGAAAAAATAGAAATTTATAAGAAATGGCAAGAACCATGTTAAATGAACATAGTCTACCTAAGTTTTTTTGGGCCGAAGCCGTTAATATGGCTTGCTATGTTATGAATAGGGTTCTAATAAGACCATCTCTATTAAAAACTTCCTATGAATTATGGAATAATAAAAAACCAAATGTTTCTTATTTTAAAATTTTCGGTTGCAAATGCTTTATTTTGAATGAAAAGGATGCCTTAGGAAAATTTGATGCTAAATCCGATGAAGGATGCCTTAGGAAAATTCTTAGTTACTCTTCCGTTTCTAAGTATTTTCATGTTTTTAACAAAAGAACCTTAGTTATAGAAGAGTCTATTCATGTAGTTTTTAGTAAAATTTTCAAGTTAAAGAAAAATGATTTTGATGATGACCTTGGTTTTGATAATTTGAATTTAAATGAACCCCCTCCTCAAAATAGCAACTTGGATACATCTTCTTCTGAAATTCCTTACCCAAGGAATGGAAGTATGTAGATGCTCATCTAAAGGAGCTAATTATAGGAGATACATCAAAAGGGGTTCAAACTCGTTCTTCCTTCAAGAATTTTTGTGTTAACGCCGCCTTCCTTTCTCAAATCGAACCTAAATGCATTGACGAAGTCTTGAAAGATGATTCATGGGTTATTGCAATGCAAGAGGAATTGAACCAATTTGAGAGGAATGAGGTATGGAAACTTATTCCTAGACCTAGTGACTATTTAGTCATTGGTACTAAATGGGTCTTTAGAAACAAGCAAGATAAATGCGATATTATGGTTAGAAACAAGGCTAGACTAGTGGCCAAAAGTTTCAACCAAGAAGAAGGTATCGACTATGAAGAGACCTTCGCTCCTATGGCAAGATTAGAAGCCATTAGGATGCTCCTTGCCTATTCTAGTAGTAATGATTTTAAACTATTTCAAATGAATGTCAAGAGTACTTTCTTAAATGGTTTTATTTCCGAAGAAGTGTATGTTGAATAACCTCCCAGATTTGAAATTTTTCTTCTTCCTAATCATATATTTAAATTAACTAAAGCTCTCTATGGCTTAAAACAAGCTCCTAGAGTTTGGTATGAAAGGCTTAGTTCCTTTCTTATTTTAAATAATTTTACAAAAGGTAAGATTGATACTACATTGTTTATTAGATATTTTGAAAATAATTTTCTTATTGTTCAAATTTATGTTGATGATATTATTTTTGGTTCTTCGGATGAATCACTATGTGAATCATTTGCTAAGTGTATGAATCATGAATTTGAAATGAACATAATGAGAGAATTAACCTTCTTTTTAGGATTGCAAATTAAACAATTTAGTAATAGTATATTTCTTAATCAATCTAAATATACATTAGAATTGTTAAAATGATTTAACATGGATGGTTCAAAAGCTATAAACACTCCTATGAGTACTTCCACTAAGTTAGACATGGATGAAAGTGGTGAAAGCTTTGATCAAAAAACATATAGGGGAATGATTGATAGTTTACTTTACATCACCGCAACTAGACCAGATATCATGTTTAGTGTAGGACTTTGTGCTAGGTTTCAAGCTAATCCTAAATTATCTCATCTTAAAAGTGTTAAAAGAATCCTTAGATATCTTAAAAGAACTCTTAATTTAGGATTATGGTATCCAAAATCCAATAATTTTGATTTAATAGCTTATGCATATGCCGATTTTAGCGGATGTAGGATAGATAGAAAAAGCACATTCGGAACATGTTAATTTTTAGGGCATGCACTTGTTTCTTGGACTTCCAAGAAATAAAATTCAGTTGCACTATCTACGGCGGAAGCTGAATACATAGCTGCAAGTGCATGTTGTGCACAAGTTGTTTGGATGAAAAATACATTGGAAGACTATGGAATTTACTTAAAGAACATTACCATAAAATGTGATAATACAAGTGCTATTTGTCTAACCAAAAATCCAATTCAACACTCTAGAACTAAGCATATTGACATTAGGCATCACTTTATATGAGATCATTTCAATAATGATAATGTCTCTATATAATTTATTGATACAAAGCATCAATTAGCAAATACTTTTATAAAAGCTTTAAATGAAGATCAATTTAACTTTATTAGAAAGAAATTAGGCATGTTGAATTGTCCTTGTGAATGAGCTTGATTGTATATATTTTTTAAAAAAATTTCATCCACTTGTCGGTTTTAGTGAATTTGATTTCTTTCTTTTCGATTTTGAATGACATCTTGAAGAGTGATCCAAAACACTATCATATCTTAAATCAAACATATTAAAACTTCTGAAAATAAAAAAAAATAAAATCATTTTTTAGCGTGCCAACGGTGGCATCGCTTGGGTGCTTGGTCCCTAGGCGGTGGCACCGCTCGGTTGGCGGTGGCACCGCCCGAGAACCCCCTTATAAAGAAGGTGGGGGGTTAGGGTCAGCGGTAGAACCGCCCCCAACCCGAGAGCACCCTCCCTAGCACTCTCACAAAGCCCTCTAAACCTCTCTCAACCTCATTCTAAGCCTCTAGAAGCCTATAAGAGAGGTTCTTCTTGGATCAAGCTCTCTACCTCCCAAGGAAACTTATATAAGGTAAGATATGAAATTTTTTTATCTCTCATTATTTGGCTTATTCTTTAAAGTTCTCTCTTAATCTATCATCATGATTAGGCATGGCTCATAAGAGATCATCAAGAACCAAAGGGAAAAGGGTGGAAGGAGATTCCTATGACCAAATCCTATTTAGATCTAATGAAGTAGCCCTTAGATATCCTAATTTCGGAACAAGAACAATACATAAGGGCAAACATGTTGATCTAGATGAACTTGGAAACCTAGAACCCATTAGATGGTTTACAAATTTAGATGTCTTATTTATCCTACAAATCGATGAACCGATTTACCCTAGGTTTGTTAGGTTATTTTACGCAAACTTAAGTGTGGACAATGATAGCTTAACTACCTACCTCTTAGGAACACAAATTCGAATCTTTGATAGCACTATATGTGAGTTAATTGGAATTACCGAAAAGGATAGGGGTTGTTATTTTAGAAGTAAATGGGATATCAATGCAATCGGAGCAACTTACTCTGAAGCCTTAGAAATTATTTTTGCAAATCTGAACCTAGGCATAATTCCCAAAAGTTGCGAGCACTTATTGCCCTTTAACTCTAAATTTCTTCATCACATCATGATAAGCATCCTACTTCCTAAACAATTTCATCATTATGAGAATAGTCAAATAGAGTTAAGTACTATGTATTGGATTATAACCGGTCAAAATAATTGTTTTAGATACTTAATCCGGCAATATATGCAGGACATAATAGCTAAAGACTCAATGTTGCCGTATGGGAGGTTAGTCACTCGATTAATGCTTGTCTATAATATTTGTGTCTCACTCGATGAAGAAATAATCCAGGTCGATCGATTTAACACTATCAATAGAAACCTACTCAAGAGACTTATGTGCACTTTTGGCAATGGTATATGGATTAGGCAACCTAGAAGGACTGATCCAGTTCCCCCACTAGTAGAACACCCTGAAACACCCATTTTTAAGGAAAATGAATCTCCTCCTCCTAGTCCCTTTGGTGTAACACCTTCAGAATCATCTCTTGCTTCATCTTCTGAAGATCTCATCATGATAGAATTAAATCAAATCAAATCACAACAAGAGCAACTCAAATCACAACAAGAGCAAATCCAATTACAGCAAGTTAAAATTTTGAGGGAACTACGACAGATGAACCAGAAGATAGATGCCATGTATAGGAACTCTAAAATTCCTCCTAAGGAATAATCGTTGTGTTAAACATTTCTTATTATTGTAAACCTCTATGCTACCTTGACATGCATTTGCATTATCCTAGTATATGATGTTGGATGTTTCTTTCCGAAATTTTGTCCACATTTTGATGGCACCTTCATATTATTTTGGATGATTTGATGTCTTCCGTGAATGATCGATCTTAATGCCAAGTTGAAGCTTTGTCAATTTTGTCATCTCCTTTCCAAGATTTTTTTCTTATAAGATGATTTTATGAATGGCTTCAATGATCACAAGTTTTATGCTTAAAACCTCATCTTCTTTTTGTTGATGACAAAGGGGGAGAAGAATGTGCGAAAGATTAATGACGTGTGCAAATATGAAATTAGCATGACTTATATGTATCATATTGCAATAGCTTATATGTTGTATACTGTAATGAAAAATGTCTTATATGTGTTAAATTTCTTAAAAGCATCACAAAACTTTTTGAGCATATCACATATGAAAGTTTTTAGATTGGTTATCGTATCATGTTTATCAATTTTTTTTTTATAAATGATAAGCAATCATCTCATAATCATATGAAATCATGCCTTGAAATTATGAGAAATACAAAGTTTCGTATTTGCTTATGCTTATTAAGAATAATGATAAGTTCAACGGATAGAACTTATCGATTTAGGCTTGAATTCAAAGAGATTGAATTCAAGTGTTTTTATCTTCTCATACTATGGCATATAGATAGGGGGAGTTATGATTAACTCCGTCATCAATTGATTGTCATCATCAAAAGGGGGGAGATTGTTGAATCTCGGATTTTGATGATGAAGTCAATTGATGGGTTAATTGATCTAATCCATATTATTGAGTTAAGTGTGCAGGATTAACTACGATAGCTTGAAGACATAAAACAAGTTTACCAAAGTCAAGTTCGATGGGTGTTCGAGAGTCCACCGAAAGTCCGAAGAATCGTCGGAAGTGCTGCCGGAACCAATCGAGAAAGAATCGGGGACTTGCCAAAGTTTTTGGAAGTCCACCGAAAAGATCATCGGAGGTTCGCGGAGATCACTGAGAAGGTTCGGATGCTTGCTAAAGACTCATTGAACTCGCCACAACACCAAGAGCCTGCTGGGAGTCCGCCGGAAGAAATCCAAGGGTGTATCGGAAGTCCGTCGGAAGTTCACTGAAAAGCTCGCTAGAAGGAAACTCGACATTGTCGGTTAAAAATTTACTTAGGGCTATGTCTTAATTTCGTAGTTTGCATATAATTTGGGTTAGGATTAAGGGTTAATCCTATAACTTGGTTAGAGGCCAATTGGGCCCGAGTTTGGACTGGTTTGGGCCAAGTTTGGAGCTCAACTAGTGAACTGGAATAGTCCAGGTAGTGGCACCGCCAGATTGGGTGGTGGCACCGCCAGTACACTGTCAGTGTCAGACACTAACAGGCGATGGCACCGCTACTGACAAGCAGTGGCACCGCCAACACCGGAAAACCCAAAAGTAATTCAAATTTGGAGCTCAAATTTGAATCCTCTTGGGGCCTATAAATACCTTTCAATTCTCAACAGAGAATACACCTTTTTGAGAAGTTAAAAAGTGAGAAAAAGCTATAGTAAAGTCTTGTTTTCAATAGCTTAAGTGTTCACCTCTCTCTTTCTCTTTGGAAAAATTTGTAAGAGTGTGAACCACTTGTAAGAAGGTTGTAAGAGGGGTATTTGGTCCTTCCCCTTCAAAGTGATTTGCTAGTGGAAGTTGGAGGCCTCATCGAATAAGGCTTCGAAAGTGGATGTAGGTCATTTGATCGAACCACTATACATCGTGGTGTTCCTTGAATGTGTGAGTATTTAATTTCTGAACCATTTCTCTACTTAGTTGCAAATTCTTCTGTTTTCATCTCCCTACTCTTGACTACCTTTACTCGAGCTATTTTAGCTAAGTCATCCTTCATTGAATCAAAATCTCTACACATTTACGAAATTGATTTCAAACTTACGAGTTTTAATCTGCTACACTAACTCACCCCCCCTCTTAGTGCCGCTCCGATCCTAACATGTTTAAACTCCGGGAGTTAAGGTTAACTCTGTCATCAATTAATTGTCATCATCAAAAAGGGAGAGATTGTTGAATCTCGGATTTTGATGATGAAACCAATTGTAGTGTTATTCTAATATACGTTTGAGTGACGTAGGGCTAATGTCGATCAGGAGAGCACATGATTAAAGTAGGAGGAATCAATGTTGGGCTAGAGTGAATATGTTAGAATATTAGACGTCGGGCCAGAGGAACGGTCGATGAGTCGGCAGAAGGCTTGAGGCCGAGAATTCGGGCATTGGGCCTAGAAGGGCGGACATTGCACTAAGGGCGGACATTGCACTAAGGAGATCAGAGTTGTGGAGGTCAACATGTCAATTGGGCAAAGCCGCAAAAGAGGATGATGCATCGAAGGATTAGATGAAGCACTGGAAGAACCAATAATATGCTGGACAACATATGATTAGTGCTTGTAATAATTTACCTAGATCGAGTTAGGTTTTAGAGTATAATTGAGTCAGTTTAGAATGTAATTAGACTAACACAATTAGGGGCCAATTGGGCCTAGAAGGGCGGACATTGCACTAAGGAGATCAGAGTTGTGGAGGTCAACATGTCAATTGGGCAAAGCCGCAAAAGAGGATGATGCATCGAAGGATTAGATGAAGCACTGGAAGAACCAATAATATGCTGGACAACATATGATTAGTGCTTGTAATAATTTACCTAGATCGAGTTAGGTTTTAGAGTATAATTGAGTCAGTTTAGAATGTAATTAGACTAACACAATTAGGGGCCAATTGGGCCTAGAAGGGCGGACATTGCACTAAGGAGATCAGAGTTGTGGAGGTCAACATGTCAATTGGGCAAAGCCGCAAAAGAGGATGATGCATCGAAGGATTAGATGAAGCACTGGAAGAACCAATAATATGCTGGACAACATATGATTAGTGCTTGTAATAATTTACCTAGATCGAGTTAGGTTTTAGAGTATAATTGAGTCAGTTTAGAATGTAATTAGACTAACACAATTAGGGGCCAATTGGGCCTAGAAGGGCGGACATTGCACTAAGGAGATCAGAGTTGTGGAGGTCAACATGTCAATTGGGCAAAGCCGCAAAAGAGGATGATGCATCGAAGGATTAGATGAAGCACTGGAAGAACCAATAATATGCTGGACAACATATGATTAGTGCTTGTAATAATTTACCTAGATCGAGTTAGGTTTTAGAGTATAATTGAGTCAGTTTAGAATGTAATTAGACTAACACAATTAGGGGCCAATTGGGCCTAGAAGGGCGGACATTGCACTAAGGAGATCAGAGTTGTGGAGGTCAACATGTCAATTGGGCAAAGCCGCAAAAGAGGATGATGCATCGAAGGATTAGATGAAGCACTGGAAGAACCAATAATATGCTGGACAACATATGATTAGTGCTTGTAATAATTTACCTAGATCGAGTTAGGTTTTAGAGTATAATTGAGTCAGTTTAGAATGTAATTAGACTAACACAATTAGGGGCCAATTGGGCCTAGAATAGAGTTGTTTTGGGCCAAGAGAAAGACCCAATCAGTGACCCAAGTTTGGGCTATGTTGGGACAAGTGGAAGGCCCAAACAGTTGTTGAATCTCGGATTTTGATGATGAAGTCAATTGTCATTTGTTATCTAATCCATATGTTGAGATAAGTGTGTAGGATTAACTACGATGAAAGTAAAACATGTAGTAGGAGTTGCGCCGGAGTCAAGACTATGATCACGTTGGGGGTTCGAGAGTTCGACGGAAGTCCGAACGGTCGTCGGAGGTTCTACGGGAACAAATCTGAGAAGTCCGGGAGCTTGCCAAAGAAGCTCATCAGAACTCGCCAAGTGGATTGTCGCAAGTCTAGGAGTTTGCCGGAAGTCCGCCGGAGCATCGCCGAGGGTTCATCAAATGTTCGCCGGTAGCTCGCTGGAAGAAGCGATTGACGCACTGGAGCAAGTTGCAGTAAATGTCTTGAAAATATTGTAGTTAGCATGATAATTAAGTTAGAAATGGGAGGTGATCCCATTAACTTAATCTTTGGGCAATTAGGCCCTTGATAGACCCAAATTGGGCTGAATGGATCAGCCCATTCGGACCCAAATTTCTTGGCCGACGGTGGCACTGCCTAGGAGCTAAGTCTCCCAAAAAAGCTGGGCGGTGGAACCGCCCATGTCAGGTGGTGGTACCGCCTGGGCTCAGTCTCTGAGTGAAGTTGGGCGGTGGTACCGCCCCTGTCAAGCGGTGGTACTACTTGAGCTCAGTCTCCGAGCACTGTCAGGCGGTAGTACCACCCAATTATGGCGATAGTACCACCAGGACCTCGGAAAATTGGGATATGACATTTTTGAGCTCCAAATTCAAACCAATTTAGGGCCTATATAAACCCTACCCTTTCATGCATGAAAGGGCACCAAAACTTAGCATTTATTCTGAGATTTTGATAGCTTAAAAGTATTGTAAAAGGATAGAAGTTCTTCTCCCTCTTTTCTTCTAAGTTTTGATCATTCAAGAGAGGAGTGAAAATTTTGTAAGGGTTGTCTCCTAAGCCCGTCAAAAGGAGTAAAGCTGTAAAATGGTGGTTGGCCTTCGCCTATTGAAGGAAGGCCCCTAGTGGACGTCGGTGACCTCGTCGGAGGAAGAAGCCAAAAGTGGATGTAAGTCAAGATTGACCGAACCACGCTAAATCTCAGTTTGCATTTACATTCTGCTCTCTATCTTAAACTGCAAATTGCCTCCATTACTTTACTTTAACTCTACTTATGCTTAATCTTAAGTTGAAGTACTTTCTGAATCGGCTTTCGCATCGAAATCGTTTTTATCGTACGAACGTCATTTTAAACCGTCGTTATCTTACCGCTGCACTAATTCAACCCCCCCTCTTAGTGCCAACCTTTGACTCTTGATCCTAACAATTGGTATCAGAGCAGGTTTAACTCTCAATCGGATTAAAACCCAAGAGAGATGGCATACACCGGAAATTAAGAGGGCCACTCTATTACACGTCCACCTATGTTCAATAGGACGGACTACACCTATTAGAAGACCCGAATGAGGATCTTCCTTATTTCAATGGATTTTGAACTTTGGAATCTTGTCGAACATGGATTTTCGAAGTCTTCTCTTCCAATGATCGATTGGAATGAATTGGAGAAGAAGACTTTCGCTCTTAATGCAAAGGCTATGAATGCCTTATTTTGTGCGCTTGATAAAAACGAGTTCAATCATGTTTCAGTTTGTGAAACCGCATTTGATATTTGGCATATACTCGAAGTAACTCACGAAGGCACAAGTAGAGTGAAAGAGTCAAAAATCAATCTTTTGATACATTCTTTGAACTTTTTCGAATGAAATCGAGCGAGACTATTGGCGACATGTACACCCGTTTTACGGATGTCGTCAATGGTCTAAAAGGACTCGACAAAAGTTTTTCGGATTTTGAGCTCGTAAATAAGATTCTAAGATCCCTTCCTAAGAGTTGAGACCCTAAAGTCACTGCTATTCAAGAAGCTAAAGATTTAAACAACTTCCCTCTTGAAAAATTAATCGGGTCATTAATGACCTACGAAATGACTTGCAAAGCTCATGAAGAGCAAGAAGACATCCTTCCAAAGAACAGGAAGGATATGGCACTTAGAACTTTCGAAGACCATTTGAGAGAAAACTCAAGTGATGAAGACTGTGATGATGACTTGGCACTTCTAACAAGGAAATTCAAAAAATTTATTAAAAGAAACAAGTTTAAAAATGACACTAAATAAATTTGAACCAAAAAAGGACCAAGTTATTTGCTACGAATGCAAGAAGCTGGGACACTACAAAAGTGATTGTCCCCAAGATAAGAAGAGAACACCAAAGAAGAAGACGCTCAAAGTAACGTGGGATAACTCAAGCGCGTCTGAAGAAGAGGAGTCCAACACCGAGCAAGTTGCTCATTATGCTCTAATGGCCATCGGAGATGAGGTAACGAATTTAATTGATGTAGATTTATCATTTGACAAATTACTAAATGTCTTCCATGACTTATTTGATGAATGCAAAACTATTAGTAGAAAATACAAATTGCTAAAAATGGAGCATGATATCTTACTTATAATTTTGATAAATTAAAAATTAAATATCATGATAGTTTAGCTTCATGTAAAAAATGCCACGATCTAGAAACTCTTCAAAAGGAGAACTTACTCCTTAAAGACACATTGAAGAAATTTGAGGTTGGTAGCAAGTCTTTGAATATGATCCTTACAAATAAGGGTCATGTTCCTAAAAGAAGTGGAATCGGATTTGTGAGAAGTCCTCATCAAAATCTAACCACCTTCATTAAAGGCCCTATCTTACATGTTCGGCACCAAAGTAAATACAACTTTTGTTGCAAATATGGACATAGAACTTATCATTGTCCATTCATGAAAGTTAGTCTGAACAAACTGATTTGAGTTCCTAAAGGAACCACGATAAATTCTATGCAACATGATAAACAATTTAGATCAGTGTTTGAGGCACCCAAAAGTAAATGGGTACCTAAAAATCACCCTTTCTTGTAGAAACATATACCATCACAAGCTATGAGCAAGAGATGGTACCTTGATAGTGGATGCTCAAAACATATGACCAGAGATCCATCTCAATTCTCTAAGCTCACTAACATAGACGAAGGCTATGTCACCTTCGGAGACAACAACAAGGGTAAAATCATTGGCAAAGGAACCATAGGTAACAAATCCAACTTCTTTATTGAAGATGTTTTGTTAGTTGATGGTTTAAAATATAATCTCTTGAGCATTAGTCAATTATGTGATAAATGATATATTGTCAAATTCAAATCTAATGCTTGCATCATTGAAAAACCACACAAAAACATATCTATGATTGCATTAAAATAAAATAACGTATACACCATTGACATCAATGATCTTGCAATGAAATGTATTTCTCGATTTTGAATGAGGATGCTTGGCTTTGGCATAGGAGATTAGGTCATGCTAGCATAAAACTGATCACTCAAATATCATCCAAAGAACTTGTAAGAGGAATTCCTCATATCAAGTTCATCAAAGATAATATGTGTGATACTTGTGAATTAGAAAAACAAATTAAGGGTAGTTTCAAATCTAAGAATCAAATAAGCACCTCTAGGCCCTTACAATTGATACATATGGACTTGTTTGGACCTATCTCTACATCAAGCCTAGGAGGTAGCAAATACGCCTTCGTCATTGTAGATGACTATAGTAGATATACATGGACTTATTTCTTAAAACATAAAAATGAATGCTTTAGATATTTTACCATGTTTTGCAAATTTATCCAAAATAAAAAGGGTTCTATGATTTCGTCAATTAGAAGTGATCATGGTGGTGAATTTCAAAACCATAATTTTCAAGAATTTTGTGAATTTAATGGATACAATCACAACTTCTCTACTCCAAGAAATCCTCAACAAAATGGAGTAGTAGAAAGAAAAAATAGAAATTTACAAGAAATGGCGAGAACCATGTTGAATAAACATATCCTACCCAAATATTTTTGGGCCGAAGCCATAAATATTGTATGCTATATTTTGAATAGAGTTCTAGTAAGACCCTTATTCACCAAAACTCCCTATGAGTTGTGGAACAATAAAAAACCTAATGTTTTATATTTTAAAGTTTTTGGGTATAAGTGTTTTATCTTGAATGAAAAAGATGTCTTAGGAAAATTTGATGCTAAATCTGATGAAGGAATTTTCCTTGGTTATTCTTCGGTTTCTAAAGTTTTTCGTATCTTCAATAAAAAAACTTTAATTATAGAAGAATCCATTCATGTTGTTTTCAATGAGATTTTCAAAATCAAGAAAAATGATTTTGATGATGATGTTAATTTTGATTCTTTGAATTTAAATGAAACCCTTTCTCCAACTAGCAACTTGGATTCATCCACTTCCGAAACATCTTTACCCAAGGATTGGAAATATGTAGATGCTCATTCTAAGTAACTAATCCTAGGAGACACATCTAACAGGGTTCAAATACATTCTTCTCTTCAAAATTTTTGTGCCAATGCCACTTTTCTCTTCCAAATTGAACCTAAATGTATTGAGGAAGACATGAAAGATGATTCATGGATTATCACAATGCAAGATGAGTTAAATTAATTTGAGAGAAATGAGGTATAGAAGCTTATTCCTAGGCCAAATGACTATTTAGTTATTGGTACTAAATGGATCTTTAGAAACAAGCAAGATAAATATGGTATCGTGGTTAGAAACAAGGCTAGATTAGTAGCCAAAGGTTTCAACCAAGAAGAAGGTATCGATTATGAAGAAACCTTCGCTCATAAGGATGCTCCTTGCCTAAACTAGTAATAATAATTTTAAGTTATTTCAAATGGATGTTAAAAGCACTTTTCTTAATTGGCTTTATTTCCGAAGAAGTTTATGTTGAACAACCTTCCGGATTGAAAAATAATAGCCTCCCTAATCATATGTTTAAATTAACTAAAACTCTCTATGGTTTAAAACAAGCCCCAAGGGCTTGGTATGAGAGACTTAGTTCTTTTCTTATTGAAAATAATTTTACAAAAGACAAGGTCGATACTACATTATTTATCAAGAATTTTAAAAATAATTTTCTCATTATTCAGATTTATGTTGATGATATTATTTTTGGTTATACAAACAAATCTCTTTGTGAATCTTTTGCTAAAACCATGAGTCTTGAATTTGAAATGAGTTTGATGGGAGAATTAACCTTTTTCTTAGGCTTACAAATTAAGCAACTAAGAAATGACATCTTTATTAGTCAAACTAAATATGCTTTAGATTTACTAAAAAGATTTAATATGAAAAGCTCAAAAGCTATTAACACTCCTATGAGCACCTCCACTAAGTTAGAAGTTGATGAAAGTGGAGAAAGCTTCGATCAAAAAACTTATAGGGGTATAATAGGAAGTTTACTTTACCTCACTACAACTAGACCAGATATCATGTTCAATATAGGACTTTGTGCTAGGTTTTAATCGAACCCTAAGATATCTCATCTCAAAGCAGTTAAAAGAATACTTAGATATCTTAAAGGTACCACAAATCTAGGATTATGGTATCCAAAAATTGAGAAGTTTGAGTTAATTACTTATGCTGATGCGGATTTTGTTAGGTGTAGACTAGATAGAAAAAACACATCAGAAACATGTCAATTTTTGGGACATGCTCTTGTTTCCTATTCATCTAAGAAACAAAACTCGATTGCACTATCAACAACCAAAGCTAAGTATATTGTAGCTAGTGCATGTTGTGCACAAGTTGTGTGGATGGAAAAATACCTTAGAAGATTATAAAGTTCATCTTAAAAATATTCACATTAAATGTGATAACACAAGTGCTATATGTTTAATAAAGAATCTCATTCAACACTCAAGACAAAACATATTGATATTAGACATCACTTTATACGAGATCATATCACTAATCATGATGTAGTTGTAGAGTTCATTGATACTAAACATCAACTAGCTGATATTTTTACAAACCTTTAAGTGAAGAATATTTGATTTCATTAGAGAAAATTAGGTATATTAATGTGTCCGAATGCATGAACTTATTAAAATATTTTTCGGATGTTCTTGATTCGATGATCAAATCACTTAATTGCTATGATGATTTTACACGATTACATGCATTAATAACATGTTGAAATGATGTGTTTTGGATAGCATGAACTTATTAAAATTATTTTTCGGATGTTCTTGATTCGATGATCAAATCACTTAATTGCTATGATGATTTTACACGATTACATGCATTAATAACATGTTGAAAATGATGTGTTTTGGATACAAAATTTTTTATAATAATAAGCATGTTTTATCTTCATGATTGTGTTCGAAAATCTATAGCAAAACATTGTCCGAATGCATGAACTTATTAAAATTATTTTTCGGATGTTCTTGATTCGATGATCAAATCACTTAATTGCTATGATGATTTTACACGATTACATGCATTAATAACATGTTGAAAATGATGTGTTTTGGATACAAAATTTTTTATAATAATAAGCATGTTTTATCTTCATGATTGTGTTCGAAAATCTATAGCAAAACATTGTCCGAATGCATGAAAGTGTTAAATTTCATTTTTGGATTTTCTTGATCCTAATGATATATTATTCTCTTCCGGACTTAATGCAGCTTTCATAAGCATATGTCATATAGAGTTTAATTCATATAATTGATTTTTGACATATAGAATCAATTAGCAAATGCATCTCTCATAGACTTATCGTGTGAAAAATATTTTTTCGAGAAATGGATTTAATAAAATGATTCTTTCTTATAAATTCCTTCTTGAAAAACGAAGATTTTTTTTAGTAGGGATTTGATTCATATACATATTTTGATCCTTGTAAAAATGAAACGTGATTTAAATCTTTTATTAATTTTAACTTCATTCGAGTAATCTCACAAATGGCTTTCCTCCTTTATGCAAAAAGATAATACCAAATAAAAAGGAAGAAGTAATCTCCATGTCATGTTTTCCTTAAAGATGTTTATATAATTAGTATCCTATCACTCATTGTTGAAAAATAATGTGAACCTAGTTATGGCATGAATTATTACTGTACTTATGTTTAAAATTTGCTTATATCGTTCTTCTTTTTGTTGATGACAAAGGGGGAGAAATATATGAATTGATGCTATGAGTGCCATTTGAATTTGAATTATGTTAAAATATCAAAAGAAGCTTGTCATATTTGAATTTGAATTATGTTAAGATATCAAAAGAAGCTTACATCGAAATATATGATAAATTGATGATAGAAATGCTATGATTGCCATATTTGCATTATGCCATACATGCATCATGTTAAGATATCAATAACTTGCATTGCAATTTTACATGTTGATATTTTGCCATGTGATGAAATGCTTGCATTATGTTAAGATATCAAAAGCTTACATTGTAATTTTACATATTGATATCTTATCATATGATGAAGTGCTACCATTACTATCATTCACACTTGAAATGCAAGACTTGAAAATGGATGTCAAGCCTTGACATTATTTTTAGAGAGATACATCATGATGGGAGTATTGATAAGGTTAAATTATCTTAACTTATCAATATATCTCTTGAATTCAAAGGCTTTGAATTCAAGAATGACTTATCTCGAGTATGGCATATAGGTAGGGGGAGTTAAGATTAACTCCATTATCAATTGATTGTCATCATCAAAAAGGAGGAGATTGTTCAATCTCAGATTTTGATGATGAAGTCAATTGTCTTTGTTATCTAATCCATATATTGAGATAAGTGTGCAGGATTAACTACGATGAAAGTAAGACATATAACAGGAGTTGCGCTAGAGTCAAAACTATGATCACATTAGGGGTTCGAGAGTTCGACAGAAGTCCGGGATATGACATTTTTAGCTCCAAATTCAAACCAATTTGGGGCCTAATATAAACCCTATTTTTTTTTTTTTTTTTTTTTTTTTTTTTTTTTTTTTTTTTTTTTTTTTTTTTTTTTTTTTTTTTTTTTTTTTTTTTTTTTTTTTTTTTTTTTTTTTTTTTTTTTTTTTTTTTTTTTTTTTTTTTTTTTTTTTTTTTTTTTTTTTTTTTTTTTTTTTTTTTTTTTTTTTTTTTTTTTTTTTTTTTTTTTTTTTTTTTTTTTTTTTTTTTTTTTTTTTTTTTTTTTTTTTTTTTTTTTTTTTTTTTTTTTTTTTTTTTTTTTTTTTTTTTTTTTTTTTTTTTTTTTTTTTTTTTTTTTTTTTTTTTTTTTTTTTTTTTTTTTTTTTTTTTTTTTTTTTTTTTTTTTTTTTTTTTTTTTTTTTTTTTTTTTTTTTTTTTTTTTTTTTTTTTTTTTTTTTTTTTTTTTTTTTTTTTTTTTTTTTTTTTTTTTTTTTTTTTTTTTTTTTTTTTTTTTTTTTTTTTTTTTTTTTTTTTTTTTTTTTTTTTTTTTTTTTTTTTTTTTTTTTTTTTTTTTTTTTTTTTTTTTTTTTTTTTTTTTTTTTTTTTTTTTTTTTTTTTTTTTTTTTTTTTTTTTTTTTTTTTTTTTTTTTTTTTTTTTTTTTTTTTTTTTTTTTTTAGTAGGGATTTGATTCATATACATATTTTGATCCTTGTAAAAATGAAACGTGATTTAAATCTTTTATTAATTTTAACTTCATTCGAGTAATCTCACAAATGGCTTTCCTCCTTTATGCAAAAAGATAATACCAAATAAAAAGGAAGAAGTAATCTCCATGTCATGTTTTCCTTAAAGATGTTTATATAATTAGTATCCTATCACTCATTGTTGAAAAATAATGTGAACCTAGTTATGGCATGAATTATTACTGTACTTATGTTTAAAATTTGCTTATATCGTTCTTCTTTTTGTTGATGACAAAGGGGGAGAAATATATGAATTGATGCTATGAGTGCCATATTTGAATTTGAATTATGTTAAGATATCAAAAGCTTACATTGTAATTTTACATATTGATATCTTATCATATGATGAAGTGCTACCATTACTATCATTCACACTTGAAATGCAAGACTTGAAAATGGATGTCAAGCCTTGACATTATTTTTAGAGAGATACATCATGATGGGAGTATTGATAAGGTTAAATTATCTTAACTTATCAATATATCTCTTGAATTCAAAGGCTTTGAATTCAAGAATGACTTATCTCGAGTATGGCATATAGGTAGGGGGAGTTAAGATTAACTCCATTATCAATTGATTGTCATCATCAAAAAGGAGGAGATTGTTCAATCTCAGATTTTGATGATGAAGTCAATTGTCATTTGTTATCTAATCCATATATTGAGATAAGTGTGCAGGATTAACTACGATGAAAGTAAGACATATAACAGGAGTTGCGCTAGAGTCAAAACTATGATCACATTAGGGGTTCGAGAGTTCGACAGAAGTCCGGGATATGACATTTTTAAGCTCCAAATTCAAACCAATTTGGGGCCTATATAAACCCTACCCTTTCATGCATGAAAGGGCACCAAAACTTAGCATTTATTCTGATATTTTGAGAGCTTAAAAAAGTTGTAAAAGGATAGAAGTTCTTCCCCCTCTTTTCTTCTAAGTTTTGATCATTCAAGAGAGGAGTGAAAAATCTGTAAGGGTTGTCTCCTAAGCTTGTCAAAAGGAGTCAAGCTGTAAAAGGGTGGTTGGCTTTTGCCTATTGAAGGAAAGCCTCTAGTGGACGTCAGTGACCTCATCGGAGGAGGAAGCCAAAAGTGGATATAGGTCAAGATTGACCGAACCACTCTAAATCTCGATTTGCATTTACATTCTGCTCTCTATCTTAAACTGCAAACTGCCGCCATTATTTTACTTCAACTCTACTTACACTTAATCTTAAGTTGAAGTACTTTCTGAATCAGCTTTTGCATCGAAATCGTTTTTATCATACGAACGTCGTTTTAAACCGTCGTTATCTTACCGCTGCACTAATTCAAACCCCCCCTCTTAGTGCCAACCTTTGACTCTCGATCATAACAACAGTAACCTAAGAGGTGGCACCGTCATGGTATAGTCTCTAAGACTGTATCAGGCGATGGTACCGCCCAGACATAGCCTCCAAGAAGCTACAGGCGGTGGTACGGCCCAACACAGCCTCCCAGGCGGTGGTACCGCCCAGTGGCAGGGTGCTAGGCGGTGGTACCGCTAAGTGTAGTGTCAGTGTCAGATTGATACTAGAGGTGGTACCGCTCAGCACAGGTGGTGGCACCGCCCGTACCTAGGAAACCCGGGATAAGATATTTTTAGGCTCCAAGTTTGAATCCACTTGAAACCTATAAATACCCCTCTCATCCTTGGGTAAAATACACAAGCACATAGAATTTAAAAAGGGAAAAACGTTGTTGTAATCTCTTGTGAGAATCCTCCTCTTCTAGTCTAAGTGTTAGAATAGTTTGAGAGATGAGTGAGTGCTTATAAAGGTTGTCTCCTAAACCCGTGAAAAGGAGAAGAGGGGTGTAAAAAGGTAGTTGATCTTTGCCCATTGAAAGAAGATCGATAGTGGATGTCGGTGGCCTCGACGAAAGAGGAATCGGTGAAGTGGATATAGGTCATGACGATCAAACCACTCTAAAATCTGATTTGTATTTCGTCTTGAGCAATTTACTTTACTACAAACTATTTTACTTGCTTACTGCCTTCAATACATTTACATCCACTATACTCTTCCGTACGCTTTCAAGTTATTACCTTTACGAAATAGTTTTTCATTGGAAATGGATTTAATCGCAATGAAGTTTTGAAACTGACGTAGTTTTACCACTGCACTAATTAACCCCCCCCTCTCTTAGTGTCGACTGCTTTCCTAACATATGTTTCGTGGTCATTTAGGAAATGAATGGACTATATTATATTCTGATCCTACTTCACCTTCTATTTTCTTGATATAATATCCAAAGCTTTGATTATATGCTTCTATCTATGCTTTGGTTAAGAATGAAATGTATGCGACGTTATAAATCATACTTTGTATTTTGGAGTATGCAATGTTATAAGAATAAACAGAAAGAATTTTGGAGTCTAGTTTCCAATAAATCATACTTTGCATGAATCTAAGTTTCTAGCAAAAGTTATAAGTAGTTTAGCAATAAAATGTCAGAACTTATACTTCCTATTTTGCAGAATCTATAGAGTTAATTGAAATAGAAGTCTAGGTAGGCATTTAAACTCCAAATTATTCAATCTAGGTATTAAAATAAAGGTCTTTGAGTCTACTTTCAAATGGATTAGGCTTTGCCTAAATCAGAGTTTAGTACTATAAGTTAGGTCCGAAACAATGTATAGAAGTCAGATTACTAAAAAATTACAGATTCATGGCTTTATATTATGTAAACTTTATGTTTATATCTTAATTCTCTAATTTAATGATAACTCAAGTTTTATATGAATAGGAGTTTCCAATAAGAAGTTATAAACAATTTAGTAATCAAAAGTCAGAGAATATTATCTCTATTTTGTAGAATTCATAGAGTTGATTAGAACATATGATTCAATAGGCATTTATACTCCAAATCATTCAAGTCGATATGGACAAAAAGATTTATGAGTCTAGTTTCCAATAAATTATTTTCACATAAATCAGAGTTTTTATCAGAAAGTTATAAGTAAGAGAATACTAAAAGGTCAAAACTAATAAACTTTATTTTACAAATTTCATAGGGTCAATTGAAATAATAGTTTCGATATATAAATAGACTCCAAATTTATCAATCTTAGTATCAAAAGAAAGAGCTATGAGTCTATTTTTGGATACATTTAGTTTTTTCCAAAATCAAGAATTTGTGTAGAAAGTTATCGCTATAAAAATACAAAAGGTCAAATCTTAAAAAATTTCAGATTCATAATTTTATTCTCAAACGATAGAAATATCAAGTACGAAGCCAAAATCTTCCAAAGTTTTCAGAATTAAGATGAAATCAAATATCAAATAGGAAGGCTACAAAGATGTATTCATCTAATACTATGTATTTTTTGTTATTATAGTAAATGATTCAATGATGCACTCAATAATAAGCCGATACAACCGACACTTAACAACCACACTACAAAAAATTATGTTGAGGTTTCAATGACATTACAAATGCTTCAACAATATAATGGCTAGTCATGTAGCAATTCAATGAGATCAATTACATATTCAGTGAGAGCAAGATGAAATTAATAATATCAAGCTACAAAGATGTATTCATCTAATACTATGTATTTTTGTTATTATAGTAAATGATTAATGATGCACTCAATAATAAGCCGATACAACCGAAAAATAACTATTTTCTCAAAAGACACAACCTTTGAAAAATAACTATTTTCTCAAAAGACACAACCTTTGAAAAATAACTATTTTCTCAAAAGACACAACCTTTGAAAAATAACTATTTTCTCAAAAGACACAACCTTTGAAAAATAACTATTTTCTCAAAAGACACAACCTTTGAAAAATAACTATTTTCTCAAAAGACACAACCTTTGAAAAATAACTATTTTCTCAAAAGACACAACCTTTGAAAAATAACTATTTTCTCAAAAGACACAACCTTTGAAAAATAACTATTTTCTCAAAAGACACAACCTTTGAAAAATAACTATTTTCTCAAAAGACACAACCTTTGAAAAATAACTATTTTCTCAAAAGACACAACCTTTGAAAAATAACTATTTTCTCAAAAGACACAACCTTTGAAAAATAACTATTTTCTCAAAAGACACAACCTTTGAAAAATAACTATTTTCTCAAAAGACACAACCTTTGAAAAATAACTATTTTCTCAAAAGACACAACCTTTGAAAAATAACTATTTTCTCAAAAGACACAACCTTTGAAAAATAACTATTTTCTCAAAAGACACAACCTTTGAAAAATAACTATTTTCTCAAAAGACACAACCTTTGAAAAATAACTATTTTCTCAAAAGACACAACCTTTGAAAAATAACTATTTTCTCAAAAGACACAACCTTTGAAAAATAACTATTTTCTCAAAAGACACAACCTTTGAAAAATAACTATTTTCTCAAAAGACACAACCTTTGAAAAATAACTATTTTCTCAAAAGACACAACCTTTGAAAAATAACTATTTTCTCAAAAGACACAACCTTTGAAAAATAACTATTTTCTCAAAAGACACAACCTTTGAAAAATAACTATTTTCTCAAAAGACACAACCTTTGAAAAATAACTATTTTCTCAAAAGACACAACCTTTGAAAAATAACTATTTTCTCAAAAGACACAACCTTTGAAAAATAACTATTTTCTCAAAAGACACAACCTTTGAAAAATAACTATTTTCTCAAAAGACACAACCTTTGAAAAATAACTATTTTCTCAAAAGACACAACCTTTGAAAAATAACTATTTTCTCAAAAGACACAACCTTTGAAAAATAACTATTTTCTCAAAAGACACAACCTTTGAAAAATAACTATTTTCTCAAAAGACACAACCTTTGAAAAATAACTATTTTCTCAAAAGACACAACCTTTGAAAAATAACTATTTTCTCAAAAGACACAACCTTTGAAAAATAACTATTTTCTCAAAAGACACAACCTTTGAAAAATAACTATTTTCTCAAAAGACACAACCTTTGAAAAATAACTATTTTCTCAAAAGACACAACCTTTGAAAAATAACTATTTTCTCAAAAGACACAACCTTTGAAAAATAACTATTTTCTCAAAAGACACAACCTTTGAAAAATAACTATTTTCTCAAAAGACACAACCTTTGAAAAATAACTATTTTCTCAAAAGACACAACCTTTGAAAAATAACTATTTTCTCAAAAGACACAACCTTTGAAAAATAACTATTTTCTCAAAAGACACAACCTTTGAAAAATAACTATTTTCTCAAAAGACACAACCTTTGAAAAATAACTATTTTCTCAAAAGACACAACCTTTGAAAAATAACTATTTTCTCAAAAGACACAACCTTTGAAAAATAACTATTTTCTCAAAAGACACAACCTTTGAAAAATAACTATTTTCTCAAAAGACACAACCTTTGAAAAATAACTATTTTCTCAAAAGACACAACCTTTGAAAAATAACTATTTTCTCAAAAGACACAACCTTTGAAAAATAACTATTTTCTCAAAAGACACAACCTTTGAAAAATAACTATTTTCTCAAAAGACACAACCTTTGAAAAATAACTATTTTCTCAAAAGACACAACCTTTGAAAAATAACTATTTTCTCAAAAGACACAACCTTTGAAAAATAACTATTTTCTCAAAAGACACAACCTTTGAAAAATAACTATTTTCTCAAAAGACACAACCTTTGAAAAATAACTATTTTCTCAAAAGACACAACCTTTGAAAAATAACTATTTTCTCAAAAGACACAACCTTTGAAAAATAACTATTTTCTCAAAAGACACAACCTTTGAAAAATAACTATTTTCTCAAAAGACACAACCTTTGAAAAATAACTATTTTCTCAAAAGACACAACCTTTGAAAAATAACTATTTTCTCAAAAGACACAACCTTTGAAAAATAACTATTTTCTCAAAAGACACAACCTTTGAAAAATAACTATTTTCTCAAAAGACACAACCTTTGAAAAATAACTATTTTCTCAAAAGACACAACCTTTGAAAAATAACTATTTTCTCAAAAGACACAACCTTTGAAAAATAACTATTTTCTCAAAAGACACAACCTTTGAAAAATAACTATTTTCTCAAAAGACACAACCTTTGAAAAATAACTATTTTCTCAAAAGACACAACCTTTGAAAAATAACTATTTTCTCAAAAGACACAACCTTTGAAAAATAACTATTTTCTCAAAAGACACACCTTTTAAAAAATAACTATCAAAATAAAAGAAAACACTTTTCAAATAAATCTTTTGAAAAGAGATTCTTTTTTTTCTTTTTTTAATTTGAACAATTTATAACAATCCCCCACTTGTTCAAATTTAAAAATTTTCTCCAAGTGATTAAATAGTATTTATGAATAAAGTAATATATCTTTCGATTTGAATATTACCTTAGTGTAAGCATCACAAAGTGAAGTCGAAATCCCAAATAGCATAAAAGCTTTGAATTTGTTATTCCTCATGACAACACCAGTGATACCCACACATAAATACAACATTCTTGTATTCCTTATAAAATCTCGCTTAGCCCTAATATGGCCTTGGGCTCATCCAAGTTCATGAACTTTTATGAGAGAAACTCCAACTCTCAATCGAAGCGGCACCACTTCTAAGTTCATATAGGTGAAGTTCTTATAGTATCTTTGTCACTCTTGAGATACTTGTCCTAACTTGACTGAACTTCATTAAGAGTATAATTAACTCAACCCTCATTCGGTGACAACCAGCACTTTAACATCTTTAGATGGGACTCGTAAAATATTTCAAGTGCTGAACCACCCCATATGTCAATGACTTGTTCTTACCCTTTGAACTCTTCATTACTCATTTCATAATGTTGAGTAGGGTTGCTATCATTGGTGGATCTTTTATTCAAGGAGTTTTAGTCCCATCCATTTTGATGTTGATCTTACAACTTCTCTTGTAAGAGGTTTGGTGAATGGATCAGCCAATTCTCACTTGTTTTCACAAATGTGAGTGAAATAATCCCACTCTTGATTAATTTCCTCACATAATCATGTCTAAGACTTATATGTCTTGACCTTTCATTATATATTTCACTATAAGCACGAGCTAAAGTGGCTTGACTATCACAAAGTATAGAAATTGAATTCATACTCTTAGAAGTCAATGGAATTTCTAATAGAAAGTCCCTCAACCATTCAGCCTCCTTTCCTGCATCTGCTAGAGCAATAAATTCTAATTCCATAGTTGAGTGAGTATACACGTTTGTTTCTGCTCTTCCAAGAAACAGCGCTACCTCCCAAGGTGAACACCCAACCAGTAGTGGATTTGTTATCTCCAAAACTCGATATCCAACTTGCGTCAGTATATCCTTCTAAAATAGCAGGAAATTTTGAGTATTGTAGGCCATAATCTTTGGTTCGTTTAAGGTACCCAAGAACTCTTTCAATAGCCTTCCAATGCTCTACATTTGGATTACTAGTAAATCTACTCAATTTACTAACTGCAAATGCTATATCAGGTCTTGTGCACTACGTTGCATACATAAGACTTCCTATAGCACTTGAATATTCTAATTGAGCTACTGTTCTTCCAACATTCTTGACTAATTTGATACTTGGGTCAAATGGGGTATTTATTTCTTTGATTTTTAAGTGACTGAATTCTTCAGTACTTTCTCTATGTAATGAGTTTGACTCAAAACATATCCCCACTATTTCTTTTACCTTGATACCTAGTATAGTATCAACTTGCCCAAGATCTTTCATCTTAAATGTTGAAGATAGAAACCTCTTTGTTTCTACAATACCTTTCATGTTGTTGCTCACTATTAGCATATCATCAACATAAAGGCAAACTATCACCATATAGCCATCACAAGTTTTGAGATAAACATATTTATCTGTAATATTATGAACAAATCCATTAGAAAGAATTATTGCATCAAATTTCTCATGCCATTGTTTTGGAGCCTGCTTTAAACCATACAATGACTTAATAAGTTTACACACTTTATGTTCATTTTCCCAGTAGAACAAAACCTTCGGGTTGTTCCATATATACCTCTTCATCGAGGTCTCCATTTAGAAATGCCGTTTTGACATCCATTTGATGAACATAAAGATCAAAAATTGATGCTAAAGCAAATTAATTCTAATAGATGTGATCCTAGCCACAAGAGCATATGTGTCAAATAATCTATTCCATCCTTTTGTCGAAATCCTTTAGCAACTAACCTTGCTTTGAACGTTTGGAGAGTACCATTTGTATGATACTTCCTACAAATATCCATCTACAACTAATAGGTTTTGAGGCAAAAGGTAAATCGACAAGTTCCCAAGTATGGTTTGACATAATAGAATCCATCTCAGCATTAATAGCATCTTTCCAAAAAGCAGCATCACGAGAAGCCATATCTTCTTAAATGTTTTAGGATCATCTTCCACTTGTAAAACAAGAGGAATTGTTTTTAATACTCTCTCATTAGTTCCTTCTACAAAGTAAAAAGAAACACTTTGAGAATCAATCTCATCTGATCTTAATGTTTTTGCTTTTCGTACACGAGTGCTTCTCCTTAATTCATAAGATTGCTCTTCAACCTCTTGTGAACTTGATTGATGTCTAATCAAAGGAATTTTAGGTTGCTCACCAACCTTTTGAGATTTCTCCATTAGTGACTCTTCACTAGTTGGAGGATGAACATTATTACTAGAAGTCAATAAATGTTCAAAGAACTCCACATCTCGAGATTCTATTATGATATTAGACTCCAAATTAAGAAGTCTATATGCTTTGCTATTTGAGGCATAGCCTATAAATGCACATTTGATTCCTCTAGGTCCAATTTTGTCCTTTGAGGATCATTATTCTTACAATATGCAAGACACCCCCACACTTTAAAATAACCAATGTTAGGTTGTCTTCCTTTCCATAACTCATATGGAGAGATCTTATTCTTTTTAGAGGGAATTCTATTTAAGATATGACATGCAGCCAATAAAGCTTTTCCCCACAAATTATAAGATAATTTAGCATGCAACAACATAGCATTAATCATCTCTAGATAAGTTCTATTTTTTCTTTCTACTAATCCATTTTGCTTAGGTGTTCTAGGTGCTAAACATTCATGAATTATGCCATGTTGTTCACAAAACAAGTTAAATTCATTAGGAAAGTATTCTCCTCCTCTATCACTTCTTAAAGCTTTAATTTTCTTCCCCAATTGATTTTCAACTTCTGCTTTATATGCCTTAAAAGCATTAAAAGCATCATTTTATGTTTCAATAAGTACACATATGTGAATCTAGACATATCATCTATAAAAGTAATAAATATCTATTACCTCCTCTCATTAATATGCCATTTAATTCACATATATCAGAATGTATTAAATCTAACAAATTAGTATATCTTTCAATACTTTTGAAAGGTTTCTTTATCATCTTGATTTACCACAATTTTACATTTATTAAGATCATCAAAATGACAATTTATTAAGCCACACTTAACCATTCTTCTAATCATGCTGATTCCAATATGTGCTAATCTATCATGCCATAATGAATAAGAATCAACAATATAATAGAAGCAACATCTTTATTAACTTTAGATCATTGTCAACAATAGATAATTTGACCATTCCCTCAGCGGAATAGCCTTTTCCAACAAAAGTTCCATTACGGGATAGAATTAACTTCCCGGATTCAAATACAGATTTAATTCCAGGTTTGCTAAGGAGATTCCCACTCACTAAATTTTTACTCATATCCAATACATGAAGAACATTAGTAAGAGTGACTTTCTTACCTGAAGTGAAAGTGAGTTCCACATTTCCCTTTCCAATCACCTTAGAACGAACTTCATTTCCCATTTGAATCTCTTACCCTTCTGTGACTTCTTTGTAAGTCTTGAAGAGGCCTTTATCATAGCAAACATGGACGGTAGCACAAGTATCGTACCACCAACCAGAAATCTTGCCAAATATAGCATTCACTTCGCTCACCGTAGCGATTATATTATCATCTCCCTCAACGGAGTTGACTTTGGTTTCTGGCCCTTTTTAAATCTGCAATCCCTAGCAAAATGACCAGGTTTTCCACAAACAAAATAGCCTCTACTCTTTGACTTCTTAAATTTTCTTTGATCCCTTTGGGGCCAAATGATTCTTTTTTTTTTTTTTTTTTTTTTTTTTTTTTTTTTTTTTTTTTTTTTTTTTTTTTTTTTTTTTTTTTTTTTTTTTTTTTTTTTTTTTTTTTTTTTTTTTTTTTTTTTTTTTTTTTTTTTTTTTTTTTTTTTTTTTTTTTTTTTTTTTTTTTTTTTTTTTTTTTTTTTTTTTTTTTTTTTTTTTTTTTTTTTTTTTTTTTTTTTTTTTTTTTTTTTTTTTTTTTTTTTTTTTTTTTTTTTTTTTTTTTTTTTTTTTTTTTTTTTTTTTTTTTTTTTTTTTTTTTTTTTTTTTTTTTTTTTTTTTTTTTTTTTTTTTTTTTTTTTTTTTTTTTTTTTTTTTTTTTTTTTTTTTTTTTTTTTTTTTTTTTTTTTTTTTTTTTTTTTTTTTTTTTTTTTTTTTTTTTTTTTTTTTTTTTTTTTTTTTTTTTTTTTTTTTTTTTTTTTTTTTTTTTTTTTTTTTTTTTTTTTTTTTTTTTTTTTTTTTTTTTTTTTTTTTTTTTTTTTTTTTTTTTTTTTTTTTTTTTTTTTTTTTTTTTTTTTTTTTTTTTTTTTTTTTTTTTTTTTTTTTTTTTTTTTTTTTTTTTTTTTTTTTTTTTTTTTTTTTTTTTTTTTTTTTTTTTTTTTTTTTTTTTTTTTTTTTTTTTTTTTTTTTTTTTTTTTTTTTTTTTTTTTTTTTTTTTTTTTTTTTTTTTTTTTTTTTTTTTTTTTTTTTTTTTTTTTTTTTTTTTTTTTTTTTTTTTTTTTTTTTTTTTTTTTTTTTTTTTTTTTTTTTTTTTTTTTTTTTTTTTTTTTTTTTTTTTTTTTTTTTTTTTTTTTTTTTTTTTTTTTTTTTTTTTTTTTTTTTTTTTTTTTTTTTTTTTTTTTTTTTTTTTTTTTTTTTTTTTTTTTTTTTTTTTTTTTTTTTTTTTTTTTTTTTTTTTTTTTTTTTTTTTTTTTTTTTTTTTTTTTTTTTTTTTTTTTTTTTTTTTTTTTTTTTTTTTTTTTTTTTTTTTTTTTTTTTTTCCTCTACACATGACTTTATCTTCATTTTTTTTCTTTTGTTCAGCCTTGATTTCATCGGTGTCATCGTCGGTTGGATCAGGAATTGGTTGAAGATTTGGATCAAGCACATAGAAGATCTTCAAAGCAGTCAACATGAACTTAATCTTGTCTTGCCAACGGGTAAAATTCGTTCCATCAAACGATCCAAACGAACAAAATCTTGATTCAATAATTTGATGGTATTTGTAGCCTCCATAGTGAATTTGTATAAACTCACAAAATATCGTTTTTAGATTGTTGGGAAAAGATAGCACAAAGAAGAGGATAAAAAACACTATGGAAACAAAAAACAAACACAAGATCAAGAATACTTTAGGAAAGATATTTAGGCTTGAAACGTGTATACACACTTTCCTAAAAACGATATTTGCACCTTCTTCTCAATAAGATTGGTATGGGTTTGATGCAAATAGTTTTAGTGGATATGACAAGCCTTTAGAAGATCTGTATTGAGCAAACAATAAAGAATCTTCAGAGAGGAATTAGAGAATGTATAACTCAATCACTTGGAGAGTAAAGAAGAAGAGCATGAAAAATTGTATTGTAATTTACCCTCAAATATCTATTTATAGATATTTTTCTCGACACAACCTTTGAAAAATAACTATTTTCTCAAAGACACACTTTTTAAAAAATAACTATCAAAATAAAATAAAACACCTTTTCAAATAAATCTTTTGAAAAGAAATTCTTTTTTTTTCTTTTTTAATTTAACAATTCTAACCTAGTATAAAAAAAGGTATGCTTCCTAGTAAAAGTCACATATTGAGGGTATAATTTGGTAAAACCTTATTAAGGTGTTTTTTTTTGGGTAAATATCTTATTTTTAATGTGTATTTGAAGAAAAAGGTTTAAGTGAATGTGAAGTTATGGAATATTTTGAGTGTTTGATAAACAATAGATAAAAATTATATTTTAAATATATATTAACATAAATATTATTTTATAAAATTTATTTTTAAAATAACTTAAATATTATGTAACAAAATTTACTCACTCCAGCATTTTAATACTTATTTAAAAGTGAATAATTTATTTTTATTTAAATTAAAAATAGAAAAATGTATTTAATCTTATAAAAAATTTATGATCTGGATATTTAATAAATAAATGAATATAATTATACAAATAAATATCAAATAATCTAGTGAACGTTATTTTCTTAGCATATATTGAGCACAAGTATTCAGATTAATGTTCTTTTCCATTTATGTCTATCTTTGTATTAGAGTTTGGATTAACAATGAATTAAGAATATTCTCTCAACAATACTTGAATGGGATCAAAGGAGACAAGCTTGATGTGTCTCCCTTTTCCCAAGTACAAATTCTTAGCAGCTTCCCAATTAGCCTTCCCCAGATTCTCCATTGTCAGAACTTTTCAGGTGAAACACCTCATAACGCCATTGATCGACTGTTCTATAAAAAGAAAGAGCATCTATGACACACCGACTCAAATTGTGCCCTTGCAAGCTGGAATCCACCTTTAAGTTCGTATATATATATATATGGAAAAATATCAAAGCAGTTGATCCATATAAACAAGATAAACCTTTTATTTGGAGCCTCTGCATTCTGCAGATGGTGATACTTGAGAATTGTAGCACTTACAATAAATCAGGAAACAAAAGAGTATATGTGTTTTGTACAGACAAGCTAATGTTCTTCTACTGACACTTCAAGTAGACCACGTCGAAGCAAAGGTACCCAAGATCAACGTAAGCAAGCTTCACCAGTCACCTGACACCATCAGTTGCCTGGACTGGCATCACTATATTACCTTATGTTTTCTTTCCTCTTCATCATCACCTGTTACTTAATATGTACAAAGAGAAGGAAGGATAGACCGATAGAAAAGGTAGGCTTATTTTGATGATACTTCCCATGGGCGTTTTCCAAGCGGCAGCTCAGTCGGAGTGCACATGAGGGCCCTTCTCTGCAAGTGCCTCAAGCTCTTCTCCATGCTGATCTGAACCATCTCAGCCAACATCTTCTTTGCCTTCTCTGCCTGCTCATCACCATCGATTTGAGACACGATGTTGCTGACAATATTCTCCAGTGTGTCTGCTTGTAGTTCAGATCTCGGATAGGGAGAGTCCCTCAATAACTCCAAAAGTCTACGAGCTTTTGCTTGAGACTTCAATGTCCCTTGAACAGTGAGCTCAAGAAGACCCGGAATAGCACCTTCCTTCAGTATAACTTCTCTGTATCTGCTTCGGTCACTCTCGCACATCGTCAATAGGGCTCCGACTGCATGCTCTCGACTCTGAGGAGACCCGTCTTCCAGAACTTCTACCACAGCAAGCACCCCACCTTCCTCAGATGTCAAAGCAGTTCTCCCTTCATCCAGAGCAACCAATGATTCCAAGAGGGCACAGCATTTTTCAGCTGTTTTGGAGGACTTATTGCAGGTCTTGAGAAAGGCAACCAGAGGAGGGATAGGATGGAATGAGAGGATAGTGTTGATGTTGTCTACGATGGTGGAGAGATTGTAGAGAGTCACGGTAGCATCAATCTTAGCTTGTTGGCTTCCATCCGTAAGGACCTTGACTAGAAGGGGGATGGCTCCAGAGGCACTCATCCTGGATTTGTTGACGGATGAAGCAGAAAGGGTAAAGAGTGCAGCAGTAGCATACTCTTGCAGATTAGAATTTGTGGACTCTAAGAAACTAATTAGTGGTTCCAGTGCCCCTGCTTCCACTATACTGATCTTGTTCCTGTAAATATAGATCACAATGCAATTTAGCAAAGGATTTAATATTCTTTTTTTTTTTTTTATCAGAAACACAGTAAAAAAAAAAATCATAAATCTGAATAAACATCTACAGCTCTCTCTCTCTCTCTCTCAATTTATCCTCAATCTTGATGATTTATGAGTACAAGTTAATCTCATTCTATCTTCTCAATAACCATGTCAATCCATCTCACCGTCTTCATCTTGGTTCACTAATATCTAGAAATATAATCATCTTAGAAAGATTTCTCCAATTAATCCTCAATCTTGAATATTTACTAATACAAATTAATTTTATTCTGTCTTTTCAATAACCACACCTATCCATCTCAGCATCTTCGTCATGCTAACCTTAAACTTCTACTTTTGTGATCATACCTTCGATTGTTCTTAGATATTACCAAACTTACTTTGCGCTTTCTGCAAAAGTACTTGTTCCTTAGCAGAAGCAAAGTTCAATATGCTGTGAGTTTAAACTGTACCGTATAACTGGAATGGAAAACTGACTTAAATCAGACTTCTCCTGAGCCAAAAGTAAGGAATTGACCACGAGACATTAAACGCCTCCCAGTAAAATTAGTTTATATTGTTTCCCGATAGTTGTTTGAATTAATTCTGACTAATTCTTCGAAAGAGCTTTACATGTAAAAGCCATGATCGTAATTTGCAACCAGACAATCAATTTTGTCGAAGTGGCTCTTTCTAAAAGAAAAGGCTTCCTTTGAGCTGCCAATCTCTCATCTCACAAAAGCAGTGAAACCAATAAAGACAAAACAACGTGACAACAGCAAGGAGGAGGTAAAGTCTTCTCCTGCATCTTTAAGTGACCTAAATCAGGAGCCCTAGAAGCTGAAACAACAAATCACCAAGAGAACTGCTACGGATAATGAATACATCCAGCATACATGGTGATCGGACATCAAAAAAAAAGAAGCGGTTTTTCTCCCGAGGAAAGACCACAGAACGCACCTTTCATCTTTAACCGCAAGATTGAGCAGGGCGAGGATGGCGGCCTCGTTCGACTCGGAGCTCCTGGACCGAAGCATCGACACGAGGGGCTCGACAGCGAGGGAGAGGTGCCGTCGATTCCTGGAAGACGTCTTGGTGAGCCTCCGGATGTCCATAGCCGCCTGTACCTTATGCTCCTCCACGCTGGATCTGATCCGGTCCATGATCCCCTGCAGCTCCGCCGCCGACACCCTCCCGGTACCGCCGTAGTCGCTAGAACCCTCTCTGGAGGAGACCCGAATCTCCAAAGACCCCATACCTATGCGTCCTCGCTCGCTCTCTCTCTCTCTCTCTCTCTCTCTCTCTCTCTCTCTCTCTGCCCCTGCTAGTAGTAAGAAAGCAGGCTCTAACTCGGCGAGAGGAGGAAGGGACAGAGGAGGCCGAGGGGGTGGAAAACGGCTTTTAATGTGCGAGATGACGATGGAAGAGACGGAGACGGCGCCGACGCTCGCGCAAACGTGCCGTTAAAGTCGTGGTGTTTCAACAGCTCGTGTCGGCTGCCTAAATGTTGACGAGGTTGGTCCCGTCGGGTGTGGCCTCCTCCCGCTCCAAAATATTATCACACTCATTCGAGAATTGCGTCTTAATTGTCAAATTTCTCGAAATTTCTTTTTATTTTTTGAAAGCATTTTTATATATTTCTCAAAGACATCTCATAATCCTTGAGATAGATTTATGCATGAACTTCAGTTACAATATTTTAAAAATAAATTTATATTATTCTTCAAAATTAGTAATTAATATACAAAATGTCATTATTTGATTTTTATTTTTAAATTAATAAAAATATCTATTTATAACTTATTTTTTATATGAATTGAACTTTGAATCCATCGATATGAATTAGACTTACAAAACCTATTTAAAAACATCAAAAATATTTTAAAAAATAATAATAATAAGGGATATTTTTAAAAATATAAAAATAAAGAGAGAGAGAGAGAGAGAGAGAGAGAGAGAGAGAGAGAGAGAGAGAGAGAGAGATATTCTAAATAAAAAGTTAAATTAATATTCTTACAAAACTCACCCCGTCGATAAAGAAAGATGGGAAAGGATTGTTCGATTGGGCGGAAACCCCAAACGGACTACGTAGAAAGGGGGCGTATCCATATTATCTTAGCCAAGACAACGAGTTCTCATTGGCCCTCGTAGCAGCGCATCGTCGGAACTTGCACGTTTCACCGATCCAATTGGTTGACACGAATTGGGTCGATCGTATCCATCACCACGACGCCCACCAGTGGTACCTTGCCGCATCGGTCGGACACCAAATCAAATCCTATGGAATAGAATAGAATATGGAGCCGGTTCTCAACTTGCTTCCAAGGGGATAAAGAAGGGGACGGAAAAGGGCGATGGGCAGACTCGTGGGGTTATGCCCTTTTTTTTGCCTCTTTAATGACTTTGCTTCACCCTTAAGCAACTCGTAAGAAGAGGCATTTTGGTTTCTCATCGTTTATGTCATACGGACAAATGTGGGCAATTTACATGAAACAAGCCGTCCATAATTGGCTCTTTTATCTTTGAGCATTCGTTTTTTTGTTTTTGTTTTTCCCCTTTAAATTTATCTGCGAGTCTCAATTTGTTCAATTCCGCGTCTAAATGAACTGAACTGATTCATTTTTCCATGAAATTAGATTTAGAAAATTCTATAAAATAATCAAAAATAGATAAATAAATATGGTAACAACTGAGTTTCAAATAAGTTGCACAAATTTTATAGTTTTGTACTCGTAAAATAAATGATGTTAAACTTGATTATAGAATTAAAATGAAACTGTACCAAATTAGAGTGTAAAAACCCATAGAATCAACAAAAATTAGAACAAATCAATAAAATAACTATTTATGTCATATTTTTCTATCAATAGTGAAAGTTGGATAATCATTGTGATGTTATACTCGTAAATAATCTAGAATCAATACTTAATAATTGTTCAATACATACGAACTAGAAAGGTTGTCCAAATCATTTCAATTTTTTAACATATTAGATACGCATAATGATTCATTTTTTCTATTTGACTATACAATAGGTGTAACATTCATAGAGTTTTCACGAGATTGATCGGAAGAAAAATCGAATTGGGTTTCTAGGTCGAACGGTCAAAATTTGTTTTGCTCTAGCAAAATTGAAATCATATGATAACTATTAAATATCAAGGGTGTGCTTGTCCTTTTACTGTCTCAGGGCGTCCCTTTGTAAATTTTGAAAAGAGATGTGCTCTCAGGTAAAGACTTATTATGCACACTGTTTTTGAATAAAATTGTTCAATGTAAGTTATTTTACGTGTCTAATGTTATCTATATGGATGATGTGTAGTGGTCATCCGCTACAAAAGTAGAATCGTATGGTGATCGGACAGGTACTCTCGCGGAACACCACCGACGAAAGGAAGTCCGTATGCGAATTCGACAGCTACGCATATGGCCGGCGGAAAAGTGAATTCGTATGATGATTCGACAGGTATACCGCACCACATCCCCGTCGCCATCATCGGAGCGCTGTCCCGGATATCCACGGAAACCGATAATTCCGTTAAAACTTATCAATAGTGTAAAAGTATTTAACGCCATGTAAACACGGGCAAGTGTCCAACCGTTTGACCGGACTGTTTTTGATTCGTTAAATACTTTATCTATTTTAATATTTTAATAAATTCGTTAAAAACAGTTTATCAATTAAATTATTTTAATATTTTAATAAACAGTCCCTCCAATTATCTATTTACTATTTCTAATAATCTAACATTCCCTCCAATATAATCGATTATTAATAAACGATTATATTTTAAAATATCAAAAATAAAATTAAAGTTATGGTTTTGATTCGAAATTGGAATCACTTCAACTGGTTTGATTTTGATTCTAAATTCAAGAATCGTTAGTTTTTAAATCAGAATCACGTGTCTATTCCTAAACTCGAATCAGAACCTTCTGAATTCGGTGTGATGCCTCTTCAATGATGACTCCTCCTTCCAATAGCATAATAAAGGATAAAAGAAATATTTTAATATATATAGAATAAAAAAATAAAATGGTTCTGGTTCAAAATTAGAATCGAGTTAATTTGGTTCTAAATTTGATAGAATCGACATCAATAAATTAAAACTGAAACTAAAATTGAGAATCAAAACCATCTCAACCGATTCGATTTCTATTTTAAATTTATAAAAATCTAAACCATGATCGCTGATTTTGTAACCGATCAGCTACCAATCGTTAACTGATTCGTGAGTCGGATAGTGACAGGTCAGCGTAGAGTCGACGTGGGCTCATTGCCTCGACATATATACAGTCGGCAGGAAAGTGAGATCGATGAACTCTCATGTTAATTAATACAAGGAAAGGAAATTTGTTGACAAAAGCAAAACAGAGTAATAAAAAGAGAGGCGGCGAGGGGGAGGCATTAGTTACGTGTCGGGTTGATAACTGCCGATGCAGTTTTGCATGCTTACCATCTTTGTGTCCATCCCCGTTCACCAAATCCATAACTGATACGAATTGGAATTAATTGATACTAGTTTTTAAGATTTATTTTTCATAAATATTATGTTAAATTAATTCAAATATGAGACTTACCAATTACGCTCATGTACTAATAATGTTCATGGAGCCGCCGTATGTCACATCATAGAGTTTTCTATGGTTGGAATTTAATTTTATCGGTGTCAAATTTAATGATCAAAATGTATTGATTGTTGACTTAACTTATTTATTTGAATATCATCATGCTCTCAAGATCCTAAATTATTAGTTGGATCTGGAGATGAGATCCTATGATTCTCAAATTAATAATTTTTAAAATAAATGGTAAAAGATGGACGAAATAAAAATTCTCATAGACTCGGAGAGCTTATTTTAAACCCAGAGAAATCCTTATTTATAAGAAAAATATTCCTCAGAAATAATTTAAATAATAATTTTCACTCTGATTTATATAGCAGCTCATGTTATCATCGTATTCTAACTGCGAAATTCCACGTGTATAGTCCTCTCGTTACACAGTAAATGTATCATATCATAAGATTAAAAAAAAAAAGTAATTATGCATGAATTTATAGGAT
>CM017195.1:29802835-29810335 GCA_004837865.1 Musa balbisiana
AAGACATATTCTAAGCTAAACAAATCCCTATGTCAATTCTTCCGACGAGATTCTGACGATCTTCTGACGAACCTCCGACGAACTCTCGGCAATGTTCCGGTAGACTCCCGGCAAGCTCCTAGACTTCACAACGATCTTCTTAGCGAGTTTGTAGTAAAGATAACGACGGTTTAAACCTTTCGTACAATAAAACTGTTTCCGACGTAAAACCGATTTCGGAAACTTAACATTGAAATACGTTCGTAAATGAATAGAAGGCAGTACGCTATTGAAGAGGTTTGTAGTAAAGATAAATAGCAGAGAGTAAATGTAAACTAGAGAAGACAGCAGTTTATAGTGGTTCGGTCAATCGTGACCTACATCCACTCCTTTGATTCCTCTTCTATCAAGGCCACCGGCATCCACTATAGGTCTTCCTTCAATAGGCGAAGACCAACTCCTTCTTACACCCCTCTTCTCTTTTTACCGGATTTAGGAGATAACCCTTACAAGCACTCACTCTCCTTTAAGCTATTCTAACACTTGAACTCAAGGAGGATGATTCTAAAGAGATTACAGCAGAGTTTTCTCACTTTTGAATGCTCTGTGCTTGTGTCCTTTAACCAAGAATGGGAGGGGTATTTATAGGCTTTAAGTTGATTCAAACTTGGAGTCTAAATATTTCCCATCCTGGGTTCCCCGGGCACGGGCGGTACCACCGCCTGGAACCCTGCCAAGGGCGGTACAATCGCCCAGACTGGTGGTACCACCACTTGATACAGTCTTGAAGACTGTGCCACGACGGTGAGACTTATTTGGCTTGTTTGGGCCTCTTATTGGGCCCAACACAATTCTTACATGAGCCTAGCTGGCCCCTAATTGGGTTGGCCCAAATCCAAACTTAATTACATGCTAACTATGATTCCTAAGACATATTCTAAGCTAAACAAATACCTATGTCAATTCTTCCGACGAGCTTCTGACGATCTTCTGACGAACCTCCGACGAACTCTCGGCAATGTTCCGGTAGACTCCCGGCAAGCTCCTAGACTTCACAACGATCTTCTTAGTGAGTTCCGTCGAGCTTCTCTGGCAAGCTCCGCGACTTCTCGGTTGGTTCCCACAGAACTTTCGATGAACGTCTGGACTTCCGACGAACTATCAAACTCCCAACGTGATAGTGTCCTTGACTCCGGGACTTCATTTTACTCCATGCCTTGCCATCATAGTTAATCTTGCACATATAAAACATACTTCGATATAAACAATTAATACTAAGCATTAATCATGTTGTCCGATCATGTCATTGGTCCCTCGGCGCTTCATCTGATTCTTCGACGTATCGTCCTCTCTTGCGGCCTATTGCCCAATCGGCCAGTTGACTCCACAACTCCGATATCCTTGGTACAATACCCGCTTTTCTTGGCCCGATGCCTGAATCCATGGCCCGAAGCCTTCTGTCGATACGTCGACCGATCCACCAGCCCGACCTCCAATCTTCTAACATGTTTTCTCTGGTATAACATGATTTTTCCTGCTTTAATTGTCTCATCCTGATCGAAGCATCCTGCGTCACTCAAAATGCAGATTAAAACATAAGCACATATCAAGTAGTTTTATCATCAAAATACAAGATTCAATAATCTCTCCCTTTTTGATGATGCCAACCACTTGATGACAGAGTTAACCTTAACTCCCAAAGTTTAAACAAACTCCCCTTATCAATATGGCTTATTGATAGAAACTCTTGGATTCAAAAATCCAAGCAACCTGTCATTATAAAATTATACATAACATGTCATGTCATCATACTTCTCCCCCTTTGTCATCAACAAAAAGGAAAAGTTCCAACTCTTATGTGTTTGGAAATATAAGTTCAACACATTACATGAAAAACATAATATTCATTTTTATTATCATGCAAGTTTGCTATCATCATAGATGTACATGGTAGTACGATAGCAATTTTACAATATACAAGCTAGCAAATTTTTTTCAACATTTTAAAACACACAAGCTAGCAATTTTGAGATGTTCAAGAAGGCAACTCTTGCTTCTTGAAATATAAGTTTTACTAGATGTGCAAGTTAACTTTTTGCTTCTTGAGATAGGCAAGATAACACTCCTTGGTGATGTTCAAGATAGCAAGTTCTACATCATGCAAGCTAGTGAATCTTACAACATTTTAGAACATGCAAGTTAGTAGTTTTAAGATGTTCAAGAAAGCAATACCTGCTTCTTGAAATATGCAAGTTGCAAGCTAGCAAATTTTTGCTTCCTTTACAATGTTTGAGCTAGTAATTTTGCTTCCGTTGCAAAGTGCAAATTAACATATTTTACATCTTGAGATAGACAAGATAGCACTTTTACAATTTTTGTTTCTTAAGATAGGTAAGCTAGTGATGTTCAAGATAGCAAGCTCTTTCTTCTCTTTTGAGAAGTGCCATTTTTTGCTTCCTTTGCAAAGTGCAAGCTAGCAAAATTTTACTTCATTCTTGAATTGTGCAAGCTAGCATCTTTGCTTTCTAGCAAGTTTTGCTCCCCCTTTGTCTTTGTCAAAAAGAAGGGAAGATCCTTTACATCAATTTCTAAATCATGACAAAGGTAAATAGCATAGATGAAAATTTAAGTCATAAATATTAAAAATAATTATTTTATCATGAATATTTCATCATTGCATGCATCATTACCATAGGTTAAAGTATTGCATGCATAATGCCAAATCATCATGTATATAAAATATAACATCATCATTACATGCATGATTCCAAATCATCATTCTATCAAAAATGATAATTATTTATTTTCATATTATTTCAAAAAATCATAGTGTTGTATGCATTTTTATCTAAGAGAAAAATCATAGTGTTGCATGCATCTTTATCTAAGGAAAAAATCATAGTGTTGCATGTATCATTCCAAAACATTTCAAGCCATGCAAGTCATAAATACAAAGAAAACATATCATGAAGGATAAGACTATATGAATACCAAAAGACATGATTTATAAATATTTTTTTTATTAAAATGCAAGAATTCATGGTGATCGATCTTGATTTACATAAAGTTTCAAAACATAATTATCAAGATCATGGTTAGTTTTATATATCTCCTCTTTAGTAAATGATAAAAGGAAACATAGGAGTACAAAGAAGAGATCATAATTAAGAAAATCTCAAATAATTTCAAGAGATCAAGATCATGATTTGAATAAAACTCATTCAAACTCAAATGATCAAATCAAAATCATTTTCAGGAGATTTATATAAATCAATAAGATAGAGAAAAAGAATTTTCAAAAATAATGCTTTTCTCTTTTTAGTTGTTTAAATTCATGTGATTTATTTCATTTATGCCAAATAAAAATGTGCATCAACATTTAGGATCGAAAAATGAATTTCATCATAAAAACCATCAAGACCAATAAATCACAAAAATCATCGTGTATAACTTTAAAATCTCATGCATAAAATCATCAAATTAAAGTATCAAAACTTCAATATTTTCATTACAACATCAAGCAAGGTTTCATTGAACATAATTTTGAATGATTCTTATAGATATCTAAAACTTCTTTAGTTTTAATTTATATGATTGACTTTAAATTAGCATGCTAAAATTTTTGTTTTTATGTCAAAACCATATATCATGTTTGAAAAACAAAGACAAGGTTCATAAAAAAATATCAAGCCTTCCATACAAAAGCCATGCATCATCATTGAAAAGCAATATGGAAATCATCAAATATACATTCTTGCTTCTCAAGCATATACATAAAATTAATCATATTTGGTGTGCAATCATTAGATTAATATTTTATTATATTTTCATATAATTTTCATGATCATTTTCAAAAATTACTAGAAGGATAAGCATGATTCCTAATTTTATTTTTGCATTTTCATTAAACATGTAATTTTAAAGAAAATTAATTCAAAACTAAATTACAAAAAAATGTATCATGAAAAGTATCATATAATTTTGAAATAAATTAAGGGCATTTTTATTACCTCATTGTCAAAAGCCGTTAAGGCGTAGTTTGCCAACTCACCTTTGTTGATTTTATCCTCATCTTCGGAGGAGCTCGATTCATTCCAAGTTGTGTTATTCTTCTTGCGTTCAAAGCAAGTAGTTCTGTTCTTTTTGTTCTTTAATTTTTATTTCATGAACTTTTTAAATTTCCTAGTGAGTTCAAGTTCACCATCACTTGAGCTTATGCTCGAGTGGTCTTCAAATGTTCTATGTCCCAAATCCTTCCTGTTCTTTGGAAGGTTATTTTGTTCATTATGTTCATCATGTGCACTGTGTAACATTTCATATGTCATCAATGAACCGATAAGTTCTTCAAGTGGAAAAATATTTAAATCTTTTATTTCTTGTATTGCCATTACTTTCGATTCCCAAGTTTTAGAAAGTGATCTTAAGATTTTGTTAACAAGTTCAAAATTCATAAAGATTTTATCAAATACTTTTAGACTATTGATGACATCCGTAAAATGGGTGTACATGTCTCCAATAGTCTCTCTTGGTTTTATACAAAACATCTCAAAATCATGTATCAAAAAATTTACTTTAAAATCTTTTCCACTACTTGTGCCTTCGTGTGTGATTTCAAGAGTGCGCCAAATATTGAAAGCCGTTTCACACAACGAAATCTGATTAAACTCAGTTTTATCCAAAGCGCAAAATAGAGCATTCGTAGCTCTAGCATTTAATGAAAATGTCTTCTTCTCCAAATCATTCCAATCTTTCATTGGAAGAGAAGACCTTTTAAAACTGGATTCGATAATATGCTATAAATTCAATCCAACGAAAGCAAGAAAACTCTCATTCCAGTCCAATAAGTGTAGTCCGTCCCATTGAAAAAGGGAGGACGAATGAGAGAGTGACCCTTTTGAAAGCCGAAAGAGTAATTTCTCATGGGTGTTAATCCAAGTGAGAAATAACGAGACTCTGGTACCAATTATTAGGATCAAGAGCACTAAGAGGAGAGGGGGGGGAGGGGGGTGGGGGGGTGAATTAGTGCAGCGGTAAGATAATGACGGTTTAAAAACTTTCGTACGTTAAACCATTTCCGACGTAAAACCAATTTCAGAAACTTAACTTTGAAACACGTTTGTTAATGAATAGAAGGCAGTAAGCTATTGAAGAGATTTGCAGTAAAGATAAACAACAGAGAGTAAATGCAAACCATAGAAGACAATAGTTTATAGTGGTTCGGTCAATCGTGACCTACATCCACTCATTCGATTCCTCTTTCGTCGAGGCCACCGGCATCCACTAAAGATCTTCCTTTAATAGGCGAAGACCAACTCCTTCTTACACCCCTCTTCTCCTTTCACTGGGTTTAGGAGATAACCCTTACAAGCACTCACTCTTCTCTTAAGCTATTCTAACACTTAGACTCAAGGAGGAGGATTCTAAAGAGATTACAGTAGACTTTTCTCACTTTTGAATGCTTTGTGCTTGTGTCCTTTAACTAGGGATGGGAGAAGTATTTATAGGCTTCAAGTTGATTCAAACTTGGAGCCTAAATCTTTCCCATCCCGAGTTTCCCGGGCATGGGCGATACCACCGCCTACGCTGGGTGGTACCACCGCTCAGTGTCAGTTTGACTGATACTGTTCTGGGCGGTACCACTGCCCAGACTGGCGGTACCACCGCCTGGCACCCTGCCAGGGGCGGTACAATCGCCCAGACTAGCGGTACCACTGCCTGACATAGTCTTGAAGACTTTGTCATGATAGTGAGACTTCTTTGGGCATTGTTTGGGCCTCTTATTGGGCCCAACACAATTCTTACATCGGCCTAGCTGGCCCCTAATTGGGTTGGCTCAAATCCAATCCTAATTCTGTGTTAACTACGATTCCTACGACATATTCTAAGCTAAACAATCCATATGTCAATTCTTCCGATGAGCTTCCGGTGACCTTCTAACGAACCTCTGACGAACTCTCGGCAATGTTCCGGTAGACTCTTGGTAAGCTCTTAGACTTCACGACGATCTTCTTAGTGAGTTTCATCGAGCTTCTTTGGCCAGCTCTGTGACTTCTCGGTTGATTCCTACAGAACTTTCGATGAATGTCCGGACTTCCGATGAACTCTCGAACTCCCAACGTGATCACATTCTTAACTCTAGGACTTCATTTTGCTCTATGCCTTGCCATCATAGTTAATCATGTACATGTAAATATACTTTGATCTAGACAATTAATACTAAGCATTAATCACGTTGTCCGGTCATGTCATTGGTCCCTCGACGCTTCGTCCGATTCTTCGGCATATCGTCCTCTCTTATGCCTATTGCCCAATTGGCCAGTTAGCTCTACAACTCCGATATCCTTGGTGCAATACCCGCTATTCTTGGCCCGATGCCTGAATCCATGGCCCAAAGCCTTCTATCGATACGTCGACCGATCCACCGGCTCGACGTCCAATCTTTTGACATGTTTTCTCCTGCACAATATGATTTTTCCTGCTTTAATTGTCTCATCCTGATCGAACATCCTGCGTCACTCAAAACGCAGATTAAAACATAAACACATATCAAGTGGTTTCATCATCAAAATACGAGATTCAACATATATATATACATATATATATATACATATATATATATATACATATATATATATATACATATATATATATATACATATATATATATACATATATATATATATACATATATATATACATATATATATATATATATATACATATATATATACATGTATATACATATATATGTAATAGACCGATAGAAAATGAGGCTACTAAGCCTACTGCAAGCCCTTTACATGATGTGCAAAGCATGAAAAAACTAAAAGATGTGGACATACATAAGCATTATATGTAGTAGTAGCCTAGTACGTTTGTAGTCAATGAGTCAAGTGAATTATTATAGAGATAATAATTCACTAAGCTAGAAGAAATTTTAACATGTATGACTTATGGCTAACTCAATATTAGGCCTAGAGGGTCACATATATAGAGTAGGTGTTGCAACGAGTAGAGGTTTAAATATGAGATCTCCGCAAGAGCCCCTATCTTATTGGATGTATAATAAGCTCCTGAATTATTGGATCTTATGGATAAGATCCAATAAGAGCCAATGAGAGATTACTAGGTAGAAATCCACTAATCCAAGAGACTTGGGTAGTTGGATGGAGATCTAGTATCCAATAGGGTACGATCCATTAAGGGTAAGTTGACAGTGAACCTTTATAAATAGGATGGAACCAAAGGGTCATATGCTAGACCCCTTTTGGCTGCCACCTCCTATTCTTCTCTCCCCCTCTCCTTCTTAGCTAGTAGCCCATGTTTGGGCATGTGGACGGTAAGAAGGGTCGACCTATTCTTAATTGCATGGTGCGTATGGAAAGGAGAATTGTGTAGTGATTTGAAAAGCATCATCACAGCCTCTACTGTGTGGATCATCGCTAGAGAAGAGGATAACTAACCTCCTTCATCCTCTCCTGTAGATCTGTAAGATTTGAGGGATATACTATCTCCCTATAT